>JAYKKT010000078.1:7535000-8110000 GCA_036023115.1 Brasenia schreberi | reverse complement strand
ATCACTTATAATTTATAAATTTATACCTCTTTTTATTTTAAATAGTGTGATGATCTTGGTTTGGATTCTAACCCGGTTAAGTTTGAATCTTCACGAACCTTATTCATATCACAAGTGTTAGCCATACCTCTCTGGGTCTATAGGCGTTTGCATTCGACTTTCACGAGTGACTCCTTACACAAGCCCATATCAGCTACAGCTAGGGGTCGCAAACAAGCCGACTTGTTAGATTCCGGCGGTTTCATGTTCAAGTGAAAGAAGATTGATCCTGACCCAACCCATTTGTTGTTTGGGGGCATTCTCTCAAAACCCAAACTCAACCTAACGGGTTCCTAGTAAACTCCTCGACAACAAACTAACACCACAAAATACATAAATACACACATAAATATATGTGCATATATATATATATATGTGTGTGTGTGTGTGCATGTATCTATTGTGTTGTGTATGTGTGTAAGCATGTACATATACCTACTTTGCCCATATGATTGCTTTAGGTGGACATAAAAAGGCTAGACTTGATATGGGTGCGTAAACCCTGAGCCAGATTTTCTAAAACGGGTTTATGTTTATTTTGAAGGATTTTAGCGCATGCGGAAGTGTTTGAGGAGGCAAGTGATAGTACCACTAGACTTTAAATGGCTAAGTCCGGTTTTCCTCAAGGAGGTTTTTCATGTAGTTCTTGAGACCTGAAAACTCTCAAGCAATGGATTCTCTTGTCTTTGCAAATGTATTTATGACTTTACCTTCATTCGTTTTACCATTTTATTTTGGTTAAAAGCAATGCATGTAATTAGGAAGGGGTCAACCTTTTCAATTAAGTGAATTAACTTTTATTCATGGAGGCCAAGGTGACCCATAATAACTGTTAGGAGCTTACATCTCCCACTTGGCCACTTAGCCGTATCATGATATAAAGTATTCCTCCCACTATCTAATGAATTTTCTTATAATATTAAATTTTCAATCACACAAAAGTGTAATTATCATGGGTTATATGTTACGTGGCTTTCCGTAATCAATATATTTTCTTTGTATAAAACTCATTATATGTTTCTACACAAAAACGTCTTTAGGCGTATTGTAAACCTATGTGTGTAACATATTTAGTAAAGAAATTTACTGATATCCTTAGTCAAAAGGTTGGTTATCTTATCTTTAGTAGATATAAGATATTGATATTTAATTATTTTAAGATATATCACATGCATAATGATATTTAGCCATTATATGCTCACAATATATTAACAATTGACTCATTGGCTTTGTCTAACTTAAAATCACATACAAAACGGTTTATCTAAACACCAAGTTGCAACCATACTATAAGGAATATATTTAATTTCTTATATATGCAAAGCTACACATCTCTAGGTCTTGCATGATTAAGAAACACCATCTAAAAAAAATGGTCATAGGTTAACTTGTGTCATCTTTGTTCTCAACAAAGTTAGCATATGAGTTTATTAGCATGAGCTTAAACATGATATATTAGAGACCGCTCACTTATAATAAACTTCTCAGTTGTATCACTATGAGTTATTTCAGTGCTTTGTACTCAATACATCCCAAGTATAAGTGACCGGTCTCTATATATAGAGACTGACAAGAAACCATGCAGGCTAACCCCGTGTGGAAAAAGAGGCTTGGTTGTGGTTTTATACGAGCGGACACCAGAAGATTTGAGTCAACTAAATTTTCCCATCAGTGAAGTCATTTTGGAAGAGACATTTCTTCGTTAGTTCACTGAACACGCACGCACACACAGAGGCACCATACAGGGCAAATTGCAGATACAGTTACAGATAAACTATGACTTGATTGAGTTCTTCAACAAGTCGACCAATTCCGCCTTCTTCAGCTTGGAGAAGCCTTTGACTCCCTTAGACTTTGCCAGTTCTCTCAGTTCTGGAAGTTTCATTTCATCAACTCTCTGCAACTCTCTCGCATCCACTTTGGTATCAGTGTGGTAGGTCTGACTATTATCAACTTTTGCCCTTGATGCAATTGAAGGAATAGGTGACCTCTTGATGAAATTAGAGGCCGGCCTCGATAATTTAAAATCTGATTTTTCCGAAGAATCATTATCTGCCTCTTCTTTCCGCCGCAGCCGGTCCTTCGAGGACCTTTGGTTACGCAGCTCTTTGTTATCAGCTTGTCCTGTCCCTTCAACCAAAGCACAAGCAAAAGCATGAGAAACCCATAAATACGCAATTACGTGCAAATCCGTGTTCAACTTGTACATGGAAATGTTTGCACTTAACATGCAAAATCAATGTCACTGGATTACCGAAAAGAATCAGTACATGTAGCTGGAACATAAGTAAATAAACAATGGACCAATCATCGCTACTTCATGACGATAGCAGTCAGTATACCAGAAATCCATGAGCATCAGTAAGGGGGAAGCTGGGATTTGACCCATTCAGATCCATACCAAATGCACACACCATGGATGACAAAGTACTGTCCTACAGATTTGGAACTGACCATCTAATGATTGGACGCAAAGGAGCCAGTTGGAAATAAGAGATCATTGTTGTAACCCTCCACATCACCAGCGATACTTCCAGCAGCAGCGGAACCATATCCCTTTTATTGTATGAATGTTTATAACGCCAAGCAAAGAATCCAACAGAGATATAAACGATTTAACAGATCAAAGGGAAGGAAAACTTTAACGAAGAAATCACCATCTTGGATATCTCATTCTATAACATGACTTGGATGCGATGAACTCGGCAATCATGATTGCCATCATCCAATCTAACATCAAACCAATGAAGCGAGTAATCATTGTTGAATCTTCCAAGCTACCAGGAAATGTACGAGAAATGCCATTGGTTTGCTCTCTTGGATGAAACTGTAAGGTGTAAAAGAATTGCATGATCAACAGGTTCAATTGTGATCGATTACCTCTTACAGGACTTACTGAAGGGTACTGGCGAAGTACTTCTAAAACTGCATCAGGTGACTGCTTGGAGCTGGAAATACGAGTGTTGCTTTTTGGGTCGCCGACAGAACCTCCTTTAGAAATCGAAGATTGTATCCGCCTGAATAATGCGATGATCTCCTTCTGATTAGATGAAGCTGATGCCTCACCATCAGCATTTTTCTGAACCCTGTGATCCTTTTCTTCTGAACTTGTATCAGCAGCAGTGTTTCTTCGAGGAGGACGACCTCTTCTATTTCCTTCTGATTTTATGCTTGAAACAGGAAAAAGAATCTGGTCCCTCTGTGAGCCAAATGCAAGAGTCCCATCTGCAATCTCTGTCAAGTTCAATAAGCTGCATCAAAATTGGCTTCTTAGTTGCCCAATCGACAACCACATACATTTTAAAATGCATAGAGATCCAGAAATTTTTCTTGGAGACAGAACCATACGACAAAAACCACATATATGTAAATTATGAACACATGAATTGAGGATTGCAAGCAAACATGCATATCAAATTACACAGTCTATGGAGATGAGAATGAGAACTAGACTATTGTGAACAAAAAAAGAAAGAAGTCTTTATCATCACTGCTCAAAACATAGTGAGAGAACGTATATTACGCCACTTTAACATTGGGAACAAAAATGAAATCTCATATAAGCTACCCTATGGTTCCAAAAGGCCAACAGGATACAAAGTCAAAACTTAAAGAGAACACATGGTTGTTCAGTACGGATATTTCATAAGGTCAAGTAACTACTTCAATGTTGAGCTTCTAAGCATAAAAGAAAGCCAGAAACTATTTTTTAGTGCTTCAACTCTAGTTATTTAACAAAAAATCGCTTCCAGTGAAAACAGTAACCTAATGCAGATCAAACTCAACATGGTTTATCGGCAAAACCCAAGAATCACAGACTGAAAACGTACAAGTTCTCAAGCTTGATGTTTCTAATGTTTTCCTCTACAAACTGCAAAACATAAAAATCAACAGACCAATTGAGTGCAACATGAATACTTACACCAGAAGTCAACCATGCATATGAAAAGCAGAGATAACCACATTGAAATAACAACCAGCAATCCTATGGTAAAATCTATTTAGTTGAAGAACTATTAAGTTCCACATGAAATGCTTTTCATGGATGAAAGTGTTTCTAAATCAGAAAGCTGCATGCTAACACAAGCATGCAACCATGATCTCACGGATAAGAAATTATCTAAATCTTACATCAAATGCATCTGTTTATCATAGTATGTCACATTCTTATGTTTCCTGTGAGTTTTGATTTTAATAGTTTGGAATGATGTCACTTCCTCTTAAGGGGCACTGAATGCAACCACCAACTTACATGCAGAATAACCCATCTTAACCTACTTGACTTGATGAATAAGTACAAAAAGCTAAAGCTCCAAAAACCTCCTCAGGGACATAAATAGGAATAATTTGCTTTCAGTTCACTCGATAAACCAATGAACGATGGAGTAATGGTTTTTCCATTCATGTAACTTGATTTACTTTGGAGAGAAAAGCTTAACAGGATAGGAAGTTAAGCTTTTTACAAAATCTCCAAAATATAAACATTTGAATAAGGCATTTTTAGAATTTCAAGTGAGCTTCCTATGTCTTGGAACACACCTCTGATTAATAGTTTTGTATTTATTTCTTTTTTTTATAGGAATGCTGGGTTAGACAGACCTCCACCACATGCATACCTGGGTATCGAACTCATGGCCTCTTACGAAAAAGTTGACATCCTACCCAGTAAGTCATGTCCTTTTAGGTGAACTTTTATTTATTTAATGCAACTTGTGCATCCGTTTAGTTCATAATTCCAAGACTAATACCCTTTCAAAGATTCCAGCTTATAATGATATCTGGAACTTCCAATTAGATGTCATTTCAGGCATGACATAAATCGTTAACGATCATGACCCAAAATGTTCAATCATTCCATGTTCTGTCCATCTAAAGTAATATGGAAAAATCATGTCAGATTTGGTTGACTTGTTTTGACACGAACACAATCTGAAGTACAAGCTTGGTGGCACAGTGATGCCTAACTTAAACATGACGAGGAAGCCATTGTATAAATAATACGAAGACAAAATGTGGCCATTCTAATCAACCTACTTCTCACACAAGCATGATCCAAAAAACACGATATTGCCATTCTATTTCCAATATTTGTGTTCGCATGCCCATGCATCAAGCCAAATGTTTCTCATCATGAGTTTCCTAGAATCAAACAACAACAACTAAGCCTTTTCCCATACTAGACGGGGTCAGCTACATGGATTCTTTGTTTCCACAGATCCCTATCGCGTGCCATGTTAGCAGTTAACTCCCAATAAGCTAGATCATTCTTTATTGTTTCTTTCCAACACTTTTGTGGTCGTCCTCTACCTCTTTTAATACTTTCCAAATTTAGTTTTTCTAACCTTCTTATAGGTTCTTCTTTTGATCTTCTTTTTATATGTCCAAACCATCTTAAACGATGTTCTCTCATTTTATGCTCTATTGGTGCCACTCCTAATTTGTTTCTAATAACCTCATTATGTATACGGTCTTTTCTTGTATGACCACTCATCCATCTCAACATCTTCATTTCTGTCACATACATCTTTTGTACATGTTGATGATTAACTGCCCAACACTTAGAACCATAAAACATGGCAGGCCTAATTGCTGCTCTATAATATTTACCTTTTAACTTTAATGGTATCTTCTTATCACAAAGAATACCTGATGCTCCTCTCCATTTTAACCAACCACCATTAATTCTATTTGTAACATCTCCATCAATTCTTCCATCACTCTGAAAAATTAACCCTAGGTATTTAAAACTTTCCTTTTGGGGAATGCATTGTGTGTCAATTTTAATTTCCATGTCCTCTGAAGTAACAAAATGCTCAAACTTACATTCCATATATTCTGTCTTTGTTCTACTAAGTCAGAGGCCTTTACTTTCTAATGTTTCTCTCCATAGTTCCAATTTTCTATAACTTTTTCCTTAGACTCCTCCACTAATACAATGTCATCTGTAAATAACATACACCACGGTACTTCATCTTGAATATGTTTTGTTAACTCATCCATCACCATTATAAATAAGTATGGACTTAAAGTTGATCCTTGATGTAACCCAATATTAACTTCAAAGAAGTCTGTCGTTCCTTCATGAGTCCTCACACATGTTTTTGCACCATCATACATGTCTCTTATAAGGTTAATATATGTCAATGGGATACCTCTTTTTTCCAAAGTTCTCCAAAGAACCTCCCTTGGTACCCTATCATAAGCTTTTTCTAGATAAATAAATATCATGTGAATGTCTTTCTCTTTTTCTCTAAAATGTTTCATAAGACGTCTCAAAAGGTGAATCGCTTCAATAGTAGATTTGCCTGACATGAATCCAAATTGGTTCTCTGTTGTACTTGATACTTGTCTTAACCTACATTCAATAATTCTTTCCCACAATTTCATAGTATGGCTCATTAACATGATACCTCGATAATTCACACAATTTTGAATGTCTCCCTTGTTCTTATATATAGGTATAAGTGTACTTGCTCATCATTCCTTGGGCATCTTTTGATTTTTCCATATTTCATTAAATAGTCTTGTGAGCCAAGTGATTCCTATTTCTCCTAGTATTTTCCAAACTTCTATAGGAATATTATCTGGTCCTACCGATTTACCACCCTTCATATGTTTAAGAGCCTCTTTGACTTCATTGAATACGTCGGTAGAAATTGTGGTTTATATACTTTTCTAACTTAGCTAAATCTTCTAAACTAATACTAACATCTTTATTTTCATTAAAAAGATTATAAAAATAGTTTTTTCATCTATTTCTTATATCATCATTTGCCACTAGAATTTTTTCATCTTCGTCTTTTATGCATCTAACATAATTAAGATCTTTAGTTTTCTTGTCTCTAGCCCTAGCTATCCTAAAAATATCTCTTTCACCCTCTTTTGAGTTGAGTTTTTTATATAAGTCCTCCCAAATCTTAGCTTTTGCTTCACTAACGGCCTTTTTCGTTTCCTTCTTTGCTTTCTTATAAGCTTCTAAAGTTTCACTAGTTTTCTTGACATAATGTAATTTGTAATATGCCCTCTTTGCCTTGATTTTATTTTGTACTACTTCACTCCACCACCAAGCTTCTTTTTGTGCCGGTACGCCTCCCTTAGATACCCCTAACACATTTTTCGCCACTTTCCTAATATGTATAGCCATATTGTTCCACATATCACAGGGTGTGCCAACATAATTCCAAACATCTCCTTGAAGGACTTTCTGTTTAAATATATCTTCTTTCTCGGTTTTGAGGTTCCACCATTTAGTCCGAATAAATCGATGCACTCTTTTCTTCTTTGTCCATTTTTTTATTTGTAAATCCATAACTAAAAGTCGATGTTGGGTGGTTAAGCTTTCTTCGGGAATTACCTTACAATCTTTACAACACGCTCTATCTTTTTTTCTACAAATAAAGTAATCAATTTGTGTTTGTGATAAAGCCACTCTTATAAGTAATTAAATGTTCATCTCATTTTTTGAAGATTGTATTGACTATAAAGAGATCAAATGCCATAGCAAAATTTAAAATCTCCCTACCTTCCTCATTTATATCCCCAAAACCAAAGTTTCCATGAATCCCTTGATATCCTAATGCCTCTTTACCGACATGTTCATTTAAATCTCCTCCTAAACAAATCATCTCCCTTTGTGGAATCTTTTGAAACACCTTATCTAACTCTTCCCAAAAAACTATCTTTATACTATCTTCTAGTCCTACTTCGGGTCCGTAAGCACAAACTATATTCAAAACCTCTGCTCCTAACACTAATTTCAACGTCATGATTCGGTCACCATATCGTTGTATGTCTACTACACTCTCCTTTAAATCTTTATTTATGATAATACCAACTCCATTTCGAGCCTTTTCTTTACCGGAGTACCATAATTTAAAACCTATATCCTCTATCTCCTTTGTTTTTTCTCCAACCCATTTTGTCTCTTGTAAACATAGAATATGAATCTTTCTCCGAATCATAGTATCTACCACCTCCATTAGCTTACCGGATAATGTTCCGATATTCCAAGAACCAATACTAATCTTATTATCTAGGACTAGCTTCCTTACCCCTCTAATCTGTCCATAATCAAAATACGGAGACCCTCTCTAAAAATTTTTCACTACATTCGAGCGGCAATGAAGCGGGACTAACTTCTTTACCCACACCCATCCATGATGTGGGAACCCTCTCTGCAATTGATTCACTACATTCGGGCGAAAATGTAGTGGCCTTTGCTTACTTCTTACTGCATTCGGGCTCTGCAACAAGTCGCTAGGTAGGGACGCCCCAAAGCAATGCTCATTATTTTTGTAATCCATGTTATAAAAATCCGACGAAGTTTTACGCTGGCTGTCGGAAGCCTAACACAACCCTCCTCCTTTATCCGGGCTTGGGACCGGCAATGCTAGGGTGATTCCTTACATGGGCGGAGTTCATGAGTTTCCTAGAATCACCTTCTTAAATTTGTAATTTGTTTCACAAAGCTCTACATCAATCTAGAGATAGGATTTTATATATTCAATACTACCAACACCAACACCATGGTCACCGAATTATGATAGTGAAATTAGTGTTAGCAGTAGAGGCTTTGAATATAGTTTGTACTTATGTATCTCAAATA
Source organism: Brasenia schreberi (assembly GCA_036023115.1). Lineage (NCBI taxonomy): Eukaryota > Viridiplantae > Streptophyta > Magnoliopsida > Nymphaeales > Cabombaceae > Brasenia > Brasenia schreberi. The sequence continues at coordinate 8,101,356 of JAYKKT010000078.1, read as the reverse complement.
GGACTAAAAGATAGCATAAACAAGGTATTTCAAGAGGAGTTAGATAAGATGATTTAAAGAATTTTATAAAGAGATGATTTGTTTGGGAGAAGATCTAAATAGACACGTAGGTAAAGAGGCATATTAGGGTATGAACGTATTGATGAAAACTATGATTTTGGAGATTTAAATGAGAAAGTACAATATATGATCTTTTATAGCCAATACAATTTTCAGAAAATGAGATGAATATTTAATTACTTATAAGAGCAACTTGTCAAAAATACTCAATAATGACTTGTAAACGAGTAGTCACACTTTCTTTTAAGAAGCAAAAATTTGATTATTTTGCTTGTAAGAGGAAAGATAGCTCATGCTATAAGGATTTCAAAAGAAAATGTGACTACTAAACAACGACCTTTAGTAATAGATTTACATATAAGAAAATGGACAAAGAGGCCAAGAAAATAGAAGAAAGTTTGTTACAAACACAAATTGATTATTGTACTTATAGAAGAAAAGATAGATCATGTTGTAAGGATTGTAAGGTAATTTCAAGCGAAAGTTTAACTACCTAACATTGAACTTTAGTTATGGATTTGCAAGTAAGAAAGTGGATAAAGAGACAAAAGACTATATAGAGGCTTAGAGCTACTTGGACTAAATGGTGGAACTTCAAAAATAAGAAAGAAAGTATATTTAAGCATAAAGTTCTCCAAGAAGATGTTTGAAATTAAATAGGTACAACTTATGATACGGAACATTATGTCTAGGTATATTAGGAGAGTAATAAAAGATGTGTTAGGTGAATCTAAGGGAGGCTTAATGACACAAAAGGAAGCTTGGTGGTGAAGTGAAGTGGTACGAGATAAAATTAAGGCAAAAAAGATATATTACAAATTGCAGTATGCCAATAAGATAGATGAAACTTGAGAGACTTATAAGAAAGCAAGGAAAGAAGTTAAAAAGATAGTTGGTGAAGAAAAGAAAACCAAAGAGCTTACTTTTGTTAGATATATCAAAGATTAGGACAAGAAGATTCTAGTGACAAGTGATGATATAAAAACTAGAGGAAAAATTATTTTAGTAAGCTTTTTAACAAAAACATAGGTGCTAGTATTAACTTAGAGCTATCCAACTCAGAAGAATATATAAACTATATAAACTGCAATTTTTATCCATGTATTCAAACGAATTAAGTCAAAGATGATCTTAAACTTATGAAAGTTGAAAAGTTTTAGGACCAAACAATATTCATATAGAAGTACGATAAACCCTAGGTGAGACAGGTATCACTTGGCTTACAAGATTACTTCATGTAATATGAAGAAAACAAAAGATGCCTAAAGAATGAAAGAAGTGTACATACTCATATACAAGAATAAGAGAGACATTAAAAAATGTGTTAATTATCAGGATATCAAGTTGATGAGTCATACTATAAAATTATGAGAAAGAACTATTGAATGTATGTTGAGACAGACAAATATCGAGTACAATAGAACCAATTTAAGTTAATGATAGGAAGATCTACTATTGAAGTTACTCACTTGATGAGATGTCTTATAAAATATTTTAGAGCAAAAAAGAAAACCTTTACGTGATACTTATTGATCTAGAAAAAACTTACAATAGGGTGTCAAGAGATTTTTTTGAGAACCTTGGAAAATAGAGGTATCTTATTGATATACAATCAATCTCATAAGAGTCATTTATGATGGTACACAAACATGTGTGAGGACCTATGAAAGAATGGCAGATTTCTTTCAAGTTAAGATTGGATTACAACAATGATCACCTTTAAATCTATATTTATTTATATTGGTCATAGAGGAGTTAACAAAAAACATATTCAAGATAAAGTACCTTAGTGTATGTTATTTGCGAATGACATTGTGTTAGCGGATGAGTTTAAGAAAAAAGCTAATAGAAATTGGAACTAAGGAGACAAATATTAAAAGGTAAAAGACTTGACTTAGTAGAAAAAATAAGAAAGACAAAATACATGGAATACAAGTTTATTTATTTGGTTACTTAAGATGACATAGAAATTAAGATTGGCACACATTACATCCCTTATAAAGAAAATTTGAAATACCTAGGATCAGATTTTTAAAGTGATGAAAAAATTGATGGAGATCTTATACACACAACTAACATAAGTAAGTTAAAATGGAAGGGTGCATCATGTATTTTATGTGATAATAAGATATCATTAAAGTTTGAAAGGTAAATATTATAGAGAAGCAATTAGACTATGTTTTATTGTTATGAGTGTTGGACAGTAAATCATCAATACGTACAAAATATGCTTGTAGAAGAAATGAAGATGCTCATATGGATATGTGTGGTCACATAGACAAGAAAAGACCATATAAATAATGAGGTTATTAAAACAAATTAGGAGTGACACTAATAAGAGAAAATCGTTTAAGATGGTTTGGACATTAGCAAAGACTACCAAATAAAGTGAGACGGTGAAAATACTAAAAGAGTAAGAGAAAGACCACAAAGGTGTTGGAAGGAAACAATAAAGAATGTTGAGTTAGCACTACCCGTGATCGATCTACATGCAGAAGCAGGCGACCTCATTTAGTACAGGGCTTAGTTGTTGTTGTAATACTATCACCACCAAGAACATTCTTTAGTTCTTCTCCTTGTTTTTCTGGGGAGCAACAGAGTCTCCACTTTATAGATTCCAAGTCTCTATCAACGATCAGCTGATGGTCGTTTTAGTTTCATATACAATAGCTACTTAAGCCTTTTTATTTCTCTATAGAAATGAGCCCCTTTTGCTCTTCATCCACAATTCTTCGTCGTACAACATCATCCTAGTGAACTCCCTGAAGCTAAATTCTAGTGAAAAGAGGGCAATATTTAGTCCTTTTCAATAGACCAAGACAAAGGGTTTTCCTCATCAAGGGCGGCAATATCTGAATCAGAACAAACCACGCACAAAAGCTCTCAGATAATGCTCACAATTTTCACCTCAGCTAAATGAAATGGCAGGAAATGAAAGCCGAAAACAGATATAGACGGCAACCCAGACGCCAACAAATGAGGGAAGGAAAAGATAGATGGTTTTTATGCTACCTTTTTCATTGAAATTGCATCTTCTAATGAACGAAACGGAGGTGCTGGCAGGAAAGAGTATCGAGTGGCAATGCATCTTCCCTCAGACTTAGTTCAGCTTGCGCACAGAATCAGAGTTCGGCGAGACGGCAATCAGGGCATTTTGAATATGTGGTGAAAGATGGTGCTACGAGGGGGAGCAGACTAACATGCCCTTTTCTCCTTAGAAATAAGTTGACCGTCATTCCTCGTTAATACACACGGGGTTCGGCCCTCCCCTTTACCCAACAAAAAAGAACAGTTTTTTAATACACATGATTTAAGGCACTTCTCGGGTTCGAATTACAAAGTATAGGTTGGTAAGGGTGTGTTTGATACAAAGTTTTTGAAACATGCAGTTCTAAGTTCAGTTCATGCATCAAAAGCAGAACCTGCTTAGAACTATGGTCCAATCAACTCGATTTAAGTAAAAAACTTTGGCACCGAAGGAGAGGTGGGGCAAAAGAACTAGGTCCTAAGTACCTCATTTTCTTTCGTGTTGTTATGCACAAAACCGGAACATCAATACAGTTCACAAATCAAACAAGAATTATTCAAAACCCTAGTTCCAAATCCATGTACGCCTATGTCTACAATTTTAGTACCAGGGGTCCCGCACAACGAATCAAAACTCCGTAAATGAACCCAACAAATCGCGCTAATGCTTCTTTTCTCAGCTTATTTTGAACGTTAAAGAGCCCGGCCAAACAGCATCTCTTCTAACGTGCTTACGATGGTTTACCATCCCTGTTCACCGCCTATATCCGGTAGTCAAAAGGAGACCGACTGACCCGTGCAAATTGGATCGGCTCATTATATGGGTAAGCTCTCCCAACAATGGGTTTGGATCCATTAACAAGATTCGAACTTGAGGCCTTGCTCAAGGGGGAAAAGTGCTATTAATGGAGTTGAACCAACTTAAAGGGAGAATTCTTGAATACCTAAAACAATGCCCATTAGTCTTGTATTTGTAAATTTTAGTGGTGTAATACGTTGCATTACCAAAAGCCTTTGTGAAAAAACTTAAAAATTGACCCTTCATTTACCTTAAAAACCCAATATTTGGAGGCATGGTAACAATTTTAGAAGTATCATCTAGTAAGCTTTCATGAGACTGAACCAGGCTGAACATACCATGTTCACGTTTGATTCATATGATTTAACGAACCAACAAATATGCAACTAGGGATGGAGACCAACTGAGCCGAAGAATCACTTTGTTCTAATCAGAGAATGGTAGACATGTTCTTATTTGTTTGATAGCAGTCACAATTCTAGACCCCGATGCCTGGCCGATGAGTAGGTCTACCACTGCTCCCTGGCCTCAAAAAGAAAATATCAAGCTTCATTTTCACAATGAAACTTGTCCAAGGAATTAGCGTTTTTATAAAAAAAAGATTTTTCTTTCGGAAGATGAATGATCAGCTAGTTTAGCTCAGAGGTTGGACAATGGCGATAGCCCAAGTAGCCACAGCTAAGTTACTTTGGCTCATTGACCAGCCCTAGTTCTAACCAGACTCATCGCTGTCAGGTCCAAGTGCTGGATTGAAACAAATGAACCCATTCACCATGTATTAGAACATCAAAACGGCTTTTAAGAAATCTCCCAAATAAAAATTGGCACATAACACCATTCTGCTGCATGCCATCAAACTGATATTTCTCAGCCAAGATTCATAGAGAAACGGCAAGATGAATAGCTGCTAGATAAGGATCTTGCATAAGAAGCATGTAGTCATACTGCACAAACTTGGTTGGTCAAAATAGTTAAAATAGTTTTGAATCAATGCAATTAAACATTAAACAAATTGTAGATATTTAAAATTAGAACAATTACTTTGGCAAAATCACTTAAACTTGAAAAAACTCATTTCAAAGAAAACCATGGCACAAACTATTTCAGAATGTAAGCAGCGGAATCCAGGATTTTCATCACTGGATGAGATAAGAATCTCGGAAATATACATAAAATCTGGCAAGCTAGTGACTGTTCTCCAGATACAACAGTGGATTTTCATTTCTGAATTACCTATGTACAAGTTCAGTAGAAGCGAATTGACTTATTGCATCATACTGCAAGTGGGTGCATTATGACTCCCCTTTTCTCATCCAAAACAAAGTTAGCTCTCGAGAACTGGACGCTATTAAAGAAGGGCTTCAAGTCATAAATTTCATATTCCTGAGCCTGCATCATCAAACAAATAAAGAAAAATAGTTTACATGAGAAAAAGAATGCCAGCAGTGAATGCTTATTAAATCATACGCTGGAACCAAGTTAATCTTGGGAATGTTCTTGGGAGGCCAACCAGAATACATAGAATGGTCTACATGGCTTAGCTCGTGCAAAGTCCATTAAAGTTTGCCCAATGCAGCTAAGCTGATGATGAGCAAAATCAAAATGAGATATAAAATGCAATTCCCATACATATCAAGAACTTCATATTAGCTTCATGTGTTGTTCATATCGTATCATGTATCGTTTTGGTCTACGATACGATATCACACCATATCATTTTTTTTAAATTGAAACAAATTGAAAAAATCATTAAAAAAATAACGATAATTCTAAACAATTCATAATGAGTAAATATTCATCAATAACCTTTCAATTTTCAATATATAAAGCATTTAAAAAGTATATTACAATATTTAGTAAAAAAAAAATCTTAGACTAGTTATCTAATTTGTGGTATCAATGTTGGACGTAGTCATAATTGATAAGTTATTGAAGGAAATTACATGTTTCATTATTGAAAACTTTGGAAACTACTTATTTTATAGTTTTTATTGTTATTTTTGTGAGATCACCTTTTAAGGTAAGATACTTTTAAGGTAAGATAGTTGTGTTGTGAAACCTACTAATGTTCTTCGTGGTCATAATTGGTAACTAATGTTAGACATGATCATAATTGGTAAGTTATCAATACTAGACGGAGTCATAATTGGTAAGTTATTGAAGTAAATTGCCTTTTTCATTCTTAAGAACTAAAAAAATGCTTATTTTTATGATTCTTATTAATGAAGTAAATTACCTTTTTTATTCTTGAGAAAAACCTATCAAATGATTTGTACTCTAATATAGTTACTCGGTTACTCGGTTAGTGCACAAAGTGATATAGGGACATTACCAGTAGGATTAAGTATTATTGTGTAATTTTCATTAGTGAATTCTGTTAATTTCTTTGTTATCAATATGTTGATGTGCATTTTGGCTGTCTGTCATCTCTCCGTTGCATATCACTGCCTACCATCCTGATAACATTAGTGTTCTATGCTAACTTGAACTTGGTTCCTGCCTACCATTATGAAAAAATTTCATTGTTTTTTGTTGTTTTAAAAGAAATAAGGTGTATTGCCTGTATCATGGGCTCTTTCACCTGCGATACAGGTCCCTGTATTTTGTGTGCTAGTCGACTGTGACAGAGAAGCTTGAGCTGGGTAAGCTCCATGGATGACGAGGGCGAGGACAACAAACCAATATTTAGTCCCATGTTAGTCACTCTATTTATGCTTTAGGTAAGATGCGATTATGGACGCAATCTGTCCTAGACGCTTATTATGATATTAACTAGACCGACATTTTCTGACCTTGCTCAGTAGCTTCTCCACAGTAACTTCAACATGCGCAAGCCTGGATGCAGAACCGGATACAAGCTCTTCAAGTTGAATTTTCTCCTTAACAAGACCTCGAAGCAGCAGCAGCAACAACTCATTGTAATCCTTCTTGAAGGTCATGTACTTTTTAAAGCTCTGGAATGAAACACCAGCCATTTGGTTAAAGCCAATTTCGGCAAATGGAAATTTGGACGACTTGCCCAAAAGAGTCATGAAAAATACTTGAGTGGTGGACATACTAACCTTCTGTAAAGCTTTCTGCACACCAAACTTCTGCGTCGAGATAAAGGATTCAAGCAGTACTCTGATAGCCATGTTCACATCTTCCTCAGTCACATACTGTCGAAGATGCATTCTAGCATGGGCTTCAGCCATCCTTATCATTGACTCAATGTGTCTCACGGCTATAAGGATTCCTTGACCACTCTGCAACAAATCCATGTGATTAAAGGTAAACACATGCACATCTGCTACCTCCAACTCAATGGCACATGCATCGTTATAACATGGACATATTTGAAACTCATTTGTTTTCTCAAAAGGAAAGCTCTTCTAAAAATTTCCTCAAAAAGCAGAAAAGTCAAAAGGAGGAACACCAATGGAGATCTGGAAATGATCCTTTTAGTATGGACGACCCAATCATGCTTGAGTTGGATGCTGAACAAGGATAACCATCAAGTAGGATAAAGCTGGCCGAATCAATAACATCTAACACCTTATGGGAAAGTCACATTTCTACATATTACATACATGGACAGAGTAAATCATTGCCGTAGGAGAGACTTACAGATGATTCTCGTCGTAATTCTGCATATACATGTGTAAGCTTGTCAAGATCAGCATCATGTAGTTTGGGAAAAACATTCAACTTGGCATATGTGATGTACTTCTTCAGCATATCTTGAGATAATATCTGCTTCAAACACAAAGTAAAAGCATGCACTTGAATAGGAATTCCAAAGGTTCCAAAGCTTTGGTCACAAACCTCAGGGTCCACAGGAGCAATGTCTTCTTGGGAAAGAATCACCAAGTGATCATCTATCCTAGCACCTTTTGGTTGAGATTTGTAGTGGCTGTCAACAACAAATCTAGCAAGCATTTCATCGGTGACAGGATCAACTATATCCTGCACGTAATTTCATCATGATCAACATTTTCAAGTAACTCATTGTTGATATACCTTTTAAACGGTTAGGTACCTTGACAACACATAAAATATCAAACCGGGAGATAATTGGATCTGTTAGCTCCACGTTCTGCGCAAAGGTCTTGGAAGAATCATATCTGCATGCATATGAGGCCAACTAAGATAAAAGTTCAAGTGCAAGTGCAACAGATTTTGGTTGACAAACTGATAAAGGCTTCAACCAGGGAATGATGGATCTACATTAAGTCTAGGTGGGGTGCCCGCCCCACCCAAAATTTCCTCCAAACCCAGGTTGAGTATATCAAATCACCAAAATCTAAAGTTTGGTAGTTATGCCTGACGTGCCAAATGCCACTTTATGCAACAGGCAGTCATATCCTTTTATGAAAACCCACCTGCCACCAATAGGATTAGCAGCAGCAATCACAGAACATCGTGCTTGAAGTGAGGTGACAATCCCAGCTTTTGATATGCTAATGCTTTGCTGTTCCATGGCTTCATGGATACTTACCCTACAAGTAAAAGCTTGGCATTTATAAAGCAAAATCTTAAAAGTTTTAGGTGATACCAAGACACAGATGTGAGTTACCAATCCTTGATACCTGTCTTGATCATTCATTTTATCAAACTCATCGATCAAGCAGATGCCTCTGTCAGCTAATACAAGTGCACCTCCTTCGAGAATCCATTCTCTTGTGATAGGATCCTTGTGAACTGCTGCTGTAAGTCCAACTGCAGACGCTCCTTTTCCAGTGGTATATACAGCCCTCTGCCCTGTCTTCTCCACATACCTAACAAGCAGACAACAGACCAATTAAAGTTTCAGCTAGATAGAAAATTCAAGCAAAACATGGCCGGTTATAAATCTTGCAGAGTTTGCAGCAACAAGAATGTCACTGACAAGCTGAAAACAACTTGATCATAATCTGTCTGAAATAAAACAAATCATAAAATGGTGACCATGATGTCCAAGAGAAAGGGTATTCATGGAACTGAATACAACTCCACCAGGTTTAACAACTTAAATAATTCAAGTCAAAAGTCAATACCAAATTGGGATAGACTCTGACCAACAGAACTTACTTGAGAAATTGAGACTTAGCTGTGCCTGGATCTCCAAGAAGGAGAACGTTCATATCCCCTCTCAACCGATGCTTCCCTTTAACATTCTTCTCTTGACCACCAAACATTGCAAGAGCAAGAGCAGTCTTGATGTCTTCATGGCCATAAATAGATGGTGCAATTGACTTTACAATCTGTTGGTGCACACAGAACACAATTAGCAGATACAGAAATTTCACTATGACAACAAATAGGATAAATCAGTCGGAAGAAGCTCACCCTTTCTCCAATCCTGGGGTCCTTCGCTAGTTTTTCTATTTCTATTTTATCATCCTCTGTGAGCTTGTAGGATGAAAATAGATCCTGCTTTTTAGTCACGTAATTTGCTTCAATAACAGTTGCGAACACTGGAAAGCCATTCTTTGTGTTCAGGGACCAGTCAAAGTTGTTTGTATATATTCCAGTAACTTCCTGGAAAAGGTTGAGCATACAGACTTAGATTATTATCTACGCCTTAAAAGAAGAAATGGAAACTTCAAGTAAACTTACAATTTCTTCTCCAGGACGAGCACAGTCAATTAAATCATTCAAGAGTATCACTTCTTTATATCTAGGAAGCCGACCAGCAGGGACTGTTCCTGGGCTCTCTTGCAGTGTCAACTTCTGATAGTTCCTATAAATAGTCTGGAAGATATAATGGCTTAATCAATTGAAAGCTTATTTTTTGTTTATATACATTCAAGAATGCTAAAGCTTTTGGGTTTTTGTTCCTATGAGTTGAAGAATGAAAACCTCCAATTGCATTTAAGCTCTCTTAGTTGGTTAGAAGTAGACAAGGCATGTTCAAAACCGCCAGTTCCGATTCTCAGAACTAGAAAGCATAACCAAATCGGAAACGGGCTGGTTCTACTTCTGATTTGGAACCGCTGGTTCAATCTTCGGCTTTGGTTTGAGTCTCAAACCATTAAAAAAAATGGAAAAAGTATTTTAAAGTTTTAAAGTTTTCAGAAAAAGTAAAGAAAATGGCTGGTTCCTGGACCAACTTAGTTCCAGCTAGAACCATCAGTCTGGTTCCGAACTGGCCATTTCTAGGTAAGAGATTGTTGAAAAAGGCTCACTTGTTCAATATTGATGGTAAAGGGGCCTTTGGATTGGCATTCTACACAAGAGCCAACTTTAACTTCTGAGTACGAGTTCTGGAAGAAAGGACCAAGGACTGCCCCACATTTGTTACAGTCATACTTCACTTGTTGCAGCTGTGGGAGAACTCCTGTTCGCCGAGTAACAACTCCTCCAATTCGTATCAAAGTGTTGAGATGAACTTGCCTAACAAAATCAGCAGAATGGAAGTGAACGTTATGTGAGCTAACCTGAAAATTGAGCATATGAATCACAAGAGCCAGTAACTCTGTTACCTTATGTTCCTTATCTGATCAAAAACTGGCAAGTTGGTGATCCTAACATAAATCTTTGCATGGATTTTCCTATAGTTACTGTGGAACTCAAATACAACCTTTTGGGCCACCTCTTCCATTACCTCAAGCACTGATTGAGGTGCATCAGCCAACCAAATTGCAATATTGGGATGGACATAGATAAACTGCTTGTAGTCTATCTCCAAGCTACATTTGTTGGCTGTAAAAGAACAACCAAATTTGGTCATAATATAGCAAGATAAACCACTATACACAACATATAGGGAATGTAACCTTGTGACAACTGAAAATCATGGAAGAACACATATGCAAATCAAATGCCTCTTCACTGCAACTAGACTTACTTACCTGCAACCATTTCATTTATCAACCGGATATAGACAAGATCATCTTGATTCTTTGGATCATATGTCAGCAGAAATTCTCTGAACTTCTTAGAAATTAATCGTCTGACCTCATCTCTAGTGACCCACTCCCTAAGGGTCCCTTGGACACGATACAGATCATATTCGCCTTCATCATCATCATCTTCATCCTATAACAATTTAAACAAACTCATTTAGACGAGAAGAAAACAGAAGAGATATAATCTCCCAAAGTGCATCATGAGGCTCAGACAACATGGTAAACTTTACACTATAGTTTGCAATAAGAGGGAAAAGATCAAAAGAAAACCTCGTAGGGCTCCTCATCTGTTTGGTCCGTCATGGGAACATCATCTCTTGGTGTCCACCGAGGTGGGTGACCAGGAGAACTTTGCATTGCACCATCAGTATCATCATTGCTTGCAACCCCTCCATGTCGCCTACCATCAACTCTGACCCTTCTACGTGGCCTCATATATTGATCATCATCAGTATCTGCATCAAAGGAGAAGAATTAAAGAAAAATTAGAAGACACAGTAAAACTTGGACGATCACAAGGAACTACCATTGGTTCAAAATCTAGAGAAGCCACAAATTGGTCAAGGAGACAAACAACCAACATTTTCCCAATATGAAACTTTGTATCCATATCTTGCAAACAACCAGTATGAAAGGCATGTTCAATTTGAAGTACATACTGTATGATAAACTTGAGGATCCAGATCCTGTAGGGAGGTATCCACTCATCTAAAGCCAACTCCTTGGTTTCTAAAGACAATGCTTGTCATGGGACAGATTCATCTCATCCAATTGATGTATGGATAGTTTCCACCAGTGCTATTGGAAAGAATTTACAGATTCGTTCTCTTAAGTGGCACGCCCAATGCCTTAGGAGGAAAGGATCAAGTTCTCTAATGAATTTACCAATAGCAGAAAGAGTTCGCATCACTGACCACAAGGAGCCCTCACGTAATTATTGATCACTGACATACCAATGCAGCTATTAAGAGAAAAGAGGAAGCACATATTATCCCAGAAATAGGCCAAGCATACGATAGGTAACACCTTCATATAAACAAACACACACGCGCTTTCACTTCAGAGCAAATATGTAATTTATGAAATTGGTTGTATCAATTATCAGCTAGTATGATTAAGATTGAGTATTTGGAGAACATGAAAATACCATTCATATAAACTCATTGTAACCCAATAAAACCCCAGCAATCTGTAACTAAAAGAAGTCAAAATTTCACAAACTAAGATCAATTAGCTCCGATAGTTCGATAAAAACGACTTTTCACGCAAAAATGCACGATGAGAAAGGTTAAGGACGAAAGGTGTCTCTCCGATGCAACGAGTGCAACAAAGGAAAATTGAGGAGGGGGTTTCCTTTACCTTGGTCATGAAGAAGACGAGGGAGTTTCCGACTAGAGGTTTTCCCCACCCTAGCGTCGAGCTCCACTTCGGCGGCCCTCCGATCTTCCATGATCTGATCCAGATCTCTCTCGTCCTCCAACGAATCATCTAATCCCACCGACTCGTACCGATCTTGTCCCTCCATCGCACGATAATCGCTGGAATAACGAAACAACGCATAACTCCACAGCAAACAGGAGGCCAAACAGAAAACAAACAACAATAATTCGAAACGAAAACGAAAAACCTACTCAAGAAAATTGTCATTGTAAAGATCCTCTCCTTCTTCCTCTTCCTCCCCATCCCCTTCGTCCATATCATCTTGGACGATATGCGGGTCGACGGAGGCTTCATCGTCGGAGGAATGAGATGTCCGGCTAGTGTTCTGAGGGAGACGGTCGGTGCTGAACCCGGCCGACGTCGGAGATCCAGGCGTCGATGGATCTTCGGAGTCCTTTAAAGGCAAAAAAGGGGAAATGTAAACAAATCAACGAAATGAAAAGGCTGCTTCGACGGGAAGAATGAAGATAGAGAAACATGGATATGAAAATTAGTTATTATTCCTTACCATTTGCTGTAAGGAGTTCCTCTATGCGTGCACGCTCGAAAGAGAGAGAACCCTAGGTGAAGGGAACACTTTGGCGGGAAGAGTTGGCGCCACTGCAATTTATAGCACCGGTCGGGTGACTACGGAACCCTCGATTATATGAGGTAATGACGAAGATGTTCTTTTCTTGTTCGATCGGATCGGGTAATACTTTCTTGGAACATAATTACTGTTCGCTCACCTGTATTTACTATCCACACCCTTTCCTTTTAAAACATCCAAATTACCCCTTGACACTTTCTCCTCTTCCACCAAAGAAAAGATTTCTTTTTGGATCACTTTACTCCAACGACAGATATTTTATTCATTTTTAATGTTGTTATTTTTATAGTTTAAAAAAAAGAAAATACAAAAAAATCAAGAAACATATAAGTATATTTTTATGAACATTTTATAAAACAAGAAGAAATACAATTTGTTTGCCTCAATTGTGTTCCCTACTGATAAAGAGATACGATTGTGTCGCATTTTGAGTCAAGAACTTAGACATCATTTTTTTTTATTCTAATCGAACAAGAAATCAACACATCAAATAAACGACAAAAAATACATCAAAGCAATAAAATACTCATCAAAACATTCAAACCTTCTTTAAGACCTCTTCTCTCTTATTCTCTTCTTTTTTGACAAGATTTGAACATCTGTGGAACAAGGATGATTCAATCGAGTTTTGAGTCTTAGGTCACTAGATAAATGGTGTGAGATAATCGATAGTAAAGTGAAAACCTACAAACAGAAACAAAGAAAATGTGTGTATCAAGCTATTAGGATTATATAATAATTTTTATATTTTAACAGAAGTAAACCAAAATCATGATAAAAAAAAGACGTGTGAATAGTAAAAAAGATGTGCGAGGATCAATTCTATTGTTGAATTGAGGTTCATATTTAGAACCTACTCTTGTTTCCCGTCGGCAAGGTTAGGAGTGGTACATGATGCTCCGGGTTGGGTTTGGGTCACGCCAAATAAGCCCGCTGACCTTACCCTTTTTTCTGTGTTACTTCGTGTGGCCGAGAGCACGGACCTTTACATCCTTATAGCACACGAACACGAGATTAAGTAGCCTCAAAGGTGAACACAGACTTGGGGTCACGTTCACGACGAGATCTCCTGTTGTGCTCTTACACCATACTACTAAGTAAAGGTGATAAGTCGAGTCAATGTGTTGTATCGCTTTGGGTTCGGGCCAAAGTAGGTCAATCAAACACATCCATTTTTTCGGGTTATTACTATTAAAACCAGACCCAACATAGTCGTGTTTGGGTCAACCTGTCCATTGATATACCAAATCGGGTTATCGAGTCTGTCTAAAATTGCCATCCCTACCACCTCGACATCAGTTTTGTCACGACAGTTTGTCTATTGCAACCGAGGGATGACACTATTGGCCTGACTCGCACAACCCAGACCTAACCCAACTCGATTTGAATGGGACGGTGAATACTCAGTTTGGCAAGGTTCAATACCTGAACTTGTATGACCGTGTATTAGGTGAATATGGGTTAAGAAGTATCCAACCCGATAAATAAACAAATATATATATATACTTGTGTGTTTAGAGGCATTACAAGATTTTCAAAACTATCTCTAAGAGTTGGTATCTTTAAAACGGAGGATGAGTTTTTTATCACCATTGATTGATAGACAAATGATTAGTTTCCTCATTAATCCATCTCTAATCTTCAAAAAGATTTCAACTTATCTTTAAAGCAAACAAATACATTTAATGCACTTACAAAAAGTACAACAATATTTTATTTACTTTTAAAATTTTGGATTTCAACAATTGATCTCATTCCAACGGTACATTTGAGGTTATGAATGTGCATTGATCGGTTTGATTCACTAACCAAACGGAATTACCCAAAACCAATTTGGATATATTTCATTGAACCTACCCGAATGAATTAGTTCGGTTATTTTGTTCAACTTGACTCTCCTTAATCTGTTTAGAACTAGGCTCCATGAAAAACAACTTCACAAGATGCATCCACTCTATGCCATCAGAAAGTTGCAGACGTTCGTCATTCTCGAAAATGGACTCTTCAGTCCCATACCGGATTCTCTCGGGAAATGCAAATCACTGAGTCATATTTTAATGGGAAAACTACCTTAATGAATCGATTCTGTCGGACCTTTTCCATCTATCTATTTTGGTTCAGGTAGAGCTTTAGGACAACTACCTCACCGGAACCATGTTGGAAATGCCAATGATTTTGAAAAATCTCGGCCTTCTATCGCTTTTCAACAACTGCATCTTCGGTCGCCTCCCTCCTTCTATCGGTAACCTCTGTGGCATACAAAACCTCCTTCCATATGGCAACTTTCTCTGGTAGCTCAGCAATTTTCCAAGCAATAACAAGATATTTGGAGAGATTGCATCAAAGATCAGCCGATGTAAGCTCTCACTTTTGTTGACCTCCGCCAGAAAGAGAAACAATCAGAGGATGAGAGACAGAGACAAAGGGCGAGAGGCGCGTGAGAGAGAGAGAGGAAAGGTAAGAGAGCGAGGAACTAGGGCATGACTCGTAACCTTAAAAGTTCAGTTTTTCAGTCGATTGGAGTTTGATCTCATGAAACTGAACTAGAACCCAAAATCGGAATATTTTTAAAACTTAAACTGAACCCAAACCCAAACTATACAAACCTGAACTTTAAATTACGGTTCTGGTTTGTTCAGTTTTTCGGTTAAAACTGAATTATGCATGCATGAACAATGCTATGAAAACTGGATAACGCTCATCTCGCTCATTCATTGTTTTTTTTAGCATCAATTAATTTAAATTTTTTAAGGATTAAAAACAGCAAAAAAAAAATATTAAGTTGATATATTAAAAAAACAATGATCATGAGTCATGAGTATGATCTAATCACTCTCTCTTTATATATATATATATATATATATATATATATATATATATATATATATATATATATATATGTATATGTTTGTATACATGTGCATGTTAGCACACACGCATACACACGTGCAAATGATATTAAATTTTCAAACTACCTGAGCTAAAAGGTCTGTGATTATTTCAATTAGATTTACGTATGTTGAAACTTAAATAAAAAATCTTTATACATATATATATATATATATATATATATATATATATATATATATATATATATATATATATATATATATATTGGGATTGAATTGGGGTACGAATCGCCCTGTACCGTCCCTTCCTGGACCGGTATAGGTATCCACCGACCCGATCCATTTCCATCCCTATTGCGACTGTTTGTTTCTTTCCTGAGAAACCAAGCAACAAGCGCACCAAATAATTTCGAGGGAGCGTAAAAAGGAGATCTTTCGAAATCTGGAAGAAGCACACTCTCTTTCCCACCAACCATACTGACCGTTGCATCCTTCAAATCTCTCTCTCTCTCTCTCTCTCTCTCTCTCTCTCTCTCTCTCTCTCTCTCTCTCCATGAGAGGTGTCCACCATGAAAGCTAAACGCCAACTTCCGATCTCTACACCTAACGCTCCTTTAAGGGCAAGAACGAAGAAGCAACGAAAGCCATCCGCAAGCCTCAAGCGAGAGGGAACCATAGACGACGATGATGGAGTCGAGGGTTCCTCCCTGCAACGTGTGTGGTGAACCAGTGGGATTCTCGATCGATGGTGGCATCTTCATCGCCTGCAGAGAATGCAATTATACCATTTGCAAATCCTGCATCGACCATGGATTGGAAACCGAGGAAGGACTATCGTGCCTGCAATGCGGCTCCCCGTATTCGTTTCTTCAAGGTTAGCATTTGTGAAATCCGGATGTAGAACGCAATCTGTGAATACCCACATGACGAAATCTTGCAAGTATAATGCAATTACCGTTGTTTCAGAGGAAACTCTCAAAATGGGTGGAATTGGCCAAACCCACATGGAAAAATCCATCACCTTTTGCTGTTCATATAATTCTTTGAATTTTGAGCTGTGGATTTAAAAAGTTAGGAAATTGCTGTTTTCTCTTTGTGTATTTATCTTGGCACGTTATGCTCCTTCAGAATTATTTTCTGATAGAGGTTCTGGAAATTGCAGAACCCGCTGAGAAGCATATCCCCAGCAAAGAGTCGACATTAGGAGCTCAATTCCAAGAACCATCGGTAATTATCTTGAAGACGAAATCTGGAAGCCGATTTAGTGTCATGGAGTTTGTTAGTTCAAGATCAGATTGGTCGTCCTTCCTTTGACTGTTCGTGGCCTTCTATTTTGATGAAGAATTTGATTTTCTCTTAACTATTTTCACAGGACAAAACAGGCCACCATAGGCAAATGAGTAATGTATCTGCCATTGAAGACGGTAAAATTTTTATTGCTGCGTCTGCTTTACATTCGGCTCCTGCGAGCAATTGGCTAAGTTATAACAAATTGATTGATGTTTCTGATTTCCTTTGATTCGTTTGCATGCCTTTCACAGAGTCAAATGGTGAATCTGGAAACCCGTTATGGAAAAGCAGAATCGCCAGCTGGAGAGATAATAAGAGTCAGAAGAAGAAGGCTGCAACCACGGTGACAAAAGAAACAGAATTCCCACCCGATCAGCACATGAAAGATGATCGGTAAATGATTTATTGGGCTTCTGCTGTCTTTGCGACGATGCTTTAAGTAGGGCTGTTAAATGAGCCACTCGTAGCTCCCCTCGGCTCAACTCGTTCCTAGCTCGTTGATGTTTGGTTCGTAAACCACACATGAGCTGAACATGGACATGATATGTTCGTTTCGGCTTGTGAAAGCTCATTAAATGACATTTTTTCCCAATTTTTACTTGAATCATGCCTCTATAAGGGGCCACACGTTTACGGTGTTTAAGGAAATCTCTGTCTCTGTCTCTCTCTTTCTCTCTCTCCTCAGTTCAGCTTGACTCTTGGGCTAACAGAGGTTGTTTGGCTAGCAGCTAGCTTGGTTTCGTTCTATAAAAACTTGTGCATCGGACAAGATTGCTCGGTTCGGTTGGCTCCCTACTTTTTTTAACTTATCTTTGGATTCTTGTTGTCAATGAAAGACACATTGTCGCATGAATTTGGGTTTGGAACAATAGCGTCAGTTTGTGCTTCTATTGTTATGAAAGATGACGATACCTTGCTATTTGTATGCCATGCAGTACTTTTGTGGAAATTGATGATAAGTACTCATCAAAGCTTTTATGTTGTGAACAGGTCTGGGGAGGCCGAACAACCACTTTCAAGGACGATGTTAATTTCTAAAAACAAGCTTACGCCCTACAGATTTGTCATCATTATGAGATTGCTGATTCTTTTCTTCTTCTTCCAGTACAGAATAACCAATCCTGTTGATAGTGCTTATGGTCTTTGGTTGACTTCAATTATTTGTGAGATCTGGTTTGCCTTTTCCTGGGTGTTGGATCAATTTCCTAAATGGTCCCCAATTGAGAGGGAGACATATATTGAGCGGTTCTCATCAAGGTACGTCTAAATCCATGAAAGACTTCTATGAAAATATGTACGCCACAGATATGTCAATAGTGGGTTCCAAAAGGTTCTCCAGATTTGTCTCCCACATGTTGCTTTAAGCCTTTCTTAGGGACCCGTTGGCATGGTTTATTTTTCCAATTAAGTGCTTGAGATGCAATTCACGTTTTACCAGGGCTTGTTATTGTTATTAGTGTTCTGAAGAAAGTAAAAGGCATGGCAAATGCTTTAGGATTTCAGTGTCATAAGTTACAAGCGTAGGTCCTCCATGATATTTGAGAATGCCGTGATAATCTCGGCAATTGTTGCCAATAGTATAAGGAAAATATTATATGTTGATTCTCTCTATGAT
This sequence comes from Brasenia schreberi, assembly GCA_036023115.1. Taxonomy (NCBI): domain Eukaryota; kingdom Viridiplantae; phylum Streptophyta; class Magnoliopsida; order Nymphaeales; family Cabombaceae; genus Brasenia; species Brasenia schreberi. The sequence continues at coordinate 8,082,818 of JAYKKT010000078.1, read as the reverse complement.
ATCTCTAGATTTGTTTGGTTACAATAGGAGGCCAGGTATGTGGGGACCTGCAATCGAACTCACACCCGTCATCTGGTCGAGTTGAGAGTCCTGCCCGGTGGGCTAACACCCTGAGTGCCAGTATCTTTAGATTTTAGTACAAAATTTACTCATTATTTTTCATATGGAATTCCAATTTTCGTTCTTTTTCCATTATCCTTTGCTTTATAAACCTTTAGTGACTTGTATACTTGTTCATAAGAAAAGTGGTGTTAAGAATCACTTTTCTTCTGTTTTCTTTCACTCTAATTCGTTTTAGAATTTATTTCAAGGCATCTGAGATTGTTGCTAGGAATATAGCTTTTGAAAATGTCTCCCAAGAAGTACCTCTTTGAGAAATTGCTGAAACGGAACAATGATTTGCATTAACCGCATCAAGTGCAATAGTAGAACATCCAAAGGTTTAGATGTATTAACTAGGCTACTGTTCATTTATTATTAGGTTTGAGAGAGGTCAAAGCTGTGGTCTGGCAGCTGTAGATTTTTTCGTTAGTACTGTCGATCCATTGAAAGAACCACCACTAGTCACAGCAAACACAGTGCTCTCAATTCTTGCTGTGGACTATCCTGTTGAGAAGGTCTCTTGTTACGTTTCGGATGATGGTGCTGCAATGCTAACATTTGAGACACTGGCAGAAACAGCAGATTTTGCCAGGAAATGGGTCCCATTCTGTAAAAAGTACAGTATAGAGCCCCGCGCACCTGAATTTTATTTTTCACAAAAGATTGACTACTTAAAAGACAAAGTGCAGCCTTCTTTTGTCAAGGAACGCCGGGCAATGAAAGTAAGCAGTTGGTATTTTTCTATTCTTGCATGCAACTAGGCAATCCCTCCATGGTTGATTGACATCACAACATTTGCCTGCCTTTTCTTTTTCAGCGGGACTATGAAGAATACAAAGTCACAATAAATGCGTTGGTAGCTAAGGCTCAGAAAACTCCCGAGGAGGGCTGGATAATGCAAGATGGAACACCTTGGCCAGGAAATAATACAAGAGACCATCCAGGAATGATTCAGGTAAAGGCATCCTTTCTTTATATGACATTCAGTGTGTTTTACTTGAAAACTTCTACTCAGGATATTCCCTAGGGATCATTTTTCTGTCATTTCTACCAGCATGATAATGACAACCCCCAAAACTATCTACCTGGAATGCTTTACTTAGCCGTATTTTGCAATATTAGGTTAGTTGATGCCAAAAGTATTTCTGTTGAGCCTTAGGGATATTTCCAAAAGTTTCATATTAAAGATTTCAGGACTTCTTTCCATGAAATATGATGTACTTTCATCATGCTCGTTTTGAACAAAACCGTATATGAAATGATCTGGTTAGTTATCTATACAATTTTATCATTGCTTTTGTATTCTGTGTCTGAGATTAATGCAGTAAGTGGTACAGGTTTTTCTTGGACATAATGGCGCACATGATATAGAAGGCAACGAGCTTCCTCGACTTGTATATGTATCTAGAGAGAAAAGACCTGGTTTTCAACACCACAAAAAGGCTGGAGCCATGAATGCTCTGGTAGATTCTCAAACCTTGGCTTGTTCACTGGCATAGTATGTGATTGTTTGTTAATTTATTATATGATTCCATTCAGGTCCGAGTCTCTGCTGTTCTCACCAATGCACCATACATTTTGAACCTTGACTGTGATCACTATGTAAACAACAGCAAGGCTGTTCTTGAGGCAATGTGTTTCATGATGGATCCACAAGTGGGTAGAGATGTTTGTTACGTTCAGTTCCCTCAGAGATTTGATGGCATTGATCGAAGTGATCGTTATGCTAACCGAAACACAGTGTTCTTCGATGTAAGTTTCAAGAAAAGAAAGGAGTATCATTTACTTGCCAAAATATATAAGTTCTAAGTGTAATCTCCTTAAATATTCCAGGTTAATATGAAAGGTCTAGATGGCCTTCAAGGGCCAGTATATGTTGGCACAGGATGCGTTTTCAATAGACAAGCTCTATATGGTTATGGGCCTCCATCGTTGCCTATTATGCGTAAGAATTCCTCATCTTGCTCTCTATGCTGCTGCTGCTGCTTCTCTAGCTCAAAGAAGTCCAACAAAGATGAGAAGGAGCTCTACAGAGACTCAAAGAGGGAGGATCTTGATGCTGCTATTTTCAACCTTCAAGAGATAGATAGTAAGTTAAATTCCATTTTTTTTTAGTTGACACAATTGCTCGACTTATAATCTAATTAGCATAGCTTTGTGCAGATTATGATGATTATGAACGATCACTTTTGATCTCTCAGATGAGTTTTGAGAAGACTTTTGGTTTGTCACCTGTATTTATTGAATCTACCATGATGGAGCATGGTGGAGTTCCTGAATCTGCAAATGCAGCAATGCTTATTAACGAAGCAATCCATGTTATTAGCTGTGGCTATGAGGAGAAAACAGAGTGGGGAAAGGAGGTGATTTTCTTCATATAGATCATAGGTTTTGCTTTCACTGACTAGCTCAACTATGGTGCACCGTTGATGAGTGTGTAAAACTTTGAACCCTTCATTGTTTTACATTTACTTTTGATAAGTGTATAAAACTTTTAGTCTCCATTCAGTGTCTATTATCCTATAAGCAACTTATAATAATCGTTTGTGATTTTTCAGTGACCAAGTCAGCAATTAGTTGCAGGCAATAATTGAATAATGTTGTCCTCTTTTTTGAACTGTTGCAGTCACTCTTTTCTATGAAAAATAGACAGAACCACAGTTTTGATGCTGTAATCCTATAATGTTGCAGTATTTTGGATTTTTTGCCTACAACAGTTTTTTTATGTTGCTTCATGCCATTTGATGATTTTCCCTTCGTTTAATCTGATCATGATGGTCATATATCACCTTTATGTGAAATTATAGACATGCACATTGCATTTGCTGAGACTTGGGTTCAATGAGTGGAGTAAATGGTAATGCGATGCATGGACGTTTTGAACTTCAGGGTCATTTTTGGATTATCTTAATCATAATTGGCTGTTTGCATATATTCTCTGCAATAATGTACTTTTGGTTGCAGATTGGATGGATATATGGTTCCGTGACAGAAGATATTTTAACTGGTTTCAAGATGCATTGTCGTGGATGGAGGTCTATCTACTGCATGCCTTTGAGGCCTGCATTTAAGGGATCTGCACCCATAAATCTCTCTGATAGACTCCATCAAGTTCTTCGCTGGGCACTTGGATCAGTTGAAATTTTCTTTAGCAGACACTGTCCTCTTTGGTATGGATGTGGTGGTGGCCGTCTTAAATGGCTCCAACGATTAGCCTATATTAACACGATTGTCTATCCATTCACGTCCCTTCCTCTTCTTGCTTATTGTTCACTTCCAGCTATTTGTCTTCTTACTGGAAAATTCATCATACCAACTGTAAGTGACTCTCTCTCTCTCTCTCACACACACACATACACATCTACAAGCTCATTTTACCAAGCACATCGTGATATTGTCTGTTTCCCATCCAAGCTACCATAATGTTCATTGTAAGAGCTATTATATATTTATATATTGGAAAAGGCCACACATTTCTTTGCATTTTCACTGTAATTAGACTTTTCATGGCGTTTTTCCTTCTGGGACTTTTGCTCTTCAACCTTTTATGTTGTAGACGATATTTCTCTTAAAGAGAGACCTATGAACTGCTATCCCTGCCTGGTTGTGATTGGTTTAATCTTATCATTGCCCAGTACGTTGCACTTCCAAGCTGCAACATTTGAGGTCTGTGAACAGTTATGTTCGGGTGAATTTGATGAAACCAACATGTTTGCCTAACTTGAGTATCACGTGTTACTTGGTAGAAACACGGCCTTTTGCAACTAAATTTGATGCTTCAGTAGATCTACAATTCTCAGACTCCATATTAGCATGATTTAAAGTTTCTAAGGGTTACTGAATTCCTGCTCTAATGTTCTCATCATTTCATATCCAGCTTTCAAATGTCGCAAGCATCTTGTTCCTCTGCCTTTTCATCTCCATTATCTTAACCAGTGTGCTCGAGCTTCGATGGAGCCATGTGGGTATTGAAGAATGGTGGAGGAATGAACAATTCTGGGTGATTGGTGGAGTCTCTGCACACCTCTTTGCAGTTTTCCAAGGAATTTTGAAGGTCACAGCTGGTTTTGATACCAACTTCACTGTTACTGCAAAAGCATCAGATGATACAGAATTTGGTGAACTCTATGTTTTCAAATGGACTACACTTTTGATCCCACCAACCACAATTCTTGTTGTGAATTTGGTTGGCATTGTGGCTGGATTTTCCGATGCACTCAACAGTGGGTATGGGGCATGGGGCCCTCTCTTCGGAAAGGTCTTTTTTGCCCTATGGGTGATCCTCCATTTATATCCATTTTTGAAGGGCTTGATGGGAAGGCAAAACAGGACCCCAACCATTGTTGTTCTTTGGTCTGTGCTTTTGGCATCTGTTTTCTCGCTTCTTTGGGTGAAGATCGATCCGTTCTTGAGCAAGGACGACAAGGTGCCTGTGCAGAGTTGCATTTCGATTGATTGTTGATTGCATATCTATTTGCAGTATATGACAACGGTAGTTCTTTTCATATCAGTTTTTGGCAGCTATACGTAGAGGTTGAATCCTTGTTAGTATTCAAGGACCTTAATGAGTATTAAATGTATCTTGAGAAACTGTTGAGAAATAGAAACATCATTCTGTATTGACTGAGTTTTGAATTGGGAATTTCCTCTCTCTCTCTCTCTCTCTCTATATATATATATATACATATATATATATATATATATATACATATATATATATATATACATATATATATATATATATATATATATATATATATATATATATGTATATATATATATATACATACATATATATATATATGTATGTATATATATATATATGTATGTATATATATAGTGATTGGATCCTGCAACATCTAACACATCCATATTTATTCCAACCTTTTACTTTTGGGTGGTATAAGCATAATAAGGTGTCTCCTATATTTTTTATGAATATTTATGATCCAACAATTCTTATATATATATATGGAGGTATGTTTGTGTGTATTATCAATGTTATAAAAAGTGTATCATATTAATGATATGATTTTATTGTATATTGAATGTAAGAATGACACGGTACATGTAAGTGTATCGTATTAGACGATTTATTAGGTTGTATCTTATGAGTTGATGTTGATATTTTGGAGTATATAAACCTGAGACTCAAAGGTTTTCTCGGGTGTTCGGCCTACTCCTAAACTATTTTCACTATCTTTTATTTACTTGATTTTGTGGAGAAATCTCAAGGTTTTCTCTCAAACCCTTAAAAATCTATAGTTTTTTTGTCAAATGTACGACATAATCTATTCCTTTCATTCCTAATCCTTCCTCACCTAATTTCTCACTTGAAAATTTAGAGTTTTCATAAATTCTGATATTTCTTGCCTTTCATAAGTTTTTCATCTTGTTGTTGTTCATGATTGATTTGATCCAGAATGTATGGAAGCAATAGACTTGTAAATATGTGTATGTTTTGTAACGAGATTAACTATGAAAGTTTTTCTCACATAAAATATCATTTTGTAGGAACTAAAAAAGATGCAAGTACTTGTCATTGGATGCTCAAAACTATAAATTATGAAATTTAATAATATGTTTTGGAGGCTATAAAAGATTACGACAAAGACAGAGCAAAAATAGGTAGTTGGGATATGTCTCAAGAGTTTTAAGATACTTCTCGAGAGAGAGATATAGTGAAGAAATGTATGGTGTGGGTGAGGAGGAGGAAGAGACAACTTAGAAGACAAGGAGAATGTAAAATAAGAGAAAAAGTGTAGGTTATGATAGAAGTAAAGGGGAGTTGGTTATTGTTCTACTTTGAAAGAGCTCATGCTCGCCCGATAACTATGAGGGGTAGTATAGGAGGTATAGGCAATGGAATGCATTAATTTTTTCATCTCATGTACGACTTCTATAGTTCAACCATACATTAGATTAGCTATAACTTTAAAAGAGATAATTGAGAAGTAGATCTAAAGTGTGCTAAGTTTTTTTTATGAAAATTATTTCTTTTTTAATGTTGTAAATTTATTTTTCTTTTAAAGTATGACATATGTTATTGCTAGTGTAATATAAGGTCATATGATCCCTACTTATCATATTTTGAGGGGTGAATTACTATAAAAATGGATTGATATTATTAATGAATAAAGTTTTGAATTTAGGGAATCATGGAAGTATACGAGTTGTTCTATTATGATTGATATTTAGACATATGAACATCATAGATCATTAGCAAACTTCTTGACCTACTATCCAAATGGGAGATTGTTTTTGAAATTTTATGACTTGTCACGTATTGATAAAATTGTAGATAATTTGCTCCCTAGTTTTTAAGATGTTGAAGATGCAAATGTTGAAAATGTTCAATTAATTACTAATAATGTTACAAATTTTAGAGGAATTGATAAGATGCTTGAGTCAAACCATTTATCCTTATTGTGAATCTTATGTGTTGCATATTGCATAGAATTAATGCTCGAGGAGTTGAGTTCAATGGATAAAATCAATAAGACTATTGATACATGTAGAAATGTTATCAAGTTTATTTACAATTACTATTTATATTACATTTGATGAGAATTCATACGAGTGGAAGGGAGTTGATTAAGAATTTGGTGATAAGATTTGCTACAAATGTTATTAATGTTTAAAGTCTTGTTACATATAAAGATGCATTGAAAATATGTTTGTATATAATGAATGAGGCTTCATAAGTTGTTAGAAAGAAAGAGGAGATTGGTATTATAGACATAGAATAGTCTCTCACATGCATGTTTGGGTATGCGAAGTGCATGTGAGAGACTATTTGTATTGTGGAGGGCACAAGCTAAAAGGGATTAGGTTCTTGGTATAAGTTTAGGTACGCTGCCACCAATGGCTGTTTTGGGCTTGCATCTCACTTGTCCGGATTGTTGCTAGAAAATGATGGAATGGCCACTTGAAATGGTTGTCGTTCTTGTTTTTGTAGAACGTGTCCCATGTGAGTCATGTCGTGTCGGATCTTGATATTGTGTCATAAGGGGATATAAGCGTCGAAACTCATTGTGTTAGGTAGGGGTTCAATGTTAAGAATAGTTTGCATTCAGGTTGAGTTTGAAACTAGTTTCTAAGTTAGATACACAATTGAATATAGAACCCATTTGGCCTGATTAAGTGTTGGTTATGTATTGACGCAGGGACAAAAAATATCTGTTGCAATGTATAGTTTGTATCAGAAATGGATCTAAGGCTGTTTATTTGGATCCAAGTTAGTTTTTTTTGTTAATTCATGGTCATTTATTGTTTGGTTTGAATCTTGTTTGTTGTGTTAGACTCGTCGTTGAATAAACTTTAATATTGTTATTATTTAAAAAACGTCTAGATATTAAAATCGAAGGATTTGGGGGTGTTACTGTGGACCGATAACGTGGAGACTGGATCTTGGTATGCCTTCACGTAAGGGATTATATATTTCTTAATAGTGTCACATCAAAAGTGATTTTCCTTGATTTGACTCATTTGAATGTGGATGATTGATAATTGTTTTACTATTGATTTGTTAATGATATTGAAATTATGGGTTTTTTGAATACTCTTGTTTATAACTTGGTTGTTGTTGAGTATGTGTTTTATGAAAAAATATGATTTGATGTTGGGGTGAAATATAAAGTGTGTTTCCAAGCACTCTATTGTGAAAGTTGACATGATTTGACCATCATAGACAAAGTAACCAAGATTATTTGAGGGAGGACATGACTCTTGGGACTTGGTTTAGATACAATATTTGCTACAACATAACTAATGATATGTGCATAGGTGTGTGTAGGTATGTATATATTTTGGAAGCATGATACCAATATAAATATTTAATTGGTGTGAAATGTTTGTGAAACATTCATGCTTTTAGTTTTACTTCTATTAAGGGTGTATAAATTTTTTTCTTCTACAGAGTATTGAATCAATGTTCATCTTATTATTTTATAGCTTATCCTAAGGCTGATACATCCAATGCATGTGATGCCGAGTAGCTGCTTGTTGGAGGTCTCAGTGTTATAATGTATGGATGAACAAGTGTTAATTTTCTAGACTTTGCTTTTTCCTACATGTTTTTTCAGGGATGTTGTGAGTAGGAACTGCATCGTATTCGCAGTGATTTTATTTAACATTATTTGAGCTAGATGAATTATTTTAGTTTATTTGGCTATGCTCTGCTATGAACATTGTTTATGTTCATACTCGTATAAGGAGCATCAAAGTGACATCAATGTGGGTCGTGTCGTAGGCGTTACTCATGTAGGTGCCACAATAATCTCTCTACCTTATATAACTTACAATACTGTTCAACACAACTTGAAGGAAAATTTGGGTGCTATACACTCATAGAAAGATTGAGGCACAAGTTTGAAAAGTTTGGGTTTTTTTTTTTGGAGCCTACACAATTTATATTGTAACAAGCTTAAAATTATATAACCCAAGAAGGTTGAGGTTGCTTTGGATGCTTAGGGTTTGTTTTGCAAGTAGTATTAACGCTTGGTTTTTGTGTGAAGCCCTTAGGTTCAACTCTTCGGCTCACCTTCTCGTATGGTGTCTCAAATTAGACCTATTGAACTACAATTTCACACTAGTGATGTTTGATGTACAACAAAACTTGAAACTCGGACAATTTAATTAATGTTGAGTTCATCTAGAACCTTGTAGTAGACACACCTTTAGTGTACTTACCTAGGAGCCACCTATGATTGCCACACGATTTAAAGTGCCACCATATATGCATGACTAGGGGGTATCAAACGGGTGAGACCCGACACGGAGCCACCTAAATTTAGGTCTGAGTGTTAGTACCACACCCTAACCTGGATCTTATCGGGTTTAAAATTTAAAAGAAAACCATAAACTGGACCCTATATGTTATACCCCACAAACTATTTTAACATGTTTCGTTTGAATATTTGTGTATCTTAGTTGGAACTCTAGTTTAGTTGAGTTTGCTATTGATTCATACCGTGTTTACATTAATTGGATATTAAAGGATCTGACCCAAATGACTAAATCAACCTATATTCAATTGTCACAAAACCCTAAACCAATAGCTTTCGTCTGTGTCAAAATCGATCCAAACCCAACCAAATGACACACCATATGAAGATGACTGATGATAAACAACTAAGATCCGGGCATTTTGCACAATGAGCAACAACTCTCCTGCCTAGGGAATCAACGACGAAGATCACGAGTTCTGCAGGCCTGACATCATAATCAAACACCCTTAGATGTTCGAAAATAGAGTATCAAATTAAAAAAATTGTTATTTTTTAAATAGGCCTCAATGGGATAGCGACTGGTTAGGAATATGACAAGATGTTAGGAGTTCGATACCTGATGAAGACCATGAGGGTCTGCATAACCGGCACTACTATTTCTAAATAAAATTCTTCAACGACCAATTCTTTAATATCAAGAAGTTATTGATTGGTGCAGACCACCAAAGCGTCGCTGTTTAGCCAACTGAACACGCCAAAATGATATGATTTATTGTATATTTTTTTCATTTAAATTAGCACCCAAATGATTAACCAACTTAATATTCTTTTTTCGAAAGTGCCATTCTTGCAGCTTGTGACAATTTCAGTCATTTGGATGCTGTCAATGTTAATACTCCAAAATCAAGTTTCTAGACATCATTCAAAGCAAAAGATATGGTCCAAAAAAATTTCAAATATCATCTGTGGAAATAAATATTCCGAATTAGTGGCGGAAATATTCTGACGTTTAAACCATAAAGTTTCAAACTTATTGTGAAATAATTTCAATTGTGAAACCGACGGTTCTTCGGCGACAGACACAATTCCCAGTTTTAAAGCGTCAGTTTGAACCCATAATTCCTACCGTCGAAGGTTTCACTGGTAGTTTTTTAATCTTTAAGAAAAACTTTTCAAAACCTTTGGAAATTGTTCCAAACGGAGATCACATCAACTTGAAAACTGCATGAAAGCATTGTCAACTTAATGATTGATGATTCGAACAACCAACCCGAAAACATGTCTCTCTCTCATGCACGAACGAGTCTCCTTTCAACTTATCTTAAAACAAAGGAATTCTCGAACGATGAATTTGTGTTATGATATATTCCTCTATAATGGAAAGTAACTCTTGTATAGATTAGGGGTCAAATGCAGAAAGGATTTGATCATCCTCCAAATATCATTACATGGATCCTACACAATCTAGATCTATATCCAAATTTAATATATGAATTATGACTCAAATGACTCTAAATAAATCTGAATAAGATCTATATGACACTCAACAAAAAAAATCTTGACACCCCCAAGTCTCGATTTACGCGTAGATGTCGTTGGACTCATGCAAGAAGGCTCTCGACTCGACTCGACGTCCGGTGACAAAAGGCATTACATTATCACTGTTACATGCAAATCACATAACCCCGTAGTGTTTATACGACTCCAAACCAGTCACTCACGTGAAAATCTGTCACGAACACAATTTGAGAAATTCATATTCATGCCTATTATGAACTTTATGGGAAAAGCTGCACCGAGAGAGTTGGGTTAGGGTAGGGCGTTGTAGTGCCATTGCTGCTGGTGGGAGTTCGACTTCCAAAAGGTGCATGTATGGGCGTGTGAGTCTTCGGCCTCCTCTTGTAATCTATAAAAAAACTGAATCTATTTAGAAAAGAACAGAAGAAAATGTCACTCATGAAATTTTCATAAACAAGGGACAGGAAAATTCTCACAAGGAGATTCATTGCAAAGTACAGAGTACCACATAGAAACCTTTTTATGATTGGAAAGAATGTGATCAGACAGAACCCATCTATCGTCTTTCTCTGCACATGAAATCTCTGAATTTCCGACTCCATATTTATTACACAAACAAAAAACCTTATTTCATATCTATTTAGAAAATAACTGAATCTATATAGAAAAGAACAGAAGAAAATGTCACTGTCATGAAATTTTCATAAACAAGGGACAGGAAAATTCTCAAAAGGAGGAGATTCATTGCAAAGTACAGAGCGCCACATAGAAACCTTTTTATGGTTGGAAAGAATGTGATCAGACAGAACCCATCTACCGTCTTTCTCTGCACATGAAATCTCTGAATTTTCGACTCCATATTTATTACACAAACAAAAAAAAACTTATTTCATATCTATATCTATATCTATCTATATATATATATATATCAAATAGAGAGAGAGTGGACAATTCCAAAATTCTTAATCCAGACAGCCCCAGCTTCTCTCTCTCTCTCTCTCTAAAATCTCCCCAATCTACCATGAATTCATTCACAAATTCACCATCAATGTCATCCAAAACTTTCGTCTTGCTCATCTTCCTTCTCACAATTCCTTCAGTATTCTCAATTCAGACAAGTAAGCCCACTATAAGAGAATTAGCTGGCATTTCATCCTCTCCTCCCACTTCTTATGTTTCTCCTCCTCCCCAGCAAATCACAGCATCACCACCATCAATTCGAGAGATCCCATTTTCTTCACCTTCCATCTCTATCAATGAAGCTCTGGCACCAACTGCAACCACCACTTCCTCGTTGGACCCCAAACAGATAATGGCCCTGCAATCACTCGGAGTGTCCATTACCATCGATCCTTGCTCGCCGGAAGTTCCCGGAAACGCCACCGTCTGCGACGCCGGAAAGCCATTCAGGCACCTCATCTCCCTTCAGCTCAGGAACTGCTCTTCAGACATAATCATGTCCTCAACTGCCATGAAAGCTATTCATACATTGCAGTCTTTGGCCTTCATCGATTGCCCGACGGATCCAATTAGGCTTCCAGATGATCTCGCTGCCAATCTCAGGTCTTTCACTTGTGTCAACAGTCTTCATAGATTGACTGGTGTCTGGCTGAGCAGGATGGAGAACCTCACGGATTTGACAGTTGATGGTGTACAGATCAATGCCAGTGGGCCGTCCATCATCCTCAGCAAGATGACTAATCTGAGATCTATTAAGATTGCTTCTGCCAACCTCAGCGGTTTCCTGCCGAAAACTTGGCAACCCGGCATCACCGAGATGGATTTTTCCAGCAATAATCTCAAGGGGAGTATACCCAGTTCCATTACTCAACTCTCTGGGTTGAAACACTTGGATTTGAGCTCAAATAAGCTATCTGGTTCTATCCCATCCACGATTGGAGACCTATTGATGCTTAGAAATCTCTCTTTTGCACACAACTCACTCGACGGGTCGGTTCCAGATTCGTTGGCCGGTCTCTCCTCCTTGATTCATCTTGATCTCAGTGGGAACCAGTTTAATGGTTCTGTTCCTGGCTTCATTTCGGAGATGAAATCCTTGACATATCTCAATCTTGAGAACAACAACTTTCAGGGCATTGTTCCTTTCAATGCATCTTTCATTAAGAAATTGATTGTCTTTAAGATTGGCGGGAATGCAAATCTCTGCTACAATAGCTCAGCTGTTCCATCGAAGCTTAAGCTCGGAATAGTTCCCTGTGACAAGAATGGGTTGCCGACCTCAACACCTGATCCTTCCTCAGCTTCCCCGGCAGTGTCACCGAGCGACGATAGCACCTCAGAATCTGCAAATGGAAGCCAGGGATCTCTCCACCATGGACCCAGCACTGTAGTTCTTGTTGTGGCAATTGGGCTTTCCACCATAATTTTTCTCATCATCTTTTGCATACTTCTGTTAAGATGGTGTTCATGAGAGGGTTAGGATTGAAAGCAGTGTAATTGAGAATTTACTGGACGGAGTTGAAGATTGAGTCGATAGATTCAGCAAAAGCAAGTGGGAGCGGGCAATCTGCAATGCATCATATGGGTCACATTCTGCAATTATTGGTACACAGCTGTTCCTATACCATCACCATTCTTTTTTTAGTACATTAATGTGATGAGGGAGAGCTTTCAAATGCTTGGTTGTTCTGAAGTTAATAATTTATATGGTTTTGATTCTTTATTTAGCCGACCCCATCCATCTGGTATGGCAAAAGGCTTAGTTGTTGTTGTTGGTTTTGGTTCTTAATTTACTTTCTTGGCTTATTGTTTAAGATTTCAGTATTGAGCGATTGGTAGATGAATGGATTTCTTTGCACGATAAGTTCATTGAATAAGGAGGTGGCCCTCGGTCCTTTATTTACTTTCTTGCACTTTGTTTAAGATTTCAGAGTTGAGCGATTGGCAGATGAATGGCAGAATAAGTTCATCGAATAAGGACGTGGCCCTATATATATATATATATCTGTGTGTCAGTGTGATGTATTATGAAACGCAAGGCGAAGCACAACGTCGATGACGACTAAAATTAATGAACTTCACCATTTCAGCTAGAAAATTCAATCTATATATCTAAAAAATATGTAATATATCATTGGCACAGTTCTATAGCAGTCCAAATACGTCTATTCAGCTACTTCAGAAAAATCATGAAAAAGAGTTGTAGTGTGACACACTTACGCGCACAAACACGCACACACAACAGTTTTAACTAGCAGCACAGTGTGGCAGTCAATTTAGCGCATTATATTTTGCTAATCTTTTAAACATTCCTTCGTGATTCATGGGATTGGAGAAATATACAACATGTTTCATAGATTTACAAATAACTCTTATGAAATCTGTGCATAGATGGATCTGGATTAAAATCCGATAGATCTCCGGCATCCGTAAGGTGAGCACCCTAAAACATCCAATACAAATTTCTTGATCTTGAAGTGGCTACTGCAAAAGCTTTCACCGGAAATCGGCGAAGATAATGTGATTTGTTTCAGATGCCTTAGGCAGTTGTTTTGTCATCTTCACTCCCCTCTTACCAGTAACTTCTACAAGAACATCTTCCATCCTTGAAGTGGTGAAACCTACTAGAATCTCTCAAGATAATTTCCCTTCCAAAGCTCTTACTCATGAACTTTGCAACCTCATGGCAATCGCCGCATACTCGTAAGTTCACGGTGACCCGAATCAGCTTCCACCTTGGTGAATTCAGTACACCAAAAGCCATGGCCAACTTCTCACTGTGACCACACAATGTATCTTCTTTTCCTTGCTCATCCAAGTGAACGAGTGCATATCTTTTATTCGGAGAGTATCCTTCCTCATTCATCTTTGCTTTCAACTTCTCTAGCAGTGCTTGTATCTGTTTCGAGTTTGATTTTGATCCATCACCAGCAACAAATATATGGATCTTTCTTTGACCTCAATCCAGCTGCAACCTGGGTTCTTTTTCAACCCTTGGTTGGTCATCTTGATTCTTAATTTCTTTACGGACTCCCATTGTTCAGCCTCTGTATATGTTTGAGAGAAGTACGTAATACCCTGTATTTTCTGGTTCTAATTCAAAAACTTTTTCCGCAACCGCTTATGCTAATTTCACATCTCTGTGAAGTCTGCATGCACAAAGAAGTGCACCCCATACTGAATCTGGCTTTATCGGCATTGTTTCGACGAACTTGTATGCTTATTTAAACGCCCGGCACGACCAAGCAGATCAACCATACAAGCGTAATGCTCAAGCGTGGGAACAATATCATGGTTGTTCTTCATAGATGCAAACAGTCTTGTTCTTTCATCAACTAAACCAGAATGACTGCAAGCATATAAAAGAGATATGTAAGAAACCTCGACTGGTGTGATGCCGGCCTCTTGCATCTGATTGAAGAGGGAAATAGCTTGTTTACCATATTCATGCATACCATAGCCAGCAATCATAATAGTCCACGAAACAAGGCTACGAATTGGAATATAATAAAAAAGGGCTCTTGCAAGATTTAGTGCGCCACATTTTGCATGCATGTCAACAAGGGCATTACCAATGAAACCATCTGAGAGAATCCATTTCGAAGAACGTTGCCATGGATTTCCCTCCCTCGCTCAAGGGATGATAGGCTTGCACACGCAGGAAGAATACAAGCCATAGTTACAGCATTGGGCTTTACTTCTTTATGCATTTCGCTGAACAGAATTAGTGCTTCATTTGGGAGTCGATTCTTTGAGTGGCCACCTATGACTGTGTTCCATGAGACTCTCTTATACTCATTCTGTCAAAAATGGATCGAGCATCATCCATGCTTCCACATTTTGCATTCGTCTATGAGTGCATTAGCAACAACCAAATTAGATTTCAATCTATTTCTTCGAATATAACTATGAATATCGTTCCCATGTTGAAGAGAGCCATTAGAAGTGCAAGCATGGAGGACACTGGTAATGGTGAAGAGATCTGGTTCAACACCTGAGAGTTCCATCTCATTAAACAATTGAATTGCTTTCTCCAATTTCCCATATCGAGCACATCCCGAGCTCATTGATGTCCAAGACACAACATTTCGGTGAGACATTTGCTCGAAAACTCGAATTGCATACTCCAATTCCCCACACTTTGCATATGTATCAACCAAAGAGTTCCATATAGTAACCTCTTGTAAGAAACCAGCTTTTATGGCATAACCATGAATCTCTTTTCCATACAAACCATGACCCAATTCAGCACAAACAGGAAGAACAGTAACGACAGTTGCCACATCCAACTGAGTCCCTCCATTTTTCATTTCTCTCAAGGCCTTAACAGCCTCCTCTACCTTACCATTGAAGAGCAACCCACCAATCAAAGCGTTACACGAGATAATGTCTCTTTCAGGCATCATTACAAACACTTTCCGTGCACTCTCTAGCCAACACCCCTCGAGTAAAAAGACACAAGAGCATTACCCACTGTGACGTAGCAATCAAACCCTGATTTTGTTCACGAACAGTGAATTTGTTCATCTCTTTCAATGCTACCAAGCGCGGAACAACACTTCAAAGCGCAAGAAAAAGTACAAAAATCCGGCTTGACACCTTCTCTTTGCATCTCAACAAACAGAAATATAGCTTCCTCATAATCACCCACCTTCGCATACTCGTTCATGATCATATTTCAAAGGACACTCTTTTTCGTCAACCCATCAAAGACACTTCTTCCTTCCCTAACATCGCCACACTTTAAATACATTATTACCAATTTCGAACCTAAAACACCATCTTCAATATCACAAGAACATATATTAGCGTGAATCCGCTTGCCATCTACAAGAGATTTATGATCAGCAGAGAGTTGGAGAATAAGTATCTGACTCCAATTGGATGCCACTATCGCTCAACCTACTGAACAAATTCATGGCTTCTCTCAGACTACCATCTTCACAAAATCTAGAAATCTGTATCCGATAATTATTGTGATCTTCTGGAAATGGAGATGCCAATATCGGTATTGAAGATTTGGCAGGAGAAGAGAAAATTTTGAACTTTGAAATGAGTTTGAAGCAGAACCCATCATGTTGGCGCGGGTGACTTCGATTCTTTTCGTTAATGGGCGAAATGTAGCAGTTAGGCCGTAGGAAGGCGAGCGTTTCCATGAGACAAGCGTAGCGAAAACGTCGAGGATGCAGCATCGACGATTTTAGGAAAAGAAATCAGTTGTTTGGCCGGTTGGCCCACGCGGGCCCCGTTTTGAGGGGGTCTTCCGTCCTCCATCTCTCAGATGAACGGCAATCGTTTTTCTTGTCTAGAGCACGGTCACGAGTAAGGGTACGAAGCACTGGTACGGGTATAAAGCATCCAGAGTTGATAGTACCTTGTTCAATTAAGAGGTGTTTGATTGGAATGCCGGGACTATGGAAATGGAGCTCTAGTTCCAGTTCTAGTTCTAGTGGGCTGTCGATGGGACTCATACTCAGGTAAAAGCTGAGATCATTTAACCCATTTTCTATTATGTGCTGAGGTCCCATAATAATGATGAAAACGGGACAATTCTCATCAAACAACTATTAGACGAAACTAATTAATGGGCTGGCCAAGAGGGCATTCTCATCAAACCGATTAATGGTCTCCTTGGCAGATGGAAGATTTTCTGCCACCACAAACCAGCCTAAGAGGGTTTAACTTTTCTACTTAGAGCTGGTAAAAGGGACCAAACACCAGCTGTTTATAGTTTGTTCATCAACTAAAGATCTTGTTAATGTTCGACTCATTAGTTCAGTTAGATGAGTATGGTAAAGATATAATATTACTTTTATATATAAATTTGAGTAAAAATTTCAATTTCTTCATTTTGAATTAGTTGATTGTTTATATACAATTTTCTGACAAAATAAAAACTATTTTGATCATTAAATACACAGTACTCATCCAATTTGTTGGCTTAACATGGTTTTATAGCTATCACAGTATATCGATCTATACTTCTTTAAAATATTTTACCATGCATATTAATGCATATTAGTTGCAAAACATGCTTTCTTTTATGGAGTTAAATGTTAGCATGGCACAAGATCAAACTCTTCTAGCGACTAATAGTCCAAGTAAGCGAACCCACTTAGCACAACAGAGGCTTGGTTTGGTTGGTTTATATTTAATCTTGTTTAAATCCCTAAAAGTGCTTAGACAACCCACTTAATACATTGCACTCTATCTAGACCTGTCCAGTTCCAGGTAAACTGGGACCAAGGGTTGGTTCCAAACTGGCGGTTCCTCTTCCACCAAAACCTGCCCCCCTTTGGATCAGGTTCCGGTTTTGGCTTGTTTATAGAATCGGAATCCGAATCGACCTTCCGAACTGTCAGTTTCAGTTCTAGTTTTGTTCCTCAATAGGTGAACAGGAAACAAACCAATAGGGTCCCCGGTTCTGGTGCAACACGCCGGGCCAGGTTAAAACAGGATAGGTCAAACTTGATTTGGTATGGCTAAGGAGGTTGGCCAAACTTTACTGCCAAGCGCATCCCACTCATAGCAACAAGGAGTGAAGGTGGTCAGCCTGGAACCAGCCCGACGTGTTGAATTTAACCAGAACTGCCCTCAGAATCATCATAACTATAACCTAGGACCTATGCAGTTCCATTCCGATTTCACCTATCAGGAACTGAACTGAAACTGAAACCGAAACCGAAACCGAAACCGAAACCAGAACCAACAGTCAGTCCTGAACGGACAGTTTCAAGTTCTTGTTTTTTGGGTTAAAATCCTACCTTTCTTTTCATGAACTTCAAAATGGAACTGGAACCAAACCTGACATGAAATTGGCTTGGAACTGGGAACTAGAGCCTGCTGAACTGGAACATGACCGAAACCTGAAAGAGGGTCAATTCAGTTCCATTCCCAGTTATTGGTAGAACAGGAACCGCCAGTTTGAAACCGGTGCTGGCTACTTTAAGCTAAGAGATCTACCTTGAGCTTCTATGGATCATATTAAAGAATCTCATATAACTATAAGAAATCCATCTAAGCTTCGAAAAAAAATGTGTACTCTCTGTTGTATTTGATTCAAATTTGACAAGGAATTAGGTCCACTTTTCTTCAATTGTTGGCCGAAGGGTCATACCTTTATGCTTATAGGCCCTGTCGCCGGAACACTCTCGACGGGTTTTGTGTTTTGTTCAAGCTCCTCCACTTGCTGCCTACTTGTCGGCCGCCGGCCGGAAAACAACCAACTTCTTGTAGCTGTTATTTGCAGTGAAACTGGTTCTTTCCAGAACAGCCCCGGAACAACGAAAGAACCCCAAGTGATGCTATAGCGATGCCAGATCGGGTCAATGGGTTGGGTGACTTCAGTTTAATTTGGGTCAAGACATGGTAGACTTAGACCTGATGCATTTTTTTTCCAAAAGGAGCCCAGCCCTACACGCACACACACGGATATCAGGTTGAGTTGTTTCAACTTAACACGTACCTGAATCTGGATGCATAAACCCCAACCTGACCCGGAACTTTCAGGCCCGGGCCCGAAATTGCAAACCGTCTACTTCTAGAACTGGTTTAGGGTTTGTTTCTGAACAGAAGGTTAGACTCTTTTCTTCATTTTGGGCTGAAACAGATTACTTGTAGTTTCTAATTTTTCAAGCACAAGAAAGAAGTTTTCCTAGCCCCACTTGGGAATGTGCATATGACATTAGTCTTAAATTCTTCTAATGGTGAAACTCAGAACAGATTTCTTTTATTGTGTTAAGAAATAAACATTTTATTAAATGCCGAAGGATTCATTTGAGGAGAGGAAGGATCCCAAGTTATTTAACCTTTTTAATGTAAAGTGTTTATAATTTATGTAAAGCACTTGTAATAAATCTTACAAAGTCATTTCTTCTTTTTTTTAATATAATGTGTTTTTAGTAAATCTTACAAAAACAAGTCATTCTACCTACCTTATAAAATGCCTTGTAAAAGAAGGCATCATCTTCCAAAAAGTTGTAGATGAAGTGAGTAGTCTTGTTAACGTAAAAAAATAAAAAGGAATTGGAGGAGCCAGTTGTAGGATTAATTGTTCATTTCTTAATATAGATAAAAATCAATAAAGTGATGCAACTTTCTCAATTATTTTCTAAAATTAAGCAAAAGAGTTATGACCCACAATTAAATGAATTATAGAGAAGTGGAGAGGTGATTGCTTATCTTGGTGAGATATCAATCATTCTTTTTTTTATTTATGTTCTTTGTTTATTAGTTGTGATTCTTAATCGTAGTTGTAGTTTTTACTTTTAATCAATAAAATTCTCCTTTTTAGTTTTCCATTTCACTCCCTTTGTGAGTTTTGTCCTTTTGGATTTGGTTGCATAATTAGACCCACCACTATCAATTTATTAAAATCTACCTCGAATCGTAAAATTTGTCAAAAATTCATTTGTAGGTAGATTTCCTAGATTCTTAAATGTTTGGAAAAACTTTTCACGTATACTTCCAGATAGAACAAAGACCACTTAAACCCAAGCTTGAAGGACTGAGACAGGACAAAACAATTGAACCCTGTTAGAAGCACTCAAGGCTTCGGTCGACTGAGCACATCTTCCCGAGAAATGACAATAACTCAGTTATTTCTAACCCGATTTATCCCATTTTTTTATCTCTTAAAAAAATCGTGTTTCTTCTTAAATAATAATACAAATCAAAATTTACATGAGAGAGTTATAGTGAAGATTTACTGCACATCTACAATAAATGTAAAGTAATTCAAATTTTTACTATTGATCTCACAGATATATTGATACATATGTTAGGATTATTATACGTTGAAAGACATTATCCATTATCATTAATATATGTAGTAGTATCATTCAATTGACATGATCAATAATAGAGATTTGAATTAAATGTATAATTGTACTTTGCTTAAACATAAAATGCTTTATCATCTCAACAATTCATCTCAAACATTGAACATTGGAGATTTCAATTAAAAGTACTATTGTAGCTTACATTTAACACATCATGTACATTAATTACAAAGTAATTTAAATATCCACCTTTGATCTCAAAGATAAAACAATAGAGATGTTTAAGTAAAATTGTGGTAATTGCTCAAATTCTATAGTACTCAAATCTACTTGAGCATCTCTACCATTTGATTAACATGATCAATAATAAAGATTTGAATTAAAGTATCATTTTATTTTTATACTTTACATTTAATGCACCACATTTTATTTCCTCAATAATTCATTTCAAAGATCAAATTATTGAGATTTGAACATTTACTACTACCTCTCTCTCTCTACACATATAGAAGTAATACTAAATGCACAATATACTTAGGTACATAAAAATACTTAAATATTTTTACTTTTTGATATTGGAGATCAATTGTGGAGATTTGAATTAAAAGTAATATTTGCACTTTACATACAAAATAATTCAAATTTTCATGGTTGATCTTAAAGATCAATGATGGAGATGTTTAATCATGTCTATACATCGAAGGATATTATGCATTAACACTACCTCTCTAATAGTGGTAAATGCCCAAGTAAGTCCATATAAACACCTATTTATGATTTAATCGTTTAAACATTTTCACTATTTGATCAATGTGATCAATAGTGGAGATTTGAATTTAAATCATTATGTATAAATGTTAAGTATAAAATGTATTTTTACTTTTTAAATTCAAATCGCTACAATTGATCACATTCATTGAATGGTGAAGATCTTTAAGCGGATTTGAGCATTCATCAAATGATGAAAATCTTTAAGCGGATTTGAGCATGAATGAGTGTGTGCATGCACCAATTTCTCTCTCTTTGTCTCTCTCTCTCTCTCTCTATATATATATATATATATATATATATATATATATATATATATATATATATATATATATATATATATATATATATATATATATATATATATATATATATATATATATATATATATATATATATATATATATATGAGAGAGAGACTTTTTCATATTGGTTCACAGCGAAAAATGCAAACCAAACGCCCGTTTGGATCGGTTCTCTAAACACCCCTAAGCAGCCGAGCCAACCCTCATCCCCCGCTCTGGATCTGGGATTCATGAACATGTGGGTAGCAGGTAAAGAGCCGAATCCGAACCAACCTACAAACTTCCAAAACACCTCGAGTCTCCCGCGCTCTACCGTCTGCTCAGCACGTGACAATCGTCTTCGGCACGTGCTTTCGTCCCTCCACCACATTCCACACGTCCGGGAATGGGTGCCGGTGAGAGCCCAGATTTCTTCTCTCATTTCTCTGGCTAACGTACTACCACGTCATCATGTACGTACACGTATCAGTCTCTCCCTCTACTGGTGAACTCGGAGGCTTGACGCAACTTTCTTCTTTGCGGGCGATCTTCTCGCTCAGTCTTTTGTTCATTTATTTGTGTTAAGAAAATAGCTCTATATAGTGACAGTTTCGTATTTGTCAAGTAAATGACTGAAGTACAGAATGATCTTAACAGTTGCTATGAGCATGCTTCCAAGGCTATTTGGCAGGATGCTTCCCAAACTTGTGCCCCCGGAAAATCTGCTTAAGACGTAAAGAACTTGTTACACTAATAATTAGGATTAAAGATAATCAATTTGAAGGTATTTCCTGCTACACTGGAGTTTGTCGAGTAATTTTCTTTTGAAGCTCTTAGCTAGATACAGCATTGAATTATGATAAACTCAGAATCTTGGTTTAACGTTAACCCAGGAGACAAGGCATTAGGAATAAAATTGTCTTGATTTGTAGGGAGTCCTGCTAGAAGCTAGCAATGGTTCTGCACAAAAACACAGTTGATAATCACACCGTCGGTTTTACAGAAAAGTGTTAAGAGAAGAAAGAAAGAACAAAACGACGATTGTGGTTCTGCCAAAGGTGCCGACTCCATGGGTGAGACATGAATGAGAGCAGCATACAACCAATATCTCTCTCACAATCTCATGAAACTTTCGTAGTAACATGAGGTTTCCATACTGTCTTATCTCAGAGATCCATGTTGGGATCTAGAGATGAGCCAAGACACAGATCTCTAGTTCCCATGTCCATATATTGTCGACCTTGAGCTTTTCGGGTCATGTTACTTTCATTTGAACACGAATTCAGGCCACATCAAGAAATGGTATTTTTATAATTTTTCCACACACAAGATTCTTGTGATTAGGTCTATAGTCGAAATAATCTGGCTAGGGAAAGGTCTTGGTTTTGGTTTCATTAACTTTTTTTCTTTTCTATATGAAAAATGCTGGGATCGACTTTGAATGTCATTCGTCAAAAGTTAATACAAATGCATCAATAACTTCCATCAGGATGGGTGCTAGTCAGTTGAGTTATTTTTCCAAAGCATGAATTAACCAAGGCCAGGCACAAAAACGAGTTAAAGAAGCTATAGAAACCTATGGTCCCTATGCGTAACCCAGAAAATCACAAAAGATTTGGGTTTCATTTGTTATTTTGCAGGGCCTAACAATGCTGGAATGACATGGTGTGAGCACGATAATACTATGATAAACTCACCCAAAATATTTGAAGTTGTTATCGGACCTTTCAACTTTTTTTCTCTATCTCAACCTTCTACTAACAGAGGGGAGGGAAAACAAAGATATGATGTAATTTTACCTGTCCATGTTGACTTTCCATTTTACACTACTCCCACGAGGCTGACCAACATCTCTAAGCGGTTGTTAATTGAATTCCCTGTTGGAGGAGATTGTTTTGGTTGTTTGCAATTAAAATAGCCAAGCTAACAAACAATACCTCATTTTAATTGTAATATGGTTAGCATCCTATGCATTAAGTTCAGTTTATGAGCAGCGGATACGTAATTTGGTGATTTAATTTATGTTTCTTCTTCAGTAAAAGCTTATCATTTAGTTGATGCTATAAAATTGTGCATGTATTCAAGTCCATTTTCTGCATTTTCAGCCCAGTAGAATGCATTCATTGGACTTCTGCTGCACAGCTATCTCTTCTTGAAGATGAGATGCGCAGGGTAGAGAGAGTGAATGTAAGACAATATATTCTGAAACCTCATGCCATCATTTGGGATATAGTTAGTTATGTGGCATTATTCATTATATCACCTGCCTTTGATGTCCTCTTTGCTGTTGAGTTTTTCTGTTTCCACTGCAATACTCAACCAAATAAGAGAAAAATTTTAGTTGTTGACTGTGGAATGTGTTCCTTAATTGCTTCTTTAGTAACTGGGAGAATTATGATTGAGATATTAGTTTGATTTATAAATTTTGCTTCTTCATTAAGTGAAAAGGCATCTTCCAGATCTTCTTGGAGAATATCTATCAATTCTTCTCTTAGCACCAATCTGTATGCGTGCATAGATAACAATAATATATGTCAAGAATCCTGGAAGTCAACATATTATTATCTAAACTTAATTTTCTCACAACAAGAATTTGATAATTTCAGCGGGAACAAAGTCATAAGGAGACTATTGGAAATTACTCCCCCCCCCCCCCCAAAAAAAAAAGAAGTTATTGCATACATACTTTAGTTTTGTGAATAGATGTAACAATTGACATCCCTGAAGCACATGGGCGATGCATTGTCAAGGGACTGAAGGTAGAACTGTTTTGCGAATATTTGACATGCCTTCAGGTTCAATACCAAATCTCATGCACAAAAGCAAAAGACACTGGCAAAATAAACTAACAAACAGCTTCCATCTTCAGCAACTAACCAGCCACTAAAGGGGATAGGGCAGGGTTGAAGTTGTAGAAGTAGTTCAAATTCAAGTGGTATGATAGAACTCTATTATGTAGCTATTTAAAATAATTCTGATTCATACATCTTAATTAAGACTGAAGAAGTTATACAAACTTAGGATAACTCATTGATCTCCATCCTGGAGTTTTTCCCTCGCTGCACATGATTCAAAAAATTGATTTATCAATGGACAGTTCGTATGAACTCAGCCCATGCGTATGCAGAATCGATCTGCATAGAACAATTTTTATATTTGTTTTACGGCCTACTGCTTTCTTCTTTTATGACACTCATTACTAAAGTGATTTTTCAACATGTACAGGTTGCGTTGATGTTTTCTGGAATAGGAGCTGCCTTTAATGTTTTTGCAAGTGTATGACTACACATAGCTATCTGCTGATGTCAAAAAATTCCTTCTGTTATTGTTTTTGTCGAAATTTATCGCTTCTTCTTAGCTTGCACGAAAAGCAGATACATGGTTAGCGAACACATTAGTTGATGATTTGTTGCTCTAATCGCTCACTCCTATGTAAGGACATCATGCACGCACTATCAGATCATATTCATGTCAATTCATTTGAGCTTATTCTGGTAGTCAACCTCATAGGCATAACTCTTCGTGTCAAGTTTTTAAAGGTCAGGGTCCTCTCTTTCCTGGAGGTGCTCTGGTACTTCTGGTAGTACATAACAGGATGTCCGGTTTATTTATTACCTAGCTCTTTATTTGTTTCCTATTGGAAACTAATACGATAATATGAGCTTAATTATTATGTAAATTTTGGTGCATCACAGCCTTTTATGTTTAATGATAATAAAATCTTGTTTAAAATGATTTTTCAATGCATTAACTTTACTACTTTGACTAACGACATCATTTACTGATGGATTCCCATTCAGGTGAGATCGGGTGTCCTCCACACCCAAATTTAGAAACGGAAAGCAAAACCAAGCCGTTTCTCACACTAAGTGGGGTCGGCTATTCAAGTTGCCACTTGAGCTTCATCTTGTATCATATTAACGTTTACTCCTAAATGTAAGATCATGTTTCACTATTTCTTTTCAATACTTTAGCGGCCTTCCTCTCCCCCTTTTAAAGTACTCACCGTCCATTTTCTTACACCTTCAGATGACTTCAGGTGGCAGCCTTTCCATATAGAGTCAATGGTTAAAGGCATGGGATTGTAAGCATTGACCATGATCAAACTGTGGGCTATTTTCACTACACCCAAGGCATAATACACAATTCATGGTAAAATTACAAGCTATTCCCCCACCCCAAATAATTTTCTCGATCCACCACTTAGTCACTGACAACATATATAGGTTGTTAGCAATGATCCAATAGATTTTTATAATAGATCACTGTGACTTGGTAGATGGGAGTCACTATTGTGGGAGAATCAATATGAATCCACATATAGTTTTACATGCTCGTTCAGATACCTGCTACGAATTTGTCTCTCGTCATCAGACATTTTACATACTTCCTGACAATGAGACGTAGTCCTCATCTTTAACTCAGGCTCTTGGAGACATTCACTAAAGCTGGTATCTGATAACTGTCATATTGCTAGAAACAGTTTGTATGAATGGAAAATTGCTCTACTTTCATAAAATCAGTAGCTTTGTCCGCTGATATTTCAGTAGACGGAAGTTTATAAGTGATTAAACCAATAGATTATGTAACATTCCATGAATGTGGTTGTCACTGCAAGTCTGCTACGATAATCCTACTTGTGGAGCTGTCTGTTTTCAAGGGCATGTCAGGCATGAAGTTTTTCTCTAGGGAATGTCATATGCTTCTACCTGCAAAGTTTCAAAACTTTTTGATGCTTTAAGGCTGTAAAATTGGTAGAAATTCCCATGTTTTCATAGTTCTACATTTGATATATGAATCATCTCCTTCGCAGGAGCATTCAAGATGGGAAAAGCGGCAAATGAAAGCGTTGGTAAGGCCTTGACTTTTAACAAAATTTATCTCTTTAGCACACGTCTGTTTTATTGTTAGACATGATTTAGGTGGAACACTTTTTATCTCCTTAATGGTAATTACTGACTTCCAATCTCACTTTATTTAGTTTGTGCGCATTATTTGATGTCTTTGCAATCATAAATTATGGTTGAAAGGAAGTGGCTGATCTGAGGTTCCATCCTTATTTCCTACCTGTTGAGTCAAGCAATTCAAATGGTCAACTGCATTTATGTCATCATGGAAACATTATAATGTTGGTATATACCGTCATGCTCATCCAGACTCGACCTAGGAAACGTAAGTTGCAAAATAGTTTCTGAACACCCTCCTGATTTACTTAGATGAAATATATACAAGAACAGATGCCTTTTGGCATATCCACGTTAAATATGTAATGTATGATATTTGCTATGCAGGAAAAGGCCAGAATCAAGATGATGAGGAAAAAATCATCTGAGAAGCCCGAATCATATTGGAGCAATCTGTGGGAGAACCCTATTACTAACTACAAAGATTCAGGTAATTCTGCCTTTTCAAGATATGCAGACAGATAAAATGAGCTTTAGCTCGTTGAGAATCACATCAAATCAATTAAAACCCGATAAAAGAAAAAACCAAGCCTTCTTCCACACTAAGTGTCAACGGTCACATTATTAGTCACTGTTAGAGTTTCATGTCATATTAGAATTTAACTTTAAAAAGCAAGATCGTGCTTTATTTTCCCTTCCAACAGTTTGAGGCTTTCTTCCCCTTTATTGCTCATCACCAACTTGCCTTAAAGGGGTTTAGCATAGTGGAAAGGGTCTCCGGCCCCTATACAGAGATGGAAACATCGACTTCCATGGACAGTATCCACTTGGACAATAAGGCCCATCATAAATCATGAGCGAGGGTCCTGCACTAGGTTAGCAAATTCTTCAAGCAGTTCGTCCTAGTAACATACATACATACACACATGCATACATACATCTTGTGGTTTAATTGTCTTCAATAATTCCAACATTAGATAATTAAGATACAAAAGTAAAAGCAAAATGTTGCTTTTAATAAAGTAAAACTTATAAGAGGTATAAGTGTACTTTGGTACTTGGGCCTCAATCATTCTCTATGTAAACCGATTACTTGTGCACATGACACTCCATCCATTCTTAAACATCTTTAAAGGTCTCAAACTTTCGAAGAATCATGATTTGAAATTTAAATTTAAAAAATAAAAAATACACTTTTTGCAAGTGCGATAAATACACCTAGTACTATTTTACTTTTTTGCGATTGAGATCTCTAAGGAGATTTTAGCATGAATAAGTGTGCCCATAACCTATGGTCTCCCTATATATAATGTATGCATTTATATGCACGAGTGTTGCCCATTAGGTGTCATCATCAGTTTATAAGAGTAAGTGGGTGTGACTCTTGGTCAAGAGAGGTCGAAAAGGGCAGGAGCTGCAGCCAGGCGATGGAGAGAGTACTGTGTGTGTGCGTGAACCACTGCCCTCTAAGCAAAATGGACACATAACTTCATGTTTGTGTTCAGATGGATGGATGCAAGAACCGAAAACTGAATAGAGGTTTGAATCCGTCTCCACGACCCCCATGTTTGGATTCTAGGCAGAGTTCACTTGCAGACACATAACACTTCCCACTTCTGAATCTTTCTCATTTAGAAGATGGGGGTACTCTCTCCGCTGGGAGAAGGAGCTTCAAGATACTGTAGAAATATGGGCGACCCATATTCTTCGAGTTCCTCATTTGCACAGAGGGTGAAACTGGTATATGCCCCAGGTATTGAACTCATGACCTTGTGCAGTAGAAATACATCTTATGAAGTCGACCCGTAGCTACGTGAGCTATATTGCTCTTTGTAAACAGAAATACAATGAAAAACAAAGAATCATCATAACTCAAGAACATAGAAGATCAACATACATTTAAAGAAAGTAAAAAAGAGAACCACACAATTGGAAGGATAGTGAAGCTACTTATTACAGAAAGAATAATGGCAGATCAACCCTATCATAAATAAAAAAAATGTTACATTGTTAGAGGCAGAAAGTTGGCTACTTAACACTGCAAGCCACAGCATGAGCCCAGCTTTTAAGACCATCCCTGTGAAAGCCTTCACTACCAAATGGGATTCTACATAACCATGCATCTGACAGATAA
Organism: Brasenia schreberi; assembly: GCA_036023115.1. NCBI lineage: Eukaryota > Viridiplantae > Streptophyta > Magnoliopsida > Nymphaeales > Cabombaceae > Brasenia > Brasenia schreberi. The sequence goes on along the minus strand of JAYKKT010000078.1, from coordinate 8,054,639 downwards.
GGTCTGTAAACCCCACCGTTGTCCTCTGCTCTTCTCCCTCTCTGTAGCCCAGGAACTATTGATACCAACATCTCGTCTTCCACAGCAACACCAAAGTTGAGCAAACCCAATTCCGTCAACCCTTTCAGCTCCTGAAACTCCAGCTCTGCAGCTCTCCCCCTCTCCTGGATTCTTCCTTTTCTCCTTATCTTCCTCTGTTTCAAAACATTGCTAGTGATTGCTATACACCTGGTCTCCGGCTTCTTCTCTGGCTCTGGCTTCTGCTTTGTCTCTGGTTTGGGCAATCCAGAAGGCTTGATATGATCGATTGGAGATGGAAGAGGGCCTGTTTGGGTCTGCAGAGTCATGGGGTTTTCCTCATTTGAGCTTTTTGGGATTGTAGTGCTGCAGCTGCTGCTGTTCATGACTGAGTTACAAGGACAGGACTTGAAAATATTGTGGCTAAACCATAATAAGTCCAAGCACTGTAAAACCTCTTCTGCATTCATCTCCTAACGAGTGTGGAGTGTTGACAAGCACATCAAGACTCCTCTCTCTCTCTCTCTCTTTTAGGTGGCATCCAACTGGAAGACTCAATGACCAAAATACCCTTATTTATTTTGGTGGTTTTATGCTTGTCCTGTTTGGTGATTTGGCTTCTGGACTGAGTGCTATACAGCCTACATTCGTTCAGTCATTTGTGGCATATCCGGCCCAACATTGGGCCCAGTCATTTAGTTTTACTCTGACCTTGTTTCCTTCCTCAATCCAGGAGCATAGCTCTTGTTGCGTTCCAAATTGGTGCCAGCATCAAGTTATAATGCATCTACTTGACTGATGGTGACATCTGATCTCCCTGCTCTTGATGTTGGGTAGCTGTTCTATTTATAGTTGCGACAGCCATTGATATGACTCGACATCAAACCCGCTTGAGTTGGTTTGATGGTTAGACATGGCATCAATACAAACCAAAACCAAGCTTTGTCTCGCACTAAGTGAGGGTCGGCTACATCGAGTCTTAGAGCATGAGGTACAACACCTACTTAAAGTAAATTTTATTTACTTTCAAAAGAAGATGTTGAGTTATAGGAAGCATGTCAATGACCAAATCCTTGAAACCCTGATTTCAAATTTATAGGACAATTAGTACAAATTGAAGCTAGATTGAAAAGGGTAAAGAGTGGACCTTTTGGATTCAATTGGATCATGAAGGATCCAAAATGGTGCATCTAGATTTGAAAATGGTTCCAAATCCAGTTCATCAAAGGAAAAAAAAATGCTGCTTAATGGCTACAAGAGTACTATAGTAAATCCCTGATTTAATCAAGTTATACGCACTACGAGAGCACTGGCTCCGGATATGCCCCGTTATTTACTCGGCATGGTACTCCCGTAATTAGTGCACGATATTGTGGCTTAAGAGACTTTTGAATTTCAACCAACGGTCGAATGAAGCTTCAATAATGTGACGGAAAGAAGACCCAACGGTAAAATTCTTTCCGACAGCCTGTGAAACTTTTTGTTTGCAAACTGCAAATATTGAAAACTTCAAGACGCAAATCGCAATTATGTAAATTATATATCGCAATGTGCGTGATCTGAAAGTCATATTTCTTAAGTTGCTGCCTGCATTTCTAAGAGTTGTGGCTTTTCATAATATGCTTTTTCAAATTTCCCTTGAAGAGGAGGCATAACGTTTTAACTGTTTCTTCGGAAGTGAGAGACTTTAACTTCTCTTGTTACTAGGAAGGAAGGGATGTCAAACTTTCGTGTTCTGGTTGTGCTCGTGTTGTGTCATTTTACCTCCATGCTGGAAATATGTGGATTCAAACATAGCCTGATTGTTCTTTTTTGCTTTGGGTGGACACGAGTGCAGATCTTTTGAGAAATGTTCGTGTCAAGCATTTGTATCCGGTGTTATGTAACCAGCGACTTATGTTTTCAGTCATGTTCATGTCGTGTCATTTGATGTTTGTGTGGAAATGGTCAACCCAAACACCACCGGGTTTTCTTTTTTTGGGTATTTATTGTGTTAAAATTCGAGTTCTCAGCACAAAGAACGGTAGCACACCTGGGTAGGGGGTTGACTTTCAAGTTGAAGGTCATCAGTTCGATACCTGGGGTGTGCATCTAGCTTAAGCCTCCCCATTGTACATTTGACAAATTGCACTTCATGCTTGTCAATCTTGTTTTTTCAACGATTCACAAAACGCCAACAGTTTAAGGTTGTCAATCATGAAAAGGACTCTATTACTGATACACATATGAAGACTGTGTGTGTGTCTATGTATATACATATATGTGTGCGTACGTGCATGCGTGTGTGTGTGTTCGTGGGCTTATGCATGTGTGTGGATTAGACTTGAACATGAGCTGCGCCGATAGCTCGGTTTATAGGCTCACAAGCTTAACTGAACTGAGGTGAGCCCAGTCGAAGACGAGCTGCTCAGATGATTGCTATCCTAGATATGGTGTTTATGACTAGACATGCTTTGGTTAAGTTCTTTGATTAAGTTATTAACAGAACCCCGGGGTTTGCCTCTAGATACATAAACAGTAACAAGGCCACGTACAGAATATGGTTGTCCTCTTGGAAAGTTTTGGTATAATTCATTGAGTTCTTATTTGGCCCACACCTCAAACCCAAGATTGATTGTTAATCTCTGAGAGAGAGAGCACTGTAATTTTTACAATTGATGATATTGTACATAGTTACAGATTATCACCTAATTATTAGTTATGGAGTTTCCATGGCACAATCTTTCTCACTTAGTATAGATATCTCAAACTTCACAAAGAAGACAAAACAACAACAATAAACTCTAGTTCCGATTTGCTTAGTTTTTCAGTCCACAGCAATACCAAGAGAATATACGATCTTGGGCAACATAGCCTTCATTTTCATTTTCATCTGTTACCTTCTTGGTGGAGATTCACGAGTTAAGAAAGTGTGATCTATGCCTTGGAAACCATTTAAATCAGTAATGACCTTTTACAATACAATATGCCTCATTAGAATCTTGCTTTGGTTATGCATCCACAGTTGCTGCTCTTGCACAAGCTTCTGCTTGGTAGCCATATCAGGTGCTTGAGCGAATCCAGTTGCGAAAGGATCTGATCCTCGTGCATGATTCACTAATTGGTTGCACTCAGTCTCATTCTTTTGCGCTACAAATGTCGGCAGTGGCGGCAACGCGGGCAAGGTTGAGACCATCTGCTGAGCCATATTGCTGCTTTCGTTACCAACATGTAAGAATGGATTGTAGTTATGCAGCAGGTCATGATTTTTATAAGTGAGAGACTGATCATTGAGATCATTCGTGCGAGAACTATCGAATCCAGTAGTCTTACTATGATTGATCTCTTTGGATATGTTGCTCGCACACTCTAGCAAAGCCAATTCCCATCCTACATAATCGACACGCTTCGATCCAGAAGAGTAAGAATTTAGTTGTTTCCCTTGTCGCTTCAATTTCTCTATCATACATTTAGCACTGGTTTCGTCTGAATTTGTCGATCTCTCACCCTGTTGTTCCCGTTTCACTTGGATTTTCTGACTAGACAGTGATTTCTCCTCCGTTCTTCTCGCTTCTTGATTCTGTTTCTTCGCAGGCGGCACTGCCATCGGAGAATCTTGGATTTGTGGTGAAGATGAAGGCTTAGCGCTATTACCATTCATGAAATTCATGAGAGTATTGAGAGTATCCTGAGATATCTTTTGAACATTTGGGTAGTCTGACATTCTTCCTACTCCCATGCTTCGACATAGAGCATAGAAAGCGTCGAGCTCATCGAATTGCTTGGCAGCCTTGGTAAATGAATCAACCACATCTAGGCATGCTGGATGAGGCAATTGAAGGAAACTATGCAACAGGAAGGCCAAACCTTCTGATATATCCCGGTACAGGTTAAAGGTCTCGCGGACAATTGAGTAAAGAGAGATTTGCACCAGCCTGAAAATGTTAATGAAGATCACTTCTTCAAAGATGAGACAAATGATAAGATAAATAATGGTATTGACAGTGGAGCCAAAATATTTGCAAACACAATCAAGTCTAACAACAGCTACATATTTTTTGATGTATAAGTTGAAAACGCTAAGGATGATGAGTCTAAAACCTTAAAAATACTATGCACGATTCCAAAATCTTTTGATTCTAAGAGCTTTGGTTTGGCAAGATCAGGACAATTTATCCAACTTGGATGTGGCTTTTCTAATAAATAAATTATAGATTTTCTAATAAATAAATTATACCAACCTACTGTTCCTAGCCGGGCCAGTGGGTCGGGTTGCTACTGCTCGTTCTAGCAAACGCTGCCAAGCAAAGACCTTCCCGAGCATGGCGGCCGGCTTTACGCTACCAGCTAGCTCTAAACTCTCTCTGGATCGGCGTCGTTCGTTCTTATTCATCATTTCTTTCAGACTTTCTTCCATGGTGCAATTCAACCTCTCGTTCAGGTAGAGTGCGAAGGTGCGGACGAACGCGGTGTAGTCCCACGGGTTCGATGTCGAGGTATCACGAAAACCGGAGAGGTCGAGGAGCTTGACGCCATAATTCATGGCATCAACAATCTCCTGCGCGAATGCAGGGCCTGGACATTGCAGGAGGTTCAAGGTGAGGGTGAGGGACTTGAGCGCGACAACCCAATTATGGGTTCGGGTGATGCGACGGGCCAGAGCTCGAACACAGGCCGTGGAGTACGCCTTGGAGGAAGAAGTAAGGAGGATGACCTCAGTGACATAGCGGTCATCAATGGGGACCTCTTCATGTGTGGTGGCCTTCAACAATGCAACGTCAAGGTTGGAGCAAATGCTGCTTGATACCTTGGCTAGCCCGATGCTGGTTTGATCCTTGACCGCGGCGAGTGCCTTCTTGAGCTTGCTGGGCATGGTTTGGGGTTCAAGCCTGGGTGCTCACAGCGCTTTCTCTCTCTGGAGAGAGATCAAAAAGGGTGTTGCAAGTGATGACTGATCAAAAGTCGTGTTTGAAGAATATGGCATAGCTTTAAACCAGAGGGGTGCGTGCAATAGCTATCTATATTTGGATTGTTCCAGCGTCGGATCTGTCTGGCACTGTTAGGTCCAACGATGTGCTTGTTGATCAACGTGATGTCTGAGAGAGACAGAGAGAGAGCCTCTCGTGTGTGAAATGGTGGCCAGAGAGAATCGAGGTTGGCCGTGAGAAAACGGGAAAGTTCTACGTAAGATGTCCGGAAATAGAAGAGATGATCTAGGGAACGGTTTTTGAGGAAGACGCGCACCCGCTTTTTCTGTTTCGCAAGCCTTTAATATTTGTTTTCCTTTGGATTCTCGTGTACGTCTAGAAAGAAGACTTCTGTCCACTCCCCCTTCCTCTCTCCCTAACACATAAACATAGGGCAATTTTCAAATGAACTAGCGTACTGATATTGACAGAAAGTCCAGGCTTTTATTTATTGTGACAATTAAAATAATCCTTTCTTTTTGTTTAACAGCAAATAACCTTCGGAATGTTAGCTCACCTGACTGACAGATGAAGGTCACGAGTTCAATACCTTGTTTGTGCATTTCTGGCTCCGGCCTCCCCAATGTACAAACAAGAAAATAGATAGCAAATAATTGTAGTTATTGCACCTAGACCATGAGCTCAACGGCAGGGCGCTCTAGCACTAGTGGGGAGTTCGATTCCTGAAGGTTGCAAGTGTGTATGTGTGTTAGCTTGGGCCTCCTCTTGTACCAAAGAAGAAATACAATGGAAACCAATTTAGCCAATTTATAAAAAGATTATGTAAATGTTGTCATCTTAAAATTATCTGGATAATAATGAATGAGCATCATTAATATTTCATAAATCTTTGTTTTCTTTTGAAGGATGCCTTCTTATTTTAAAAGGGGTTTGCATCAAAAGAATGGTCTGAATACTGCTAATAAATGGAACGTACTTTAATATGTACATATAACATAGATAAATATACCTACACACGAAATATACACATGCACATATATATGACACACACATATATTAAACACACACATACATACATATATATACATATGAATTTGCTTGTATTTAAAGACATACTATTATTAGTATTTCCAGAAACCACCACATGGTTCTATGTCAACATCGTCAAATACATGCACAAACACATACTCATGCACACACCTGGCATTCGCATCAAAGAGACTGAAGCAGTCCGCCATAGATTAGAATTCATGTGCACGAGCATCGCTGGGCAATTCTCCTTTGGCAGTCTGGGCTTGCTTGACACCATGCAAAAGCAAATTCATTACCATATATATGTTTATAACTTTTATATATTATATACACATCAATGATATGTGTACATATATACATGAATATATGTGCATGTGTGTGTGATGCATTGCTAAACTGCCTAAGAAGAAGAGCCCTGCAATGCATATTCCTGCACACCTCTCCATGAATTCTCAACCATTTTCACTTCTTTCTTGGTGGAATTGAAGCTTCTTCCTGGTCTCATATAGCGCAGTGGTTTGCCTCAATCGAATATGCCACCTTATACCTCAAGTATATGCGAGGGAACGATTCTCTTCATATGCCATCTCGTGCAGCCTTGCAAGATAGATCATGAATAGCTTTATTCCACACATATTTTTTTGTGATCCTCATGCTTGCAGGCAACGATTCGCTTCGCTGCGTATATGTGTAGCCCCCCCGACTTCTCATGGTGGCCTTCATTTCACTTTTATCAAAAAGTTGCATGCGCGTGAAGTTCGTCCAAAAGAAATATAAAGAGTTCTTTAATTTATTAACTAATATTAAAACACATACAAAAGGAATCTGGATCCGTAGGAATTGAAATGTCATGTTTCAGGTCATTTTGTGTCTCCGTGTCGTATTAATTTGTGTATGTGTGAAGAAATAGGTAAACCCATGAACCCTTCGCGTGGAGACTAACATGGACTTTTAGGGTCATATTTGTGTCGCGATTTCCTTTTATCATGTCTGAACTGGCACCTCATCTGGGTTTGGGAGGTACGTGGGTCACATTGCGTTCCATTCATGGATCAGGTATGGCAACCCATACCTGACCCGCGGTACCCAACTTGACCTGACCCTACTCAAAGGTGAGAACCCGCCCTACAACTGGTTTGGTTGGGATAACCCTTTCATGCGACGCAGTGTCGGAATTAGGGCAAATCTAATCTGCCCATATATATATATATATATATATATATATATATATATATATATATATATATATATATATATATATATATATATATACATACTTAAAAAATGTAACCATTCAAAAAAAAAAAAAAATCTATGTTCGAAAAAAAGTTTAATATCTATGTGACCCACGTACCTCTCATGTTAACACTAGAAGCTACCGAACCAAAACCAAGTCTTTTCTCAACCTAAGTGCAACAAATTCTTAGTTGCTGTTTTGCTTGATTTAATATCATTAACCTTAAAAAGTAGCATCATATTTTACCATTTTCAACACTTACGCGTTCTGCTCATATCTCTTTTGAAATACCCACTTTTTAAAGTTTGCGGGAATGAAAATCCTCTATTAATGCACATACAGGAATAGGAAGTATTGAATGACATTCTAGGAAACACAATTGAGTTGTCTTCAACGACCTTCCGATTTGTTGATCTTATGAAAAACCAAAACACATTTGTTCAAGGATGAGGAGGTTGCAGGTTTCTCAAGCTTCCTTGGTAGTAAGTAATTTGGGTTTAAGAGGATAAGGTAAACACAATTCTCCGAAGCTGAATGTAGCGAACAAACAATATCAAAATGGATATAGAAGCAAAACAACATTTGAATAACTACGATCAAGATGGAACGAAATACAATTTAAGATAAGAAAGAAAACTATAACATTTATTATGAAGTCTAAGATATGCTCTTCATGAGCTTATTTTTTCTTTTGTAGTCCATTGTTTTGCTAGTTGTTAACTGATCCTCCTACCATTCGTCATGATCATGAGTGGTTACATTGATTTATCTTCTTCAAGACACCAATCATCTTAATGGCAGTCTTTCCTACCCACATTATTTAAATAATTCCCTTATACAAATTTCATAATTATCACTTTGAAGTAATAATCAATCGGGTAGTTACTTACTCTTTCTCTAATTTGCCAACACATGCATGTTGTTAGCCTTGTTTTTGTTGATATGGGTCAAATCGGAGAACACTAATTTCACGGATGCATGCTTGAAAATTTAATACTGTTGTTTGTTATTTTTGCCGATGCATGGACCGAGATTTCTTAGTGTTAATAGATGCCTCTTATGACCTTTAGCGACATGTCGAAGCGTTACATCATACACAAGAAATTTCGTGCCTTTGTCACAAGGATTTTGGCACAAGTTTCTTCCTCTTTTCTGTGCCTTTCCCTTTTTCATGGCTTCTACAATACCCTTCACTATTCAAGACATTAGGTTTTTGTCTTCGGCCAGCTCGAACAATGTTTTCCTTCCTTCATATGAGAGTGAGGGCACCATACTTAGTTTGGTAGCAACCAAATTGGATGGAGTTTTAGAAGACTTCATCTGTCAGAAAGCTTCCTCCATTCTTCTAAATCGTTTCTTGAGACGAAATGTCTGACGCAACTATGGAATTGGCCAAGGTCTCATCCCTCCAACCAATAATGTTTGAAATGCGTCGCATCCCAAAAGTTCGATGATTGGAAGAAATGGGGCATCTATTTTGTTGTAATGTTGTCTTCATAGACGGTGATGCTCAGCTAATATATACTTCCTTTTCATTTTGTTTCATGGATTGGATTTCAACAGCTTCATCTTCCCTTGTGGTATGATGGCGCTGATGATTCTGGATGGCGCCGTCCTTTGGGAGGAAAAGTCTGGGATCAGTGAATCCTATCAACGTAGTTGAAGGATGAGGAGAATACTGCAACTGCGGTCATTGACTGCAAAGGACGGTTTAGCTTCAAATGATCCAACTTGCTACTTGTTTTGTTAGCATTCCCTTCCTGAACGTAAGAATATTTTTTTAAATGTCTTGAATTCATTTTTTTTCACTCTTTACCATGCATATCTGGCAACCGGTAGGTTGGCAAAACTCTTTCTTTATTCTATCTCAAAATTTTTTAGTGTTATAAGCCCACTTCGTCGATCGAATCCAATTCCATACACATTACAGATTCAAGATTGTTTTGCTTCATGGTCGACTGATTTGACTATAATCTCCATGGGTAGCACAATGTCCTCACCATATGTAAGTTGAAATTGGGTTAGCACAGTTGCCATTTTTTTTGAATTCCTATAGGCCGAAAGGACTTCGGCCAGTAGGTTGGGCTTTTGTCCCGGTTTTAAATAAACTTCTTAATCATTTTATGATTAGTTTCTTGGTTGCTTCTGCTTTCCGATTTGCCTTTGTATAATATGACGTAGACCAAACAATATTGATGTCATATTCTTGTGTAAATAATGCCCATTCTTTCTCACCTGTGAAGGTTGTTCCTTATAGTTTGTGGGATCCCTATAAATCTACTAATACCATTGGTGAAATAATCCGTAAAAACAATATAAGAATACAATTTTTAACGATGCAAGATTTTTTGTTCCAATTGAATCGGTTGCTCGTAACTCCGCTCATGTAAGGGATCACTCTTGTATTGCCGGTCCCAATCCCGGATAAAGGAGGAGGGTTGTGGTATGCTTCCGACAACCAGCATAAAACTTCATTAGATTTTTATAACATGGATTACAAAAATTATGAGCAATGCTTTGTGGCGTCCCCACTTAGCGACGTGCTGTAGAGCTCGAATGCAGTAATAAGTAAGCAATAACCACTAGTGAATTAATTACAGAGAGGGTTCCCACATCATAGACGGGTGTGGGTAAAGAAGTTAGCCCCGCTACATTGTCGCCCGAATGTAGTGAATAATTTTCAAAGAGGGTCTCCGCATTTTGATTACGGACGGATGCGGGGGTAAGGAAGTTAGTCCTAGAAAATAAGATTCGTATTGGTTCTTGAAATATCGAAACATTATCTAGTAAGCTAATAGAGGTAGTAGATACCATGATTCGGAGAAAGATTCATATTCTATATTTACAAGTGACAAAATGGGTTGGAGGAAAAGCAAAAGAGATAGAGGATATAAGTTTTAAATTATGGTACTAAAGTAAAGAAAAGGTTCGAAACGGAGTTGGTATTATCATAAATAAAGATTTAAAAGATAATGTAGTAGACATATAACAATATGGTGACCGAATCATGACATTGAAATTAGTGCTAGGGGCAGAGGTTTTGAATATAGTTTGTGCTTATGCACCCTAAGTAGGACTATAAGATAGTATAAAGACAACCTTTTGGGAAGAGTTAGATAAGGTGATTCAAAAGAATCCACAAAGGGAGATGATTTGTTTAGGAGGAGACTTAAATGGACATGTCATTAAAGAGGCATTAGGATATCAAGGGATTCATGAAAACTTTGGTTTTGGGGATATAAATGAGGAAGGTAGGGAGATTTTAAATTTTTCTATGGCATTTGATCTCTTTATAGTCAATACAATCTTCAAAAAATGAGATGAACATTTAATTACTTATAAGAATGGCTTATCACAAACACAAATTGATTACTTTATTTGTAGAAAAAAAGATAGAGCATGTTATAAAGATTGCAAGGTAATCCCAGGAGAAAGCTTAATCACCCAACATCAACTTTTAGTTGTGGATTTACAAATAAAAAAATGGACAAAGAAGAAAAGAGTGCGTTGAGCTATTCCGACTAAATGGTGGAACCTCAAAAGCGAAAATAAAGATATATTTAAACATAAAGTCCTTCAAGGAGATGTTTGAAATTATGTTGGTACACCCTGTGATATGTGGAACAATATGGCAATATATATTAGGGCGAAAGATGTGTTACGTATATCTAATGGAGGTGTACCAGCACAAAAAGAAGCTTGATGGTGGAGTGAAGTAGTGCAAAATAAAATCAAGGCAAAGAGGGCATGTTACAAATTACATTATGCTAAAAAAGCTAGTGAAACTTTAGAGGCTTATAAAAAAACAAAGAAGGAAGCGAAAAAGGCCGTGAGTGAAGCAAAAGCTAAAATTTGAAAGGATTTATATAAAAAACTAAACTCAAAAGATGGTAAAAAAGATATTTTTAGGATAGCTAGGGATAGAGATAAGAAAACTAAATATCTTAATTATGTTAGATGCATCAAAGACGAGAATGAAAAAATTATAGTGGCAAATGATGATATAAGAAATAGATAGGAAAACTATTTTTATAAGCTTTTTAATGAAAATAAAGATGTTAATATTACCTTAGGAGAGTTAGTCAAATAAGAAAAGTATATAAACCACAATTTCTACCGACGTATTCAAAAAAATGAAGTCTAAAGAGGCTCTTAAACATATGAAGGGTGATAAATCGGTAGGACCATATAATATTCCTATACAAGTTTGGAAAATACTAGGAGAAATAGGAATCACTTGGCTCACAAGACTATTTAATGAAATATGGAAAAATCAAAAGATGCCCAAGGAATGATGAGCAAGTACACTTATACCTATATATAAGAATAAGGGAGACATTCAAAATTGTGTGAATTATCGAGGTATCATGTTAATGAGCCATACTATGAAATTGTGGGAAAGAATTATTGAATGTAGGTTAAGACAAGTATCAAGTATAACAGAGAACCAATTTGGATTCATGTCAGGCAAATCTACTATTGAAGCGATTCACCTTTTGAGACTTCTTATGAAACATTTTAGAGAAAAAGAGAAAGACATTCACATGATATTTATTGATCTAGAAAAAACTTATGATAGGGTATCGAGGGAGGTTCTTTGGAGAACTTTGGAAAAAAGAGGTATCCCATTGACATACACTAACCTTATAAGAGACATGTATGATGGTGCAAAAACATGTGTGAGGACTCATGAAGTAATGACATACTTCTTTGAAGTTAATATTGGGTTACATCAAGGGTCAACTTTATGTCCATACTTATTTATAATGGTGATTAATAAGTTAACAAAACATATTCAAGATGAAGTACCTTGGTGTATGTTATTTGCAGATGACATTGTATTAGTGGAGGAGTCTAAGGAAAAAGTTAATAGAAAATTGGAACTATGGAGAGAAACATTAGAAAGCAAAGGCCTCCAACTTAGTAGAACAAAGACAAAATATATAGAATGTAAGTTTGATCATTTCGTTACCTCAGAGGACATAAAAATTAAAATTGGCACACATTGCATCCCCAAAAGGAAAGTTTTAAATACCTAGGGTCAATTTTTCAAAGTGATGAAAGAATTGATGTCAATGTAACGCATAGAATTAATGCTGGTTGGTTAAAATAGAGAGGCGCATCAGGTATTCTTTGTGATAAGAAGATACCATTAAAGTTAAAAGGTAAATATTATAGAGCATCAATTAGGCCAACCATGTTTTATAGTTCTGAGTGTTGGGTAGTTAATCATCAACATGTATAAAAGATATCTGTGATAGAAATGAAGATGTTGAGATGGATTAGTGGTCATACAAGAAAAGACCGTATACATAATGAGGCTATTAGAAACAAATTAGGAGTAACACCAATAGAGGATAAAATGAGAGAATATCGTTTAAGATGGTTTGGACATTTAGAAAAAAGATCAAAAGAAGAAACTGTAAGAATGTACGAAAAACTAAATTTAGAAAGTATTAAAAGAGCTAGAGGACGACCACAAAAGTGTTGGAAAGAAACGATAAAGAATGATCTAGCTTATTGTAAGTTAACTGCTAACATGGCACACGATAGGGATTTGTGGAAACAAAAAATTCATGTAGCCGACCCCGTCTAGTATGGGAAAAGGCTTAGTTGTTGTTTTTGTTGTTGAATCGGTTGCTCATCCCCTAAATGACTATGGCTCGATTATTGCGTGTAACTCTTCTACCGACACATGTTGTATTGGTTCATGAAGTTGGCATGCTTCACATCTTTTTGCATAGTTAACATAATTGGCCATAATAATTAGCCAATAGTAACCACACCAATAAATTAACCATAAAAATGTTGACCTCAGTGCAATGAGCTTTACAAATTCCTTCCTTGACCTCAGTCATCACATAAACAGCTTCTTCCTGTTCCAAACATTTTAGAAGAACTCCCTCATGACTTCTTTGTATAATTTGTTGTGTACCAACATAGAAAACAAAGGCCAATATTTCAACTTCTTATCAGCATTTTTAGATGAATCATTTAAGTACTGAATCGAATAATCTCTCTAGTTGTCGTCAATGGCAAGTGTAAGATCTACTTGAAGCACTTGAAACATTACTTTATATTTGAAATCTTGTTGCACCAACTTGTTGCTTCATATTCAGCTTGGTTATTGGTAAATCTTGGCCAAGCATCATTGAAGATTTTCCAATTTGCTTGTTTGGCCCCATTATGGTTATGCCAACTCCTACTCCTTTACGATTATTTGATCTGTCAAAAGTTAATGTCCAAGGCATGAGAATCACAGCACCTTGAATCCTTCGAAAGGATCAAGTGTGTTCGTTGATGGATGATGTGCTAGGAAACCAGCAACTTCTTCACCTTCTACCATTCTAAGCAACATGTATCTCAAACCGAATGCATTTAGCTTAATGACCCACTTGACAAGTTTATCTTGCAAGACATGTTTATTGAGCAAGTAACAAGTAATATCTACTTTGTAAATTACAAGCACCTAACTTGGTGCAAGCATTGAACCAGTAGTAAACAAAGCTTTTTAATAGATGCATAATTCAATTAAGCTTTATTGAGCAAACGACTTAAATTGGCAAAATTTCTCATTGTTGACAAAGCTATGGCGCCCTGCTTCAATAACCCCATCTCATCCCCTTTTAACTTTCATAATCGACGTTCCAACTTATTATTCTCGAAGAACTTAGCTTCCCATGCACATGCAAAGAGCTTCTCTCATAAGCAATGCATGTGTCAAGGTTATATACACACATATACAAACATACATACACACACACATATATATGTATATATGTATGTACACATATGTGTGTGTGCTTTCGGTGGCGGATCCACATTATGATGGGGTGGGACAGTCCTGAAATTCTGAAAATTTTCTATATGTTATTGAAATTTTCAGAAAAAAATTGAAATTTGTAAACCGCCCCACCCAAAACAAGTTTCTGGATCCGCCACTGTTGTGTTCCATAATTCACATCAAACAAAGCTCCTTTACGTGCACATTGCTGAGTTTAACCATCGGTGCCGAAGTTACATGGAACCTGAACCATAACCGAGACACCCCTCTTTGGTTCCAGTTTCGACAATTCAGGTTGTGGTTCTGGTTTCTATTTATTTCCTGCTCCATTATGGGTGCTGATTTCGCTAATTGGTTAGGCTCCTGGTTTGGTTCTGGTTCCAGTTCAAGCTACTTTTACAAGGTACTGAAAGGGGGAGGATATCCATAGAAAGTTAGTTTAAAAATTGACAAGAAAACTCAAAATCTAAAGGAACCTCCAGTTCCATAGATGCAGAGTTCCGGTTTCATGGTTCCAGTTCTGGTTCTAACTGGCTCTTCAGGTAACAGGCACAGTTTTGGTTCCAGGTCTTATGGTTCTGGTTTGGGAGGTTCTGTGTGGGTTCTATAGTTTGGTTCCACAATAACCATGTCTACCTTTTAAGGTTCTTCATCCTCCAGAAATGTAGATTATCAGGCTGAGTTTCTTTTAGAAGAAAGCATACACTTGAAGATATCACGTCTAGATGATCATGCAATCTTTACAGGGGAAATATACCACGAATGTTCTGCAAGGTTTCAACTTTAGAGTACGTCACAAAGAGTTGAACCCCTCACCAAAAGTTCCATAATGTATAAAATTCCCATCTAGACACATACTTTCTACTAGGGCTGTTCAAGGAACTATTGGGACCCAATCAAACCGTCAAACCAAATCAGCCGTTTCGTTCGGTTCTAGATGTTGAATGGTCTAGTTTGGTTTGGTTCAACTCTAAAAGGAAAAATAAGTGGTGGCTCGATTCATGGTTCCAGTGTTGGAATCGAATCGTGAGAACTAAACCAAACCAAGGTGAACTCGGATAATGCAAAAAGCAGCAGCCGTTTATGATGGATGGCTTTAGTCCCATATTATGCAAGGAACGCAGTGAAGGATGCATTAAGTACTATAAAAGCCATTGAAGGGGCACCGAGCAAGACATACCTTTCTTGGCCTTTTGGTTAAGATCAAGTATAGTATCTGCTCTTATCAGTTTAACATCTGGTACATGGTCTGCCCATGGTAGCTTGTTGCCTAGTCCTTGACCGTCGTTCCTATCTTCCACTACAGCAAGAACCGTTGTTCAAAATCAAACCTAACAAAATAAATACGAAGGACTGCGAGTAACGGTTTAGTTCAAGGCTAAGGCTAGAACTGAACCAAACCGAACAGTGAACACCCTTACTTTTATTTAATATTGATTGGGTTTCAAGGTTATATTTGAGCATTGAGGATTAGCTTTGCATAATATTGATGCTGAAGATCAAATGGAGATTAATTAGTTTATATTCGTCAAATGTCTTTTCCAAGAATATGCATCTTTTAATTCAGGAAAAAAATAAATGTTGCATTTTTTTGATGTGGAGAAAGGCCTCTCTCTCTCTCTTCTCCATCACCAAAAAGAGGAACGGTAGGAAGTATTATGCCTCAGCATATGCTGCTCGCTTCTGCGGCATATCCCCACGTTCATACTTCCAGTTACTGTACAATCTTTTCTGCATATAAAAACTTCAACGGGGTGCCTCAACCAGGCACAGAATTGAATTAGCAGATTTGCAGTTCGAACGTGCACGAGTCAATGACAGTGCAATCCTCCTTTGGCAATGCCTGAGACGTGCTTTAAAGATCTCTTTTATCCTTCCATTCCACTCAGCGCCCTGCCAAAGGAGAATTGCCCTGCCATTCATCTGCACTGACCAAATTTCGCCAATAGAGAGTTCTCTACGTGTGGATTAATTCGCTGATATTTTTCACCATTATTATTACATTACTTTGCTTCTGGCATTCAAGGTAATAAGTTTGCATGATTTCTGTAACTAGATGTCCATGCTGTATGCAGTTGGAGATCAGAAGCTGATTCTGTGTTAGCCAAAGATATTACCACCATGAAACAGAAGTGAAAAACTATATTTTATGCTTAATCTTACATTTTTAAAGGCATATCTTATTACGATACAAGATTGAGCATAACGGCAACCAAGACTTCATGTAGCCGGCCCACTAATTAATATGCAATAAGGCTTAGTTTTGGTTGACTTATCTCTCTCTCAATATATAGAGATAGATAGATTGAATCTTAATCCATAGGTGACAGTATAATAATATATATCAAAAGTTGGTAAGAACTGATTTATATATATATATATATATTGATTGGATCCTACTCATTCATGCTCACTCATTGCTTTTGAGTGGCATGAGTATCACAACAATATTTTCATATCTTTTCAAAACTCTTTAAAAAAATAAATTATACTCATACCACCCAGAAGAATTCGATGGGGAGGATCCACTTTTCCTATATTATATATATAAAAGCCTTTTCAATTCTAGATGGGTCGACTATATGGATTCTTTGTTTTCATAGAGCTCGATCATGTACCAAGTTAACAATTAACTCAACATAAGCTATATTATTCTTTATTATTTTCTTCCAATACTTTATAGTCTTCTTCTTTTTCTTTTAACACTTTCACAATTTAGATTCTTATACTTTTTACCGGAGCTTCTTTTGGTCATCTTTTTATATGTCCAAACCATCTTAAATGATTTTCTCATTTTGTTATATATTAGTATCACTCTCAATTTGTTCCTAATAACCTCATTATGGTATTTTCTTGTATTACCACTCATCCATTTTAGCATCTTAATTTTTGTCACAAAAGTATTGAAAAGAAATAATAAAGAATGCTCTAACTCACATTGAGTTAACTCTAAGCATGACACATGATAAAGCTATGTAGAAATAAAGAATCCATGTAACCGACCCCATTTAGTATGAGAAAAGGCTTTGTTGTTATTGTTATTGTTGATATATAGAGAAAGAACTTAGAAGTTAGCTCAAACAATTTTTTTGCTCACATTTTGGTTCAACCACTCCATACTTTGAGTTGTGTTTGATTCACAGTACCATGTGGGTCGGATCGGCCATTTTAGGAACTATGATACTAAATCCACTTGGTAAATCAAACGAGGAACCCATCAGGCCCATGTAGCCTATTTTGGCTTAAAAAATATGGCTCATGTCAAGGGGTGGGCCATACAAATTGGTATTGTTGGTACCAACTACGGCCTTCTCTTCATCGTGTTTGATGCCCACCTCTTTTTCTCTCTCCCTCCCTCTCTCTCTATACATTTGGCAATGCTCTCTTGTGCTTGGTGCTGCTATCTTTCGCCTAATGCTGCTCTCTTCCTCCCGGTGTCGTTCTTTCCGACAAGCTTTGGATGAAGCTCCTCATAGATGAGATCGATTGGGAGAAGGTCATGAACACACTTGAAAGTAGACTCTTCTACATCTCGTCATTCAAGATCTATTACACCATCGCTAGGCTCTGTGAATTTAGGATCTCCTGGCTAAAATTCTCGCTCTATGACATTGTACCACATTGGAAATTCGTTTTTGGGCATCAAGGCTAATGCATTTGTTGAAGTGTTTTTCACTGAGAAATTTTAGTTTTTTCGATCTCAGGTTTTAAGACAAATTGTAGGTCCCGTTTCCTATTCACTATCATACTTTTTACCATCTCTGCTAGCATACGAATAGATGTAGGAAATAATTTTTTTGCTCAATTGAGTTAGTGATCCCTTAGTTGAAGATAGTTGCAGAAAATCCTGCTTGTTCGTTTAGTTTTTTTTTGTTAGAAATTACTTGTTAATGGTATAAAGGATCTTAAGAGTATCATATACAAATCTGCATATATACACGCGCATGTGTGTGGGTACACACACACACACACACACACATATATATATATATATATATAAAGAGAGAGAGATTGGATCCTGTTACGTTTTCTGTTTTTCGGAAGCACAAGCATAGAAACATTATCCTTCATCTTTTTCAGAAAATCCTTAAATTTTTTAAAATTACAATCATAATACCGAAAGGCAATGGGTGGGCCTTGACTAAAACAATCTCATACCAAAGCATGTTTAAAATTACTTATCCGATCAACCAATGAATGACATCACTTGTTCCATAAGCATGTCTTTTTGTTCGAAAATAGTTATTTGACTATCACCATGAATGTCACGTATCTTACAAATGAGTATACATAGTTACCCTTAAATAACAAAGTTCTTTACATACCTCCAATTAATCACTTATCCAAAACTCATCATTGATGTGCATCTATCTTGAAGACAATACCAAAAATATTATAGATATAAATACCCAATTCAATTATGTCAAAATATACCAAAACAGTTTTTAACTTGAGCAAGTTTCATTACGATGCTAATCATATTTAGTGGTTCTTAAAATACGAACCATATTTTAAAAAACTACGTAGAGCCTAAATAGTCAAATAATCTATCGCCAATAAATAGAGAAAAATTCAAATTCTGGAAAAAAAATCCGTCCAACCTAGTGAAAACAATGATTTGCACCCTCCAATGTAAATCTTTAAAACACTAACGAAAGAATGTTTAATTGATTCTCTACAAACAAATAACAAGCTACACCGATTTAATCAAATTCTGCTAAATAACTCAAAATTAATAGAATACATATTTTCACCATAAGTCCTCATAAAACTCATGAAATAACTCGTACAGACAATCTGCATACTCATCTTTTTCAACTGACAATATCCATATTTAGATATTACAAATATAAATGTCTTGCACAACTCTTGGCACCGACATTAACCTTCAATAACTTGACTCAAATCCATGTTTTACATGTAATTGCACGATTAATAATTCAAGCAAATTACAAATTAAATGAAACACTTTTATATTATTTATTTATCAAATATCATCCAAACCCATTAAACAAATCATGCACACCAAACAGCCTGTTTAAATATTTGCCTCAAGATGACTACATGATCTACATTTTCATGGTATCATTTATATTTGTTTACTAACTATTACCTTTATTATTCCATTCAAGTAGTTAGGGATGCCAATGTCGACTTTACCCATGCAACCCCGACATGAGACAGGAAATACTCGAACCAATCAGGTTTGGATTTGGATATGGAGATAATGTGTCCCCACCCATATACATACTTATGTATGTACGTACATACATACAAATGCACATAGATACATATGCTCCATCTTGCCCCATACCCAACCCATTACCTATTGGGAGAAAGGGAATCTGAACCTGTATGATCCTCGTTGAGATTTGGGTCGGGAGTGGGTGTCCACTTCCTGCCCATTGCCATCCCTACAAGTAACATAAATCTTCATTATACTATTTAATGATAACTGAAAGACCAACTTACTAACAAGTTGTAGACTTTAAACTGCTCAAGCAATCTAAGGTCTTTCTTAGCCTAGAAAGAAAATTGCTTGTAACTTTTCGATTTTAATTATTATTACCTCCAACTCTTAGTTTCATTAGGAGATATCAAACTTTAATTTCGCAGGACTATGTTAATGAAATATCTATATTACATAGATGATGACTTAAGATGTCTTAAATAAATAAAAAAAATTAGTAACTCATTGTAATTATGTTTCTTCCGTAGACACATACTTATGCCAAAATCCGTGTGCAGTAATATATGCTCTTTGTACCCATGTCCACACATTAATGTATATAAAATACCATTCTTAGACACTTTCAAATACAATCAACCAAAGAAATGTTTTCATTTAAAATTTATAATCTACCATTTTACCTACTCTATGAGTTTTCTTCCACTATTTGCACCATATACATATGATTGCATGGGTAAGTCATAAATTTTCTTTTTTTCTTTTTGTGTTCATGTTTTGATACATATGAAACAACCCATATACAATTTGTACCGCTTTTTATTATTTAGTTTGCATTGCATTTGCACACTCTCCCTTTAACACTATATGTATATGTATGTGTATATGTATATGTATATGTGTATATATATATATGTGTGTGTGTATGTATATGTATATATGTGTGTGTACATACGTATGTATGCATATATGTATGTATATAATATATGTAGGAGCAGAGCCAGTTTTTTTATTCTATGGGGGGCTGGATTATACAATGTTAAAAACTGGCATTCATAAAGACCCCACATAATGTCGAGAAACATCATCACACTCAATTTTTTAGATGATTAGCTTAGGAGGCAACAAAATTATTTAATTATATATCGATGGATCATACAATTATCTATGAGAAAGATGCTTCCATGAGCATCCTCTATCAGATGTAAAAAATGACATATATGGTTCAAGCACTCAAAGCGTTAGCTTAATTGGTAGAACCCTCCGACACCCTTGCTCCAAGTGGGGAATTCAATTGCCTGAATATATATAAGTAATCTCATGCACTCTGCAATATCTAATATGAAACTAAAGTTCACACTCCACTTACATCCTTCTGCTTTTCAAAATACTTGATATTTTACAAAACAATCAATAGTAAATACATGCATTCATGTAAATCTTCAATCTAGGTGCCCAAAATAATCAATTTCAGAGTAACAATTCTGTAACAACACCAAAAGGCATTATTGATAGGCACATATATTTAATAGGATTTTATTTAACTGCGCTACAACAATTTAGACAGCTTCATTGACTTAAAAGAAATCTACAAATTTATTTATAGGAAGGTGTAATATACAACCAAACAAGGTAATTTTCAAACGTTCTCAGCAAATCAAGTATATTTTTACTTATAACACATATCCCGATATGTATTGTAGTGGCACATGTTTCTTTCCCAAGCATGCCTATATCAACAAAATATATATATCAATCAACAACAAAAGTCATTATATTTTTCAAAACTAGGACAACAATAAGTCCTTCAAGTAATCACTAAAGTAAAATAAACACATACATTCAGAGTCAATGTTAGAATTATACTTGTATTCCAAATGAAATCATGCCATATATACAACGATTTCAAATAAAAATTCAAAATTTTATTAGACACATTAAAACAAGGCAAGCACATTCAAAAGTTTAAAACAGCCCTATTTCAAATATCACTAACCGAATTAGATATAGTAATATCAATTCACACATCATGCTATGTTATAAACAACCTCAAAATTCTAACTCAAGATTGGGAGTCCCTCCATATCTAGTTCAGCATTGATGAAAAAGGCATTCGTAAAGAGTTGGCCACCTTTATGAACCTTTATGTTGGATCAATTTTACAATGTGCGTTATGTAGGAATTCTTGTAAGATGATTTTCAAAATAAAGTCAATTTACCAACTATTATGTGGACCATATTGAGCTACGCAGCCCACTTAATATGTTGACTATATTAAGTCACTTGGCTTGCTTAATAAGTGGATTAGATTGAGCCACACAAGCTTCTTACATGTTCTTTATAAAATGGGATGTATCTCCTCAAAAATATAAGAATTAAATTAGCTCACCTATTCTTTTGTGAGGTATTAAATAAAATCTTTAATGACTTTTATGCACAGCCAAAAAAGAATGCATATAAGTAAAGGTATGAGGCTAGTGCAAACGCGAATTGGTCCTTCTATCCCTTCATTCCCACTAACTTTTTTTGCTTTCCATTTCTTTTGAGAAAACCCATTGTAATTTTTAGTTCTGCAACTAAGATTTGCAGAAATTCATTATACTGGTATGTTGGTCTGCCTAAGACTTGATTGTGCTAATGCAAAGTGAGTCAAATGGTCTTCATCGTATCCTTGAAGAATTCGTCACCACCCTTGCATTTGGTCCTTTGATATTGGAGTCCACGAATAAGCCTAAAGGTTAGTATAACCTATGCCTTAAAGACATTTACACATTACCACCTTTCTTGTAGAAGAGCTCGTGAGTTCCAATCTCTGTAAGTCAACATCTCCAAAAGACTCCAACCCTGACATTCTTTAGCCTTATTCTCGCTCTTTTGGAGAATCCGACTTCTTTGAGAGAGATGATTTTGGATTTCATTACGATCAAACGGTTCAATGGTAGCAACTTCTTTCATTGGTAAAAGGAGATGTATTTTCTCCTCACCACACTCAGATTATAGGAGAAGTAAGATGAAATTCTCGAGCGAACTTATGAAAGGCAAAAGTAGGACAATGATGATTATATTTGCATGAGTCATATTCTTAATGGCATGTCGGATACTCTCTTCGATTCTTATGTAACCGCAACAAGTGCAAAGAAACTATGATAAAAATTGAAAGAGAGGTACATGACCGAAGACTCGACAAGTAAGAAATTTCTAGTTTCTTGCTTTAACTGTTACAAAATGATAGATAACATATTTGTTATGCACCAATTTTATGAACTAGAATAGATCTTATATAGTTTTAAGTAGTATAATATGAGCATTGATGATACCATTACCATGTCCTCCACTATGGACAAACTTTTTTTTTACAAAGATCTCAAAAATTCTCCTAAACATAAGGAAGATAATCTTTGTTGAGTAGCTAAGGAATCATCTTAGACTTGAGAAAGAATGTTGAAAACAAGATGATTCCAATGATTTGATCAATAAAAAGAGAGTTTATATCATGGAGGAAGGAATGCCTATAAAACCTTTAAAAGGTAAAAACTAAGATTTTGTTAAATCTCAAAGTTACAATGCTGAAGTCACAAAATATATGAAAAAAAGGTAAATGTTACAATTATGAAAAATTCAGACATTACAAGAGTTAGTGTTGACATTACAAAAAGATTAAAGGAAAGAGTTCTAACTTAAAGATAACCTTGTAGTGGTTATATCCGAAGTAAACTTATTTGAAGGCATTATTAGTTCATGGTGGGTTGACTCTAAAGCAACTCATCAATTGTGTAAAAAAAATCTCTTCAAGTCCATAGATGAAGAAGACATACCCAGGTTGTATATCAACAATGAATTTAAGAGATTTGTCAAACTCAAGTTTACGTCAGCCAAAATTCTTACTCTTGTGAATGTTTTGTATGTATCGGTTGTAAAAAAGAAATAGTGTTTATATCCTTATTGAACAATCATGGTTTTAAATGTATATTTGAGGAGATAAGTTTATCTTATGAAAAGGAAAAGGAAGCATGTTTATTGAAAAAGGCTATCTTTGTAATGATATGTTCAAGTTGAATATTGTAATGAATAAGAATGATTTTTATTATATTATTGATTCTTGTGAAGTTTGGCATTATCATTGGAAGTGTTAATTTTAAGAAATTAAATGACATGATAAAAACCAATTTGATTCTTAAAATAAATAAATATGACCAATCATATATAACTTATGCCTACCAAGATAACTAGACTTCTTTTTTCTAAAGTATAAAGAAGTTCTGAAGTGATAGACTTGATATATTATGATATATGTGATTTGTATGGTTAGCCTACCATTGGTGACAAGAAATACTTTGTTATATTTATAGATGGTTGTATAAGATATTATCATATAACCTTGGTGCATTCTAAAGAGAAGACTTTAGAAAAAATTAAGATTTTCAAAATGGAAGCAAAATTATATCATGACGAATACTATAATCGAAATTATTTTGAGTCCATAAGTATTATGCACCAAGTAACAACTCCTTCACCACAATAAAATAGTGTAGCTAAAAGGAAAAATAGAATACTAGTAGAAATGGTGAATGCATACATATTTGTGGTTATTGAATTAAATAACTCATATTTTCTTTATACAATTATTGAGTTTAGAGATGCAATTTTTCAAGAATATAAATTTACCTCAATTCTACACTCAAATAATATGTTCATAAAGATAAACATGATCAAGAACCTTTTAGAACTATTACTTGTACCTCATAGAATCATGAGCTTAGAGAAGAAAAAGACCTTTCAATCAAAATTTGTTGTGTTTCTAATTGAAGGGATATGTGACTCTCTAATGAATCAAGTATCATTTTGTTGCAATATTGAAATAGATCCTCAAACTTATAAAGAGGCTATGAAGTCTTCGGATGAGTTATTCATCAAATGAATGTTAAAACAAGATTCTTAAATGGTGAGTAAGATGAGGAAGTGTAAATAAAGCAACTTGAAGGGTTTGTTGTTTCTGGTCAAAGAAAATAATTTTTGTAAGCTAGTTAAGTCCTTGTATAGACTTAAGCAACCCCCTAAGCAATGACATGAAAAATTTGATGAGATTGTTCTTGCTAATGGTTATAAAATAAATTAACGACAATTGTGTGTATAGTAAATTTCATAATGAAAAATGAATCATGATTTGTTTATATGTAGATGACATACTAATATTTGGTACTAATTTGAATGAAGTAGAAAATACTAAGAGATTCTTGTCGAGTAATTTTGACATGAAGGATGTGGGAGCCGATAGATGCGATCCTAGGGATAAAAATAACTAGAGATGGTAGTTGTCTAGGACTATCACAATCATATTACATAGAAAAAGGTATTAAGAAATCTAATTAATTTGATTGTCATCTTGTTGCTTAACCTCGAACATTAATTTAATGCCAAATAATGGTTGTGCAGTTGCATAACAAGATTATGCAAAAATAATTAGATACTTGATGTATACTATGACATGTATACGAATGTTGCATATGCTATTGGAAAATTAAGTCGTTATACAAGGAATCCAAGTAAGGACCATGCATGTTGTTTAAAGGGTATTAAAATACTTAAAAAGGAACGGTTGATTATAATTTAATCTATAATTGAAGTCCTTTAGTTTTAGAAGGATATTCAAATGTTAGTTGGGTTAGTTATACGAAGACCATACTTTAACAAGCGGTTGGGTCTTCATTCTAGGTGGGGGTTACTGTTTCTTGGGGATCAAAAAGAAACAAACTTGTATTTTAGATTCCACCATGATTGCGAGTTTATAGGTCTAGCCATGGCACGCAATGAAGGTAAATGGCTTAGAAACTTGCTCTATGAAGTACCAATATGGCCAAAACCTATGGCATCAACCACACTACATTGTGATAGCCAATCAACACTTGCAAAGGCATATAGCTAAGTGTATAATGGAAAGTCTAGATATGAAAGATTTGATTACAAATGGAGTGATTTACATGTTATTTATATGAAGACGAGAACAAAATCTTGGAGATCATTTGACGAAAGGATTGACAAAGGATTTAGTGCAGAAAGCATCAATAGGGATGAGACACCAAGTCTATATCATAAATGATGACCAATGGTGGAAACTTGACTCGTGCTTTAGTAACATCAAGCCTTGAGTTCAATGAGTAAAGTATATCATTAGAGTAATTGCAAGTACTTACTAAGTTATATTCATCCTAAGGTTAAAAGTACATGGTCTCATAAGTAAATACAAAGGGGAGGTTGAGCTTTGCTCTTAATAGAACGATACTATATATATATATATATATATATATATACACACACACTTACACACGTTGCACATTTTACGAGTGCTTATTATGGGGGCATTTCTAATAGAGTCTACCTATATCACCAACTATTGTATGGACCATATTGAGCCACACAACATGCTTAATGTGTGGACCATATTGAGCCACACAACTTGCTTAATAAATGGATAATATTGAGTTACATAAGTTGCTTAGACATCCTTTATAAAAAAGAATGTATTTGGTCATGAAGTTACCTCCAAGAAAGTGAGAATTAAATAAACTTACCTCGGTTTTTGTGATATATTAAATGAAACCTTTATCGAGTTTCATGCATGACTAGAAAGAGTTCCTACAAATAAAGACATGAAGCTGGTAGAAAGATGAACAGGTCATTGTATCCTTTACTTCCCCATTAACTTTCTTGCTTTTCATTTGTTTTGAGAAAACCGATTGTGATTCTTAGTTGTGCAACTGAGAAGTACGAAAACTCATTATACTAGAACATTGGTCTGTCTAGGACTTTATTGCCCTAGTGCAAAGAGAGTCAATGGGTCTTTATTGTATCTTCCAAGAATTCGCTGGCACCCTTTGTACTTGATCATTTGATATCAGAGACGACGAATAAGCTAAAGGTTAGTACAAACCACACTTTGAAGAGATTTACACATTACCTTCTTTCTTACATAAGAGTTTAATGGTTCCAATCTTCATAAGTTACCTCTAAAAGCCTCCAACCCCCAACAATTCCTATAGCCAAGTACCAATCAAGATCACCCATAAAAGTTGAATTGGAACTAGAGGACTATGGTTGTAATGATTTGATATAAACACTTTTGTAGCATTTTGAGATTTTGTATATATCTTACAGTTGATGTTTAATGCAAAAACAAATTGTAGGGTTTTGAGACATTGTATATATCTCACTCACGAATTTTGATGTAAAAACTTTTGTAAGATTTTGGGACTTTGCATGTATCTCTCATCATGATATATATATATATAGAGAGAGAGAGAGACTTTAACTGTAGTATGGTTGGTTTGTTTATTAATTGCTATGGATTTTCTCGAGCGAGTATCGAGTAAACAGTGCGTGCAACATAGCATTATTGAAGAAGGAATTGCCATGGAATTGCAGGGAACATCGTGAGACGAACACTTGCCGTAAACAAGTTGCATCAGAAACAGCGTGTGAGCGGCATGGCATTCTGCGAGGAAGTTAACACAGAATTGTGAGAAGAAAGCGATCGACCTTGATTTGATGGAGAGATCCATCACACAAGGAATTGTTTTGGAGTGAGTCATACTTTATTTCGGGTGAGACATAATTATGTTTCATATCTACAAAACACTTATATTTTTTTGGTTTCAAAAATTTTTAGATTTTGAGTGAGATGTCTCGCCCTAAAGTGGGTTTGTCACTGCTTGCAAGTCTGTCATGAAAGCCTTTTTCGCCCTAAAGTGGGTCTGCTACTGCTTGCAAGTATGTCATGAAAGCCCTTTGCCATGTTGTAGTCACGGAATGGTGCCACAACATTCCCTCGCAATTTTCTAATTTCTTTTTTTTTTTTACAACCAAGGTACATACTTCAGCCAATACATATTGTTAAGACATTATTTACGATCTGTGTTACCTTTGAGTCAACCCAATAGAGATTTCTATTGTCAAATACTCAAATAATTTTTTTGGCTACAACAGGGAGGTTTAAGCCGGATGCACGGTGGGTATCGAATTCATGACCTTCAATTTGCTAGTCACCCCCTTAGCCAGGTGAGCTATCGTTCAAATTAAATGATTCTAATGACATGTTCTCCTAGAACAAGCAAGCATCAAAGTCTCGGATAATCTTTGTTCGTCGTATTTTTCTTACACTAATCACATTGGAGTAGTTGGATCCACTGTCGAATTTGGATATACATATGAAATAACCAAATACTCGAAAATACACTGCAACCAGATCTGGATACCGGATATCCATTATACTATCTGTCCACTTAGGGGGAAACGGATCACAATCCAATTCGTCCCCTGATAGGTTTCGGTTATCAAATTGAAGTTATAGATTAGATCAGGTCGGATATCAAATATATCCAATCCAGTCCATTGATATAAAAATATTTCAACGGTTGGGTTGGATATCGCCTAATTGTATCGCATGCTTCTGGGACAGGTTGAGTTCAGCCCGGGTCAACTCTTTAGAATCTCTAGCTTTTATGCCCATTAGCAGCAGATTGGGTAAAAAGCATACATGTCTGTGTGTGTGCGTGCACGCGCGTTCCAGTTTGCGTGAAACCAGAACCGAACCGTTCTGGGGACGGTTCTAGTTCCAAAGCTGCTGGTGTGGTTTATTTTATTTATTTTTTTAAAAACAAGATCAATGTGGCCTTTGGGAGTCAAACTCCCCACCAATCGGGGATATAGGAAATATCCTCCCATTGAGCTACTGATCCGGCTTGTGATAGTAGGTTTTTGAAAAGATATTTAAATCAAGTGGTGATTGGGAGCAGCTGGTTCCAGCGGTTTTACAGGCGGAGCGATTTTTGTTCGAACCACCAGGTCCTATGACTTGCAGAATGAAACTGTACATAGGAGAAAATAAATTAACAGCTCATTTTGATATAATTGCTTCATAGTTGTTTCCAATGAGTTCTCCTATAACTTTATTTCAGTACTTTTTTTTTTAGGCATATGCATCATGAGTCGCGGTTTCGTAGAACCAAAATTTGTGCATATACCCTTACCTTACTCATATGTTCTTTTCATTAGTCATTTATACGCCTCCGCGGGCTTGTATTAGGCTGCACCTACTAGGTCTGCTTGCCTCCAGTATGGAAGTCTTGATCTTCAACTTGAAGGTGCCTTTGAGTCTCAACCCCTAACCAAGAGGGCAGTGTTTCCTTGCAACCATGCATATGCCGTTTCTATCACGCGAATGGCTTACTTTTTCAATGTCCCCGTGATTGTGATCCCCACAAAGAGGACAAGAATTAGGTCTACCTGGGAATAAAAAAATGTAAATAATTATGTAAAATAATATCCTTAAAATAGAAAATGAAAATGTAGAATAAGTCGAGTGAATTCGTCCAACTAATTATGCTTAACCATGATAAAATAAAAATTAATTAATAGATGAACATGACGACGCCCAGTTACAAATGTGTGTGTGCGTGCAGGCATGCACTTCATGCAAGAAAGCAGCCATGAGGGTACTAACCGCGTTCTAATTAATTATTTAAGTACATACCTATATTTCCCAACTTCTCCTTGGGTTTCTCTTGAAGGGAGGAAAAGTCGTTAGATTCCTAAAGTGTTTTGACTTTGTTGCTTAAACAAATGAGCATGACATGATCCAAACAGAGTCGTGTTGTTTAGGAATTGAGTGATAGTGAATTGTCCTGAGGGGCACGTTTTCTCTCCCACATTGGTAGCCATTGATGTAAATGGTACTTGAGTTTGAAAATCCGGTGACCGGAATTTCTTCGATCTTTAAACCGGACCTGCCAGAAAATTCAGACAAGATGGTGGTTTCGGCAGCCACACCCATGGCATGATGTTCTGAGATCAAACCTGATATTTCATGTTTGTGTCGTTCGCAAGAAAGGGAGACAGAAAAATCAGTAGAAACTCTCTCTCTCTCTCTCTCTCTCTCTCTCTCTCTCTCTCTCTATATATATATATATATATATATATATATATATATATATATATATATATATATATATATATATATATATCATAAAGAATAGGGCTTTTGTAAGAGTATATACTTTATGACTCCTACTTCATTGTTTTTAATAAACAATCAAATGCAAATGACAAGAATGGTACCTTAATGGATCGTCCTTCAAGAACGATCAAACGGGAAGTATATATTCTTTGAGAACTCTATCATTCTTCTTTCTCTCTCTATATATAGAGAGACTTGGCCCTCGCAAAATGGGACTAGTATCAATGACACCACTCGTCGAACATCGGCTAGCACCTCTCTTCGAAGATGCAGAACTACTTCGACCTAAACAGGAACAATCTCCATTAGAGCTGCTTACCATTAACACACCTTCCTTCTTTTCTCATGCTTTCCTTTCCGAACTCGCTCGAACAGTGCGAATCAACCGTTCATAGTGAGTTTTCTCTACTGTATATCGTCGAAAGACGAAGGAAGGCTCGGCACATAAGCAGCAGATCCTAACTATTTGAGTACAAGGTCTTGGTTTGAGATTTACATATAATGGAAGGTTGGATTTGACCTGATCCCGGCCAAACTTGACTGTGCATAACTCGATTAGGTTGATAGCCAGCCATCTGAATTTGAACCACTGCGCGCGCGCGTGTGTGTTTGAATCTAATTAAAAGCATGCAGATCAGCAGTAACAAATAACAAAGCAGCAAGGCCTCGTGAATATTCTAAGATCAATCACTCTTTAATAGAAAATATAATGAACTAAAACCTTGGAAAATTATTTTAAAAACACTATAATGCTGCATAAACGTAGAATTCACGAATAAATCTCTACCTTTTGTTATAAAGAGGATATTTTAATGAATTCTAAAATATATTGTCGAGATTTGTCACCGTGCTTCCAAGAGCACGCAAAGCAACCGAAGACTAGAGGAAATCGCGATGCGATCCACATTCAAACAAACAGTAGATACCAAAATCCAGGGTAAGAGTGTAATTCAACAATAGAAAAACTTTAATGGTAAATATGGATTGCACGACCATATAAACTAAGAATCTATATATGCATCTGTGAAAATGATGCACAAAGATCCCTTCATCAGACATCTCTACCTGATCAACCTACCTGTTACAGTCTTGTCCATCATGAGGATTTCGGCATGCCTCTATTCTCCGGCGACTTCCTGGGTAGCACAGTAATGCTAATTCTTTGACAAACAGTTGTTCCATCACCTCCAATTATATTAATTCTTTTAGGCGACTTACTGGTCATGGATTCTATCAATTCATCAGCATGGGAAGATAATCTTGAGAACGCTGATGGTGTTTGGATATCTACAGACAAATCTACGCTGGTTTCGACGAGCAATGACGTTTCCGTTTCGTTTCTCAAGAAAAGGTATGGCCGATATTGGTTCTTTGCGTTGGTTGAAATGTTCCTTTTATGATTTTATTATGTAGTCATGCCTTTTAGATTGAAGAATGCTATATATAATTCAGGAAAAGATTACTCCAAAAGAGAGTGATCTGTGTACCGATCAGTCATCTCGATAGCTCTAGACAGAAAGGCGAAACGTCTCCACCTTTGGATGGATGGGCATGGCGGAAGTACGGCCAGAAACCGATCAAAGGGTCACCTTACCCAAGGTTAGATCAACTCCTCTTATCTCTTAATCTTGATTAATTTTCCTAAGAAAAACAGCAAGAAACACCCTCATGAGAAAATGCTGCCACTGTACCGAGAAAAGGTAGTTTCGTCATAATGTTGCCGAAGAGCTCAACCCACCAATGAGATGCTTTGGGTGGCTCTCGAGTAGTACTCCAGATTCACAAATAGACGAAAATACCCGGACGATCTTTCGAAATGCCGAAAATTTGTAAAGGCTGGATGGAATTCACTTTCCTGGAATTCTCGACAAAAGGAAATGAGTGTCGCCGTTTTCATCGGTTCCTTTCTCATCTTTCTTGTTTTCCGGTGTTTGGATTCTCACCCGGGGATTCCGATGAGTGTTGTGCAGGGGTTACTATCGGTGCAGTAGCAGCAAAGGATGCCCAGCGAGGAAGCAAGTGGAACGAAGCCGTTTTGATCCAACGGTACTCTTGGTAACGTATGCGTGCGACCACAACCACCCCGACCCGACCGGAAATCCCCTGGCAGCCTCACCGGCTGCCTTCGACGAAAAATCATCACCGGAGGAGCCCAAGAAGAGCCCGCCGGAGCCGGAGTTCGAAGAAGCCGATAAGTTCGAGATGGACTGCGGTGAATTGGTGTGGAACGACGCCAGTTGGTTCTCGGACATCGGAGAGCCGACCATCCTGCCGGAAGCCTTCGAGATGGACGGTGGAGAATCGGGGTGGCTGGAGATGGACGGTGGTGCTGCGGAAGATATTCGTGGCCGTAATGGGGAGGTGGAGATATGTGATGATGAATCGTTATTTGCGGATCTCTGTGAGTTGCCGGAGAGTTCGGTGGTTTTCCGGCGAGGCGGGGTCTTGGAGGAGGAGAGTCGCCGCTGCAGCTCTCTCAGGACGGATACTGTTGGATAAAGTACAGGATCTTATTGCACTTACTTTTTCACGTATTGATTCACTTTTCTAAATGAGATGTAAATGTTAATTTCGAAAATATTTTTCCTCTAAATTCATGAATTTATGTTACCTTTATTTCTTTTTCATCAATTAATACTAATATATATATATATAGAGAGAGAGAGAGAGAGAGGCATGGATCGTGTTAACATGATGAGGTACCAAATGGATGGGCACACAAAAATCTGCATATGACAAATCGAAGATCAGGTCTTCTCGTTTTGTGGCCAAATGGGTGGAAAGCATACTCGAATCTGGCACAAGGAACTTGCTTGAATGACCCGTTTTATGGAATTCGTGTAGAGGATAATGCTAGAGGGCGTTGATCTCTGCCTTCAAGGAATTACTTATAAAGCTCAAGACGATTCTATGGGTTCTTTAGAAGCCCTAGATAAGTATCTCAATTAATTTCTTGGGGATCTACCAAATCATCGTGAATAATGTGTGGAGTCTCCGAAGAACACAACCCAACTCGAGCAATAGGTTCCGAAAAAGAAAGAGTTTTTTTAATAATCGAAAGAAAATTCTTAAAAAACTAACGAAAGAGGAAAACTATCATTTAAAAAAAACTTACAAAGAGGAAGTCTACCTATAAAGGTAAATCTATACTAAGGAAAAAAAACAAAAAAGTAAGTTGTTGAATTAGAATAAATAGAACAGGGTTGATTGATGGATGGTCGAGACTTCGGACCAACTCATCCTTTCCTTTTTAAGAGTCGTAGATACGGTTCCAAAGAAGGCCCTTCAAATTCTTTCGTTCTCTTCCTCTAATGGCATTTCAGGCTTTTAACTTTCCTGCTTTCTTAATCACATATATAGTGAACATGTGCCATCTTACTACTTCCTGGAAACTCATTGTCATCATGAATGCCTTTTGACAAGTCTCTTAACCTATTTGTCTAAAGCCTTCAATGGCATGTTTAATTTTCAGTAGTAACATTTTTGCTCTCCTCCAATGACTTGCTTCTGAATTTTCAGTACCTGATTGATTTTAATCCAAAAATCTTTACACAATTGCTCAATAATATTACTTGATAAGACCAATTGATTCTTAAGATAACTACTCTATAAAAGGGATTCAAATTCTTGTTTATCTTCTTCACAGGCCACAGTCTTTACAATTGTAAATTGCCTTCTCTATCTTTGCATCAAACCCCTGCACTCATCTGTCATGGATTCCCCTACTCCCATGTCCAACACTATGATGCTTGCCTCCTACCATTCGATTCAAGAATGGCTGAAGGACTTTATATTTCATCCGGCGTTCTTATTACTAGGGAGGAGTTTGTGCCTTCTCATTATCCCAACTTAATTTAGGCCTAGCCAACAATCTCTACCTCAACTGGCTTTAATTGAGTAAGGGAGGGAAAATCTCCACACTTACTTGAATGGGGTATCAATGACTTCATTATGTTTTTCGCCGTGACAACTACTTTGGTGACAAACTTTATTTTACTTGTTGGGTCTCGAAATACAATTGATTTCATTTCTCATTCATAATGATGTCTCCCATGTTGGATGTGTTCCTGACACTGGCTTTCCGATTACTACTATTGAATTGTTGTCACTATTTGACTGGAAGTTTTGTGCTCCCAAGCTCAAACTGTAATTTTTTCTGAGACAATTTTATCCAGAAGTATGCAAGGATGGGACCAATATTTGACGAAGAGAACCAATGGTTTTCTCCTACTGTCGATTCATAGCGTGCATATGTGAAACTAAAGTGAACAAAGAATTCTCTTAATATATTTCAGCAAAATCTTCAGGGTTAATTCATTATTAGTCTCTTTTTCTTTGGCCTTGGTATATCATTTGTCAAATTTCACTCTTAAGCTACTTTTGAACAAAGGATCTTTCCATTCTATTAACTAGTCTATTATGATATATCTAACTCTGGATTCATTTATATTTTCTAGAATTCATATTGTAAAATGTGCCTAACCTGCTTGTGGAATTTGCCTTCTTCGGAGGTGTTTTATGCCATGTTTGAGTCTTGACAATTTTTGTTGAGGCTATCACCTCAAGATTGCTCTCAATCAATCTCGAGACAATTAAGATATATTCTCTTTATATTGACATCATCATCCATAGTATGCTTGATCAACAAATTCCACCTTATGGACATGACAAGAATTGTTATCCTAATTAGGCATTGATAAATTGCATTTGGCAATGCATGATCATATTTTAGAACCTTTTAGAAGAAATACCTCAATTGATTCATTGGATTTTTATTGAGGATTCATCAAATGGTTTGGCATGAGCTGGGACTTGATCTTGTTGTATCTTTGAGGAAGGCATTATGCATTTTATCTCAAGTATGAATACTCAGCTTCAATGATATGTATCATTCATAGGCTTGGTTGGTTATGGAAGAAAAGAATAGCCGCAGATTATGATATTCACTTCTCTAAGTTCTCTGCATTCTAAATGAATCGAGAAAAATGTTTCTGGAGTACGTTCTATCTCATCCCAAGAACATTGATAATTTCACCTTAAACAATTCCAGATAAGGGTGAGCCTGTCTATCCATTCCCAATAAGGCTTTTGGTCCAATTTGGTGGCGGGAGCTTGAAGTTCAATGATGAAAGCATTTCATGCTCGACCTTGACTTTATTAAGGGACACATAATCGGTATCAAGAGTTTGTTGTTGAACTACATCCAAAGGAGGGCAGTTTTGTTGCCTCCATCCGAGGATGGAACTATAGTGCTGGCAATGGCTACTTGTGATCAATCGAAGGAGCCGATTGATTGGGGCAATCGGAGGGTTGCCTTCTGGCAGGGTGCGCACAGTGTTAGTGCAATCAAAGGGTTGCCTTCTAGTGTGGAACTGGTGAACCCCACCCATTGGTGGAGTAGGGGGATCGTTGGACCTATTCTTGCTCCCCTTTGTTTCGCCAGCATCTGGGGATAATGCCAAGTATAAGAATGTAGGAATAGGTTTGAGTATTGTGGCAGTGGAAAAGGTTCCAGGTCTCATATGGTGTTTGTGATGGTTGCCCGGCAGCATATGGTAAGCTCAAGAGGTGATTGATGTTTTTTGTTGCAGTGAGTGACATCTGAACCATGTCCACGCCACCAAATCAAAGGTCAGGATAAAATGTAGTTGTGTTGGGGGGCTTCCTGCCTCTCACTGTTCTAATGACTCTTACTCCCTCATAAGTTGAAGGACTAGCTACAGCTGTTTGAGACTACGAATTGCCAATAGACAGTTAAGAATTGGCAATAATCCCAGTGAGACATTGGTTTCTAGTATTTGATGTCATTGTAGTCATGAATATTTTTCGGATCCGACGAGTCCCCTTGAATTGTTCGTCTAGTGCCTCCAATGACGTTTTCGGCATTAACACATATATCTTAAATTCTTAGTGTAGCATTGAGACTTATGTAACTTAAGAAATAGGTATTTCATGTAAAATCAATTCTCTGTTTATGTCATCTTGTGATCACCCTTCATAGGTAGACGGGTACAATGTTTAAGAAACTGTTTTTTATAATTTAAAACACAATGGCTTCAGCTTTGAATAATTAAGAAAATCAAAGTACGTTTCCCGAGAAGATGATCATGCGGGTATTTATATCTTTGTCTTGATAACCAACGATGATGTTATGGATGTATAATAATTCAAAGAATAAGAACAGGAGTAATTGAGTGGGAGGAAGTTACATTTTTGTAAGAAGCGCTCTTCAGGAGAGGCGAGATGTACGAATGGTTGCATATGTTGGCGTTGATAACTGTGTTGAAGTCTTTCTCAAGTTGCCTTGTATTGGTCAAGGTAATTGTGTGTGTTTGTGCGTGCCTGTGTGTGAGAGAGAGAAAGAGAGAGATTTGGTCTTGGGAGCTTTTTTGTTAATGTTGGGGCGACGGGAAACTTCATCTCAAAAACACGCGTGCGCACACACAGTTTGTGAAAAAAGGTATAGAAGCTGTAGAGAAGAAAAGGATCGTTTGATGTGCATAGTATGTAACCTACAGGTACGGGTCATAGTTTGATCTGTGCAGTGAATTTTTGGAAAGAGATCTCCATTTTCATATAATTTATACAAGGGGAGAATCTCTCTCTCTCTCTCTCTCTCTCTCTCTCTCTCTCTCTCTCTCTCTCTCTCTCTCTCTCTCTCTCAAACAGAGAGACACACACTCAACAAGGAGAAAAGATACAGTTTTACGAACTTCTCTGGATCTGAAAGTGTAATTAATTTAATCAATTGTAAAACCAATATGGCCTGAGCAGCAACACATCTTGAACTTGGGTTGTCAGACTTTATCAACCAGTTACCTCTGCATGGGAACCCGAAATAGTGAAAAGTATGAGCTTCTTCCTTCAAGATAGTTTGTTTTTAGGGCCAGATAAGTTTCCTCATTATTTTACCTGACTCAAGCAGATGTTGCAAAATCGAATTTTAGTTCAAATCAAATCCTAAAACTGAATATGAGCTGTTTAGGGCCCAATATCACTCACACCCACGAAGGCCAAGCCTGGGTTCTTGTCAAATTCTAGCCAACCAAGTGTTTTCATTCCTGAATTTACCGTCTTCCAAACCAGGTCAGACTCTGAGATTTCTTCGTTCACCAGGTTCACACTCAGGCTTCACCAGGCCCAACTGTCATTCGGCTCTCTGCTTTACATATTGGTATGTCCAGAACCAGGTTCGAGGTCAGGTACCCGAAAACCCGTTAGGCCAGGCATCTGCTGTTCATCCATAGACTAGTTGGATTTCTATTCGAGTTTAATGCAGATTCACTGAGCCATTGGCATCCATATCAACTAACCATACTCATAAAGATTAAAATTTAGATAAAGTACAACTGTTTGTGCTTGACGTTTAGCATGAGAGATTATCATACTGAGTGACTCATCATCAATCCCTCTTGAAATATTGACAAAAATGCACAAGGAGCTAATGCTCTTCTGACCAGGGTGTCGATACCCGGGGCCTGCACATCTGGTAGGTGTCTGCCTCAACCCAGCTTGCCAATCAAAAACCAAGAAAAAGAAATTTAGACAAGAAGATAGAGAAGTATTCTACTCATCTCATCAGCATGCAAGACTAAGCTTAAGATGCTCTGCAAAACCTCCTCAATTTACAAGGAAAACCTATATGTGAACAGTCTTCCCCAAGTTACAAGGAAAACCTCCTCAATCTACCCGAATACATTCAAGCATTTGTAAATGATCATCTTAATTCAGGTAGCAAAAAGAAACCTTGATTCTTCGAAGCATTCAAATAGTGAACTATCAATTGCAGAATAAAAGAAGGCAAGGGCTCCCCTAATTCATTATGACAAAGAATGTCTGCATCTAAACTAAGTTCCAAGAATAGTGTACAAGAAATAAACGCGTTAACTGCTAAACAAAACCAACCATATCCTTTTCAAAATACCCATGATAAGCCTTTAGCTTGAGCAGCACCCAATTTTCTGCAGTGCTGAAACATCATCGTTATTCCCAACGTTTATCTTCTCTCCTTTGCTGGGCAAAGTAGATGCATTTGAATCTTCAACGGCCTCTACCGTTTTCTTGCTCACAATATGGTAAATCTGCGTTAGGACTTCAGAAAATGCATTCTCCACATTTGTGGATTCCAAAGCAGATGTCTCCATGAAATAGAGGGACTCGTGCTCTGCAAATGCTTTCCCATCCTGGGTGGGAACTGCGACAAGGTGACGGAGGTCGGATTTGTTCCCAGCAAGCATCACGACTATGTTGGGGTCTGTGTGATCTCTCAACTCCTTGAGCCATCTCTCGACGTTCTCGAATGTGACATGTCGAGTGACATCATAAACAAGCAATGCACCCATTGCTCCTCTGTAGTATGCACTAGTAATGGCACGGTACCTGTAATTATGAGAAATTGAATATTTATGTTTGACATGCAAAGTCTACGAGCAAAAAAGTCAAGGAAGTAGACTCTCCAGATCTTAGTATGCATTCTTCTGCGTTCAAAACCTGTTTTGAGGAATCGGAGACGGCATTTCTTTCAATGCCAAAAGGACAAGACTTTTCATAGTTCTAGTGTGTGTGCATGTGGGTGTGCGTGTTTTATAGGCCTGCCTAGTCATTAGTTCATATATTTCAAGCGGAGATTGATCCTTATAAACAATGTTGAAAATAGAGTAATTATTGGTGCCCGTATCATACAGAGCACCTCTATGCAAGTATTGTACAGCCCATCTAGTCATTAGTTCCTATATTTCAAAAGGAAATTGATCCTTATAAGCAATGTCGAAAATATAGTAACAGTCAGTGACCGTATTACATAGAGAACCGATATGTATGTATCGTACCATATCGGATGATACAGTATAATGCATGAGTATTTTTTATTTTCCTTAAAAAACATCAAAAAATTAAAAAACGAAAAAAAAGCATCACCAACAATTTTGAAACATGCAGAAGGTCATGCATCACATGCATGTATGAAAGACAATACTATGTTAATGAAAAAAAGTTGAAAAAAATATATCAAAGTTGTAAACTACTACAATAATAGAGAATCATTCTTAAATTAAACTTAATAAATAAAACATAGAAAAACTAGTTATTTTCTTTATTCTTCTCCTCATGCTCCTTCTTGTGCTCATCCTACAACTTCTCATGGTCCTTAGTGTTGTCTTGGTCCTTAACATTTGTTCTCTTCTCACTTGCATATCCTCTATTTCTTTGAGCAAGCGCCTTGACTTTGTGGATACAAGTAGTACAAGGTTGTACATTCATCCAGTTCAAACTAGATGATTTCTCACACGATTAACTCCAGCATGTATGATATGTCTTAACCATTTTTTTGTTTATATTATTTTCGAACTTCAAGGTAGG
The DNA here is from genome assembly GCA_036023115.1 of Brasenia schreberi. NCBI lineage: Eukaryota > Viridiplantae > Streptophyta > Magnoliopsida > Nymphaeales > Cabombaceae > Brasenia > Brasenia schreberi. The sequence goes on along the minus strand of JAYKKT010000078.1, from coordinate 8,016,107 downwards.
GAGATTTTAAATTTTGCTATGGCATTTGATCTCTTTATAGTAAATACAATCTTCAAAAAATGAGATGAACATTTAATTACTTATAACAGTGGCTTATCACAAACACAAATTGATTACTTTATTTGTAGAAAAAAAGATAGAGCGTGTTGTAAAGATTGCAAGGTAATTCCAGGAGAAAGCTTAACCACCCAACATTGATTTTTAGTTATGAATTTACAAATAAAAAAAATGGACAAAAAAGAAAAGAGTGCATCGAGCTATTCGGACTAAATGGTGGAACCTCAAAAGCGAGAAAGAAGATATATTTAACCAAAAAGTCCTTCAAGGAGATGTTTGGAATTATGTTGGTATACCCTGTGATATGTGGAACAATATGGCTATACATATTAAGAAAGTGGCAAAAAATATGTTAGGGGTATCTAAGGGAGGTGTACCGGCACAAAAAGAAGCTTGGTGGTGGAGTGAAGTAGTACAAAATAAAATCAAAGCAAAGAGGGCATGCTACAAATTACATTATGCTAAGAAAACTAGTGAAACTTTAGAGGCTTATAAGAAAGCAAAGAAGGAAGCGAAAAAGGCCGTGAGTGAAGCAAAAGCTAAAATTTGGGAGGACTTATATAAAAAACTCAACTCAAAAGAGGGTGAAAGAGATATTTTTAGGATAGCTAGGGCTAGAAATAAGAAAACTAAAGATCTTAATTATGTTAGATGCATAAAAGACGAGGATGAAAAAATTCTAGTGGCAAATGATGATATAAGAAATAGATGGAAAAACTATTTTTATAATCTTTTTAATGAAAATAAAGATGTTAGTATTAGCTTAGGAGAGTTAGCCAAATCAGAAAAGTATATAAACCACAATTTCTACCGACGTATTCAAAAGAATGAAGTCAAAGAGGTTGTTAAACATATGAAGGGTGGTAAATCGGTAGGACCAGATAATATTCCTATAGAAGTTTGGAAAATACTAGGAGAAATAGGAATCACTTGGCTCACAAGACTATTTAATGAAATATGGAAAAACCAAAAGATGCCCGAGGAATGGAGAGCAAGTACACTTATACCCATATATAAGAATAAGGGAGACATTCAAAATTGTGTGAATTATCGAGGTATCAAGTTAATGAGTCATACTATGAAATTATGGGAAAGAATTATCAAACGTAGGTTAAGACAAGTATCAAGTACAACAGAGAACCAATTTGGATTCATGCCAGGCAAATCTACTATTGAAGCGATTCACCTTTTGAGACATTTTATGGAACATTTTAGAGCAAAAAAGAAAGACCTTCACATGATATTTATTGATCTAGAAAAAGCTTATGATAGGGTACCGAGGGAGGTTCTTTAGAGAACTTTAGAAAAAAGAGGTATCCCATTGACATATATTAACCTTATAAGAGACATGTATGATGGTGCAAAAACATATGTGAGGACTAATGAAGGAACGACAAACTTCTTTGAAGTTAATATTGGGTTACATCAAGGATCAACTTTAAGTCCATACTTATTTATAATGGTGATGGATGAGTTAACAAAACATATTCAAGATGAAGTACCTCGGTGTATGTTATTTGCATATGACATTGTATTAGTGGAGGAGTCTAAGGAAAAAGTTAATACAAAATTGGAACTATGGAGAGAAACATTAGAAAGCAAAGGCCTCCGACTTAGTAGAACAAAGACAGAATATATGGAATGTAAGTTTGATCATTTGGTTACCTCGGAGGAAATAGAAATTAAAATTGGCACACATTGCATCCCCCAAAAGGAAAGTTTTAAATACCTAGGGTCAATTTTTTAGAGTGATGGAAGAATTGATGGAGATGTTACGCATAGAATTAATGCTGGTTGGTTAAAATGGAGAGGAGCATCAGGTATTCTTTATGATAAGAAGATACTATTAAAGTTAAAAGGTAAATATTATAGAGCAGTAATTAGGCCTGCCGTGTTTTATGGTTCTGAGTGTTGGGCAGTTAATCATCAACAAGTACAAAAGATTTCTGTGACATAAATGAAGATGTTGAGATGGATGAGTGGTCATACAAGAAAAGACCGTATACATAATGAGGTTATTAGAAACAAATTAGGAGTGGCACCAATAGAGGATAAAATGAGATAATATCGTTTAAGATGGTTTGGACATATAGAAAGAAGATCAAAAGAAGAACCTCTAAGAAGGTTAGAAAAACTAAATTTGGAAAGTATAAAAAGAGGTAGAGGATGACCACAAAAGTGTTGGAAAGTAACAATAAAGAATGATCTAGCTTATTGTGAGTTAACTGCTAACATGGCACACGATAGGGATATGTGGAAACAAAGAATCCATGTAGCCAACCCCATGTAGTATGGGAAAAGGCTTAGTTGTTGTTGTTTGTTATTTTCAAACTTCCTTGCTGTAGCAGTTCTGAATTTAACAAGAATGGGAATTGTCAGCAATTTACGGATGCAAGAAATTTGAGAATTGGAGATTGGAATAAAGAGCAGAGATCTTTTGGGGGAAGGAAAGAGACAGGGAGGCTGAAAAAGGTGGCCTTAGTGGGTTTAAAATAACCCTGGACCTCGAAAGTCGAAAAACATGGCCTCTAAGTAATCAATGTCCAATATGGCCTCATAAATGGTACATTATGATTCAGGTACTTAATCATATCTATTTAGGTGGAGGTACGTGATAAAATTGTATCCTATGATATGGTTTTAATAACATTGCTTGCAAGATGAAGGGCCATATCTGTTCGTATTTCTGTAATTCTACTATTGTAGATGATGGGATGGCACGCAAGAAAAATAGCTTGCATTTTGGGTTGAGTGGGTGTTCCGGTCATGAGATAGCCTACACAAGCTCTCCGTCTTGCAACTGCCAGAAGGCTTTTAGTGGAATCACAAAGAGTTGCTCTAAGCTCGAAACAGAGTCTCCTTGCACAATTTTTACATGTTTCAACAACATCAATCATGGGCCATCATCCATTTTAGCTGATCCACCCAATGTAAATGGGTGACTAGTTTCCATCATCTCATCAAGAATCACAATAATGAATATAAGGTCGAGTTCAGTGCAACGTCTGTGCATGGATGTATCTAACTATCTGAAACTGATATCCATGCTTTACAAAGAATCACCACCAGTTCATGTCATCCAGCTATGATCTCATTGGTTTTGACATTCATTTGAATTGTAAGAACCATGTTGTCTGTAATAATTCTACATCTACTACCCAAGAGATCTCATAGACATTTAAAATTTTCAGAGCAGCTTCTTGATTTCATTATGATTCAAGTGCACTGAGTCTACTGACCACAACAACAACCCACATACAAATTTATTTACAAATCGGGGCATCTTTTTGTTCACCTAAATTCAAAAGTGGCTTCAATGATAAAGCTATACAATTAGCAGCATGACTCCTTTTTCAATAAAATAATGTTGATGGAGAGCATATTCATGCTGATCAACAAATCAGATCTACTTCAGGTTGTGAATAAGAACAACTTGTGAGAAATTTGATTCGAATACCAAACTTAACTTTCTTACGTATCAATTGCAAAGCACGTTGAGGAATGATATACGTACTTATGCTAAAGGTTTGCAAGTTTTATTAAGCATTTATTGAGGAAGCAATCTAGAGTCTGTCTTGTGAAATCATTGATTCATGTGCTACACAAAAAGTGCTGCAGTATCATGGCCAGAAATAAATTGGGAGTTTCTCAATCCATCAAAGTCAAAACTCAAATAATATGGTTAAACAACAAATTCTTCAAGGTTGAAACTCGTGCACGAGGTCATAGATAAAGAGCAGAGCCTCAATCATACAGCCAATAAATGCTTAAGACGCATGTCTAGAAGCGGATAACTAAGTAAGAGTACAATTTAGTATCTATATGAAAAGCATTACATATAAATCGTCAAAGATGATAGTGTTAAGATTCAGAGATGAACATCAACAGAAGAAACTTGACTTATTGTGAGGAACCATGCAACTCTTCCACAATTTACCAAAATCAAACTTATATTTGGTCATGTCATCTTATTTCAACACCCCGATAGTTCTCTCCAAAAGGTTACTTTGTCATGGATGTAACATACACAGACATCATACCAGCAGTCTTCATCATAAGAAGTACCTCCTTCAGTGCATATAAAGACTGTTGTTTTGATATGGAATAACTCAGCAAAATCAAGCAATTGAATCATAGACAGAAAATGAACTGAAGGAGCAGATCGGCACAGACATTGCTGCCGCCGCCTGTCACACTTTCATCTTATCCATCACTTGACCTAATTACAACTGCTGGCTTTATAGGGCTAATCTAACTTAAATGACTTATATGCCCTTAATTAGTACTAATCAATACTTAATTATCCCACGGTCCCAATGGATCAGAAACTGATCCATTGGGATCCGAATTACATAAGACTCATTAACACACATTAATACACACTGACCTATGACATAGACCCTAACACTAAACACATACTATTTATACTAACACATAACTAACTCCAACACGGCCCCTCATTTCAATATGTTTGGTCCTCTCATGAAATACCGGATTGGAGCCGATATGCAAGCGCCTTGATTATCAAATAAAGAGTCAGTTTGCATAATGCTTCCAAATCTGGAAGCTCTTAAGAAGCCGCTTTCAAGCCCAACGAAGTTCGCACGCAAGTAGTCGGATGGACCATGGCTCGAGCATTCGCCGTCGACACTTGATCTTGCAACCACATTTTGCTTCTTACTTTTCCAGGATAATCGGGACAATTACTCCCCAATGGATACACACAACCTGTGGTTGATCTCCTATCAAGGTGAGAACTCCGCCTAATCAGCATATCTGAGTACCTCTACACCTCGAGTGTGGCCCTTTGTCTTCATAGACAAGGCCTTTTTCCTCGGAGCTCCCTTAATATATCCGAGGAATACGAACATCAATTACATCTCAATGCTCCTTCACAAGGTGAGTTTAGAAATTGGCTCACCACACTCACCGCAAAGGAGATGCCTGGGCATCCTGACGGTAACAAAGTGAGGTAGTTAAGTTTTCCAACCAATCGTCTATATCTAACCTTGGTCCGAAAATGGCTTCCCCCCGATCCTAGGTAGAAGTCTAACATTGGGATCCATAGGGTGTCAAATAGCTTTGCATTCAATAGTCCCTTGCTTTCCTCAAGAATGTCCATAGCATACTTTCCTTTCATGAGATTACTATACCATCCTTGATCAGGCCACTTCAATTCCCAAGAAATAACGAAGTTTGCCAAGATCTTTGGTCCGAAAGCTGATGACAGAGATGTTGTTTTATCCGAGTTATACCATGATCGGTGATCATTGCGCTTGATAACAATGTCGGGCCCACATACAACAATCAAATAGATACACTTTGACCTGTCAGAGGGCGTAGAAGACAGAGTGGTCACTTCACTTCGAGTCATACCAAAAGTCGCATCGCACAACAAGACTGAATCGACCAAACCAAGCTTGGGAGATTGCTCTGAGACCATACAGAGACATGTGTAGACGACACACGAGGCCGAAGACTTCTCGAGCAACAAACCCCGGAGGTTGCTCCATGTAGACCTCTTCTTCTACATCACCATGAAGAAAAGCATTCTTCGTGTCGAGACATAAACCTGGGTGCGGTCAACGTGTCGAGCACATTTTCGTCTATTTTTTTTAGGTCATGAGTATAAAATGTGCCTTGCCCGCACGCGATTCAGCCAACGTCTTCCTCCTTCCTCCTGCCCGCACGCGATTCACCCAGCGTCTTCCTCCTGCCCGCACGCGATTCAGCCAGCATCTTCCTCCTTCCTCCTGCCCGCACACGATTCAGCCAGCACCTTCCTCCTTCCTCCTGCCCGCACGCGATTCAGCCAGCGTCTTCCTCCTTCCTCCTACCCGCACGCGGTTAAATCTTTGATTCTTTTAACAATAACTGATAACAGTAGTGCCACCTTGTTGTGAGAGACGTAATGACAAAGGGTTCTGCTGAGGTCCATATATGGTCTACTATGGTTTTTGTAGCAGAAACAAGTCAACAATTAGCCAAATCGAGAAAATAGCTGAATGGAAGTAAAATGTGCAGTACTCAACCTTCAGGAACAGTTTTCCCTTACATGCTAAGTTTATATCAGATTCAACAATTTGGTCAGCTGCTTCCTTATTTTTGCTCTTTTGTAAAGTATAACAACACAATTAAGAGAAAGCTAATTAAGATATGAAGAGAGTGACAGTTAAGAAATATAGGAAAAAAGATCATGGAACACAAATATGCTATCAAAACATGCAGTGCTCGCACTAAGACTGCAATAGTATGTTGTGTGTTGATATGTGCTTTGCTGATTGTGTTACTACTACTTAATGCTTTATCTTTATCAATGATCCTAACGTCATTGTTTATATGATTTGGTTTTCTCTGTAAACTTTGTGGTGGATTGAATGTTCCTCTAACATGCTCAAAAGAACAAAAACAAGTAATAGAGAAGGGATGCCTGTTCAAAGTTTTAAAACAAATATGAATACTTAACCTGATCACCAGCTACATTCACTTTTACCCGTTTTTTCTTTTTACAATCTACATACTAAATCTCTAGATTTGTTTTATATTACAAGTTGTTGGTAATTTTATGACTGACTCCATCTCCTATTTGTTTGTTTTTGATATTTTGTTTTCAATCAGATTGTGAAATTGTGAATTGAGTTAATCCTAAAAATGGCCGACAATAGAAAAGGAAAAGGAGTATCAATTGGTACTGGCCCTACTGGGAGTTCTGGTGGAAGTGTTCCTTCAAGTTCAGGATCAACAACAAAAGTTTCAAAACCTTCAATACCTCGTGATGATGCACCATTATGGATGCACGTACAAAAGAGAGAATTATACGAAGGTGGTGGAGGTAATACACATTTTATGTGTAAATTTTGCAACATGAAATTTAGAGGATCATATACCAGAGTGAAGGCACATCTTTTAAAATTATCAAAACATGGTATAAGAGCATGTCTGAATGTGGATGAAGATTTACGAAGACAATTAATGAAAAAGCAAGATGAGTATGAAAAGAAGAACGAAAGGAGTGAAAAAGGAACAAATATTCCATTATTTGGTGGATACAAAGAAGATGCAGAAAAGAAAAGAAAGTTAATCCAAAGTCACTTCCTTTTCATGTAGCAAGAAATCCATATTGGAAAGATCTTGTCACTTCATTGGCTAATTGTAATTTACATGGTTATGTTAAGTTCTGAAAAATTGCGAACCATTATTCTTCAAGAAGAAAAAGCCAATATTGAAAGACTTTTAGAACATAAGAAGTTTTCATGGGAAACTAATGGTGTTTTTATTGTTTCTGATGGATGGAGGAGGAGCAATTGAAAAATCGTTTAATGTAGTTGGAAGGGAGGAGATGGATAGAAAGGTTGGAAGATTTTTCTTTTCAAGTTCACTTCCTTTTAATGTAGCAAGAAATCCATATTGGAAAGATCTTGTCACTTCATTGGCTAATTGTAATTTACATGGTTATGTTAAGTTCTGAAAAATTGCGAACCATTATTCTTCAAGAAGAAAAAGCCAATATTGAAAGACTTTTAGAACATAAGAAGTTTTCATGGGAAACTAATGGTGTTTTTATTGTTTCTGATGGATGGAGTGATATTCAAAGGCGTCCACTCATTCATTTCATTGCTTATTCAATTAGTGGGCCAATATTTTTGAAGTCAGTTGATGCATCTGGAGAAATTAAAACTGCAGGATACTTGAAAGATTTATTTGTAGAAGTTATTAAGAGTGTTGGACCAGATAATGTTGTACAAATAATCACTGATAATGCAGCTAATTGCAAAAGTGCAGGGTTAAGTTTGGAAGGTGAGTATCCACACATTTTTTGGACACCTTGTGTAGCTCACAATTTAAATTTGGCTCTTTCTCGTATATGTAAGCCATCAGAAGATAAAGATAATCTTCGTGCATATGAATTGTGTTCATGGATTGAAGATATGGCAACAGATTATATGAAGATAAGGAATTTTGTAATGAATCACCATTTAATTTCAGCGATATTCAATAGACATTCTCATTTAAAGTTGTTGAAGGTTGCAGAAACACGTTTTGCTTCTTTGATTGTGATGGTAAAAAGATTAACACAGTAAAGACATCATTGATTTAGATGGTTACTGATCCAAGTTGGGATGCATACCGTGGTAACAAGGTTGAAGATCAAACAAGGGCCCAAGTAGTGAAGACTATTATTCTTAGTGATTTATTCACAGAGCCTATGTGGGAGACGTTGAGAGAAGTTGATAAAGATGAACCAATGCTTCATAAAGTTTATGAAATGTGGGATAACATGATTGAAAAAGTTGAGTCAATAATTTTAAAGCATGAGGGAAAAGAACTTCATGAGACATCAATATTTTATGATCATATCCATTCTATATTAGTATCAAGATGGGACAAAAGTAACACTCCCTTGCATTGTTTAGCACATTCTTTAAATCCAAGATATTATGGGAAGAAATGGTTGCATGAGAGCATTGGGCATTGTCCTCCTAATCAAGATCCTGAAATAGCAAAGAATAGAGAAATGTGTTTGGGAAGGATTTATCGTGACTCATACTTACTTAGGCAAGTAAATTCTGAATATGGAAAGTTTTCTTGTGCCAGACTTGATTCATTAGAAGCACTGGAAGCAAGGGATTATCAAGATCCACTAGATTGGTGGGCATGTTATGGATTTGAGATGCCTCTTCTTCAAAAGCTTGCATCAAAATTATTATCTCAACCTGCTACTTCTTCTTGTTGTGAAAGAAATTGGAGTACATATTCTCAAATTCACAATATCAAAAGGAACAATCTATCAAGTAGTCGTGCTGAAGACTTGGTTTATGTCCATTCAAATCTGAGATTGGTTTCACGATCTAATGCTGAGTATAGGTAAAAATTACTAATCTTTTAAAATTGTTTTCTTTGCTTGCATCATGATGATTATTGTTGATCTTTTTTTGTTATTTATTTGCATATATTACAGTGAAGGAGCATCAAAATATTGGGATGCAAACCCATAGGAATATCACTTAGATGACAGCCAAGATTTGCATACTCTTAATATGGAACTCGCTGATCCAATAGTCCCTTCAGTTGATGATATTGTTGATAGTGAAGATCTATAATTTATCAGGTACATGTTCATTACTTCATTTCATTTATCAAACATTAATATTGTTCATAGTTGATAAATGATATTATGATAATATTGTTGATATAACATAGGTAGTTCTTTACTTGTTATGCTTTAATATAAAGTTGTGTACTTATTGTTGTCATCGTATTCTTATGTTAATTGATGTCTCACTTTTCTAGGCTTTTAACTTGAATTAGTTGAATATATAATATTATATACCCTAGCCGTGTCGCCGCACCCAAATTTTTGAAAATTTGCCGTATCTCGCACCCGCACCCATGTGACATAGCTTACAACCCACTGTCTTCCTTTCTGCTGGCAAATCAATCAATTCTCATGTCTTGTTTCGTACCATAGCTGCTATTTCCTCTGCCATTGCTGCCTTTCATTATGGATGATGTTCTGCTTCTTGAAATGTTCTTGGAATATATAGGTAGTATCTGCATTCATTACAAACAACTGATATTCTCTGGGATAGTTAGAATAGGACACCATCTTCTGTAAAGAATATTTTGCAGTATCTCGTTTTCCCTTGCGGATTGTTATCGGAAGATCATTCACTTCCCCTTCTGAGGGATGAGATGTGTTACTCGAGATGGATTCAGATATTATTCAGGAGGAGGATTTTGATTCAGAGTAGTTGTCTGTTGTGGGAAAAGGATCTTTCTACCACCTCTTGTATATACATGCCATTCTTTTTCTGAAGAAGGTATCATCTCCTCGTCTTCTTTTTCATGCACTTGATGAATGTCACCTGGAGGAAGAGGTATTACATGAGATGGTTGAATATCAGGTGAAGCAACTTCCTGCATGCTATAAAATGGGGTATCTTCATGAAAGGTGACATCCATGATAACATAAGATCTTTTTCTGAGAGGATCATAGCACTTGTACCCCTTCTGGGTAGATGAGTATCCCAAAAATATATACTTGATTGATCTTACATCCAGTTTATCTCTTAAACCTTGATGAATGTGAACAAAACATGTGCATCCAAATACTCTTGAAAGTAGATGAAATTGTTTCTTTGAAGGACATAACATATGAAATGAGGTATTATCATTGAGAACCCTGCTTGGCATATGATTGATAAGGATCACAGTTGTTAACACTGCCTCACCCCAGTAATATTTAGGAGCATTACAACCAATCAAAAGAGTTCTTGCAACTTCTAAAATATGACGATTTTTCCTTTCCGAGATACCATTTTGTTGAGGAGAATAGGCACAGGATGTCTGATGTAATATTACATGATCAAGAAAAAAGGAATAAAGTGAGTGAGATATAAATTCACCACCATTATCACTGTGGATAACTTTAATAGCACACTAGAACTGAGTACAAATAAACTGGTAGTAAGTCGGAACTGTTGAATAATATGAGTTTAGAGTTAGTTTTAGTACATATAATGTCTTAAGATAGTAAAATTGATGTTTAGAGTATTATTGTAATTGTCCAAAGTTGTAAGGATATTTTGGTAATTTTCTGTACTAAGGGTATTTTGATCATTTTACATTTTACAACTCCTTATATAAGGGCTGAGAGGTTGTAATTAGGGTTAAGGTTGCTGAGATTAAGATAGAGAGAAAAAAAAGGGGGGGCGACCTCCATTGGAGGTCCGACCCCCTCTTCCGATCTCTATTATTACTCTTTCTTTTTATCAATATTTTCTATTGTTTATTATCCGTTGCGTTTCTCGGTAATTATAACATGGTATCAGAGCCGTACCACTGCAAGATCGTTCAGCTAATGTGAAGAACAACTCTAATATATTGTCCGCATACACTAATTTTTTCCTCCTATATATGGTGCTCAACCTGTAATTCGTGTTGCTATAACTTCAGAGCAATTGCATGAGCAAATAGAGTTTGTAGTGGCAGATGGTTTTATGAAGTATGCATTCCATTTAATACAACAAACAATTTTCATTTCAAAGCAATGACAAATGCAATTGCTAATATTGGTCTAGGGTATAAGATGCTCTCTTATAAAAAATTAAGAGGAAAACTATTAGATAAGATTTTCTTGAAGTTCACGAGTATTGTTCCACTTTAATAGTCATGAAAGGAGACATGATGTATTATTTATTACCTAGACTTATATTTTTGACATCCCTGGACATGTCATAGGAGAGGCATACTGCGGAGGTCCTAAGGCAAGAGTTAGATAAGGTGATGTTCGAAGTTAGGCTAGAGAATCTAGTCCAATTAATTACAGATAATGCAACTAACTATAAAGCAATTCAGAAGGAGTTAGCAAATACTTATGAGACTTTTTATTGGATACCATGTGCAACCCATTGTTTAAATCTCATCTTTGAGAATATTGGTAAGATAGATGAGATAAAGACAGTAACTTAGTGTTGTCAAGATATCACCAAATTTATCTATAATCATGTTTTTCTATTATGAATGATGAGAAGATAAATAGATGATGCAAAGCTTTTTCGTACATTTGTAACTCGGTTTGCAACTAATTTCTTATATGTACAGAGCATTGTGAAACAAAAAAGTCTTCTAAGAAAATGTTCTCATAAGATGAGTGGCAACAATTTGCAGATTCCTAAAAATAGAAGAAATAAAAAGCTTAATGAGATTTTAAATACCGTCTTTAGGAGTATATTTTGGAACTATTGTGTTAAACTATTAAGGATTATATGCCCTTTAGTTAAAGTTTTAAAATTTTGAGAGAATATCGTTTAAGATGGTTTGGACATATAGAAAGAAGATCAAAAGAAGAACCTTTAAGAAGGTTAGAAAAACTAAATTTGGAAAGTATTAAAAGAGGTAGAGGACGACCACAAAAGTGTTGAAAAGAAACAATAAAGAATGATCTAACTTATTGTGAGTTAACTGCTAACATGACACACAATAGGGATCTGTGGAAACAAAGAATCCATGTAGCCGACCCCGTCTAGTATGGGAAAAGGCTTAGTTGTTGTAGTTGTTGTTGTTGTTGTTGGTGATTGAGTTTCTCCAAGAGAAGAAGAAAATGACAAAGGTTCAAGTGCTTGTTCTCTGTGTTATATTATTTTTCTGCATGGATGCCTATTGGAGCAGCAGACCACCTTAGGTACAAAGACGCAAATGAGCCAATAGAACTTAGAATCAAAGATCTGATGGATCGAATGACTCACCGAGAAGATTGGACAGATGACATAAATTGATGATGTTGCTGCCTCTGCTGAAGTTGTCAAACGATATTTCATAGGAAGTCTACTGAGTGGAGGAGGAGGCGTGCCTCTTCCTCCTCATTCTGCAATAGACTGGATTGACATGGTAAATGAGTTTCAAAGAGGAGCTATGTCGACACATCTTCAAATCCCAATGATTTATGGCATTGATGCTGTTCATGAACATGGCAATGTTTATGGTGCTACTATATTTCTCCATAACATTGGTTTTGGAGCTACAAGGGACCCTGATCTTATTAAGAAGATTGGTGAGGCAGTCCAGTAGCGTTTCCTCTTTAATCGTAATTTCATGTCGTTGTTATTGAGCAAAGATCATTTTTGTAAAAGGAAAAATTGAAGGAACATAATTGCGTGAATAGGATCTCTGTGGGTGTTGAAGCTGAAGGAATTGTTAGTATTGCTGGGTGCTTTTTATTGGCACATTTGAGGAGTTGTTTAAGTGTTACTTTGGAAGAGAATATCGGTATGGGTGCTTGTTGTTTACTTCAGAGGATATTGAAGACTTGACATACAACAATGGATCTGTTTACGAACATCATAGTGGCCTGGGACGCTTTTTCCACCAGCTTTCGTGTATGTATACTTCCATATTCCACCATGGAGGAATTCAAGACACATCCCTGACTATATTCCATTATAAAAAACTTGAGTTTCATAACTTAGATCTGGACAAAGCTGAAGTAAACGTTACATCTACAAAGCCTATATGTGTACATGCTGCATATGGATGACCACATGTATATTTGAGGAGAGATATTAAGAGACCTTTGTGGGGGAATCAATGATCACCATATAATATGAAGATATCAAGATTGTACGTTCATCCAGTTATAAAGCTGCAGAGAAGAGAAAGGAGAGAAAATGAAAAAGGAAGAAGATAATAACAAAGAAGGAAGGCAATTGGCTGTCTAAAGTAAATGAGCCACTCTTTCTGAAAGTGGTTACGCAAAATTCTGGAAAGTAAGATCAATTTCTTTTAAAAAAAAAGGTAATTTCATTTCTTTTTTGAATTTCAAATGCTGGAAATGGAAGTTACAAAATACTTTCCTAATTTTATGGAAAGCACACCAGAAAGTGGTTATGGAAACTTTCTTTTCTGATTGTATGAGAAAGTAAACCAGGAAGATAATTATGGAATCTTGGTTTCGTGATTTGGTGGAAAGGATAAGATAAAAAAAAAGTGACCCATGAGTTTAGGAAAGAAATCATCAACAACTGCCCGTCATCTTGATAAAGAATATCGTCTATCCCAGATTTTATGGGTTGTGCTGAAAAAGAAAGGTCACCCCATCCTAAAAATCTTGTGATAGATAAATTCATTGCTCAATTTCCATATAAGTCTACTCCATATCAAGAACAGTTGGACAGATATGTGTGTGCATGCCACGTGGACAATAATCTGTGCATGCCACGTAGACAATGCCATTTTTATATGTTTTTGCTCGCAGGAAGTGCAAAATGAAGCAATTCTTATAGGTGAACATACTTCTCAGTGAAAGAAAGCAACAATTCATTTCTTAGATGCAATGCAGACCTGAGTGTAGGGTGATGGCATCTGATCAGCTGAAGGGTACCTGAAGATCACGTTATTTGTGCATCGTCAGGTGGGGTTGATTCAATCGTGGCTGCTACTCTTGTCCATAAAGCCATAGGAGAGAGGCTTCACTGTGTGTTTTTTTGTTGACAATGGTTTATTGAGGTACAAAGAGCAATTTCAATCGTGATTTGCATTCACCTGTTACATGTGTAGATGCAATTGAGTGATTTCATTGCTATTTTTGATGATTTTGCTCAAGATCTGGAGCAGAAGTTGGGAAGAAAGCCTAGATATCCAAAGAAGAGCTAATTGCAAAAGTTCATCAGAGCAATTCTAATCCTGATGTCCATGGAATACTTGTCCAGCTTCTCTTGCCTAAACTTATAAATGAGGAGAAAGTCTTGAGCGAAATCAGTATTGAGAAGGATGTTGATGGGTTTCATCCCTTAAATATTGGCAAACTTGTAATGAAAGGCAGAGAACCAGTATTTGAGCCAGGCACCCCAAAGAGATGCCTTGAATTGACGTATTTTGTCCCTGAATTGCTATCCAGGAGCAGAGTTTCCATAAAAACAAAAGAGTGGGTGTTGTTGGACGCAGTAACATAGTTGGGCTGCCAGTGGCTTTGACGCTTCTCAAAGCTGATGTGACAGTGACAATGGTTCACTCCCATACTCGTGATCCAGAAAGCATTGTTCGTGAAGCTGATATTGTCATAGCTGCTACAGGGCAGGCAACAATGATCAAAGGGAACTGGCTCAAACCAGGTGCTGGAGTCATTGACGTTGGAACAAATGTTGTTAATGATCCAAGTAAGAAGATGGGTTATCGCCTAGTTGGAGATGTAGTTTTTGATGAAGCAAAGAAGGTTGCAGGATGGTTGACCCCTGTTCCAGGTGACCGTCGCCATGTTGTTCAAGAACACGTTGGATGGTGTCATACGCAAGACCAAAATTTGATAGTGGATTGGGCCATATTGAAGATCATGATTCGAAGATGGATACGCAATAAGCAGACCTGGTGGCCGTGAGTAATTTTGTTTATTATTTCAAGTTCAGTTCTGTCAGAACTTGAAAGACATGTTATCGTTGCTAAGGCAGAATATGAAACAAGAATGAGGTCCATGGAAGAAAATGGCAAAAACAGATGATGTGCAGATGAGTATGACTGCAGATGAGAAGAGCTTGTTGCAGCCATGAGGGCAAGTGAAGGACCTCTCATCTGCTAATTCTTGAGAGTTTACAGAAAATAGATAGATGTTGAATATTGCAGTCATGAGGACTGCCAAAATGATTATATTTGCATCCATTGAAGTTGCAGAAATTTACAGCTATTAAAGCTGTTGAAAAAGACAGCCATCAAGGCTAAATTGAAAAGTCAGATAGGATGTTGTAGCAAAGAAGATTGCTTGGAAAATGAAAATCAGTCTTTTTCCACTACAGAAAAATACACACGTAACAGGTAAATGCAAATCACGAGGAATTTGATTTTATGGAATGTGGTGGAAAAATTGGAAATCAGTCAACTTTTAATTTTTAATGGAAATCAGGTACAGAAAAATACAAATGGAAATCAGTCAACTTTTAATTTTTTTCATGCATATGTAGTGGAAAAATACAGAAAAATCAGTCTTTTTCCACTACATATGCATGAAAAAAATTAAATCATTGAAGAGACTAGAGGAATTTGATGGTATGGAATGTGGCATAATCACCAAGAAGCATGAAAGTATGGAATGTGGCATAATCACCAAGAAGCATGAAAGTTATGACCTTGGGTTGCTGAAGTAAACAGCCAAGAGGGCTGGAAAAGCGGCTGTAGTCACCATGTGAAGGGGCGCAGACCAACTAGTATGAGCATATGTTTGTATTTTGCTATTTGAGTGGTAGATAAAGGACACCCAACCAATACACCAGCAATAACCACCATGTGAAGGGGCGCAAGAAAAGCCGTAAGAAGTGTGTATGGTGGAGTAGTACCTCCTATCACAAAAGATTAGCTTTGTAAAAGAAACATGACTTTTAAGTGTAGCTGCCAAATCACTTTATGAAGAAGAAGAAAGAGAGGGGGAGCAACTGACGCCCATAGAAGGGTCTAGTGTTACCCATGTGTTCTTAATTGTTAAAGTTGTTTATAGAAGCCTCGTAGAAATTACTAGTGCACGTGTGATGAAGAAAGTCATGATGAGGATCAACCAGGATTATTGAGTTGATATTGCAGCCAGAGATGTTGCTTGAAATGATCAGCCATCAAGGCTGAGTTGATGTTGCAGCTATAGATGCTGCTTGAGATGATTAGCCAGGAAGGCTAAGTTTATATTACAGCCAGAGATGCTCTTGATATGATCAGCTAGGAAGGCTGAGTTGAATATGTTGCAGCCAAAGAAGCTATTGAAGATTAAACCAGTGATGAAAACAGATGAAGAATGTTGCAGACAGATGAAGATTTTTGGCAAATTTGGAGTTTGAAATATCTCACTCCCAACTTGAGGGAGAGTGTTGAAGAATATGAGTTTAAAGTTAGTTTTAGTACATACAATGTCTTAGGATAGTAAAATTGATGTTTAGAGTATTATTGTAATTGTCCAAATTCGTAAGGACATTTTGATAATTTTCTGTACTAAGAGTATTTTGGTTATTTTATATTTTACAACTCCTTATATAAGGGTTGAGAGGTTGTAATTAGGGTTAAGGTTGCTGGGATTAAGATAGAGAGAGAAAGAAGGGGGGGCGGCCTCCATTGGAGGTCCGCCCCCTCCTCCGATCTCTATTGTTACTCTTTCTTTTTATCAATATTTTCTATTGTGGAGGTCCGCCCCCTCCTCCGATCTCTATTGTTACTCTTTCTTTTTATCAATATTTTCTATTGTTTATTATCTGCTACGTTTCTCAGTAATTACAACAGGAACGATATTCTTTACTTCATCTTTAGTCTTCATAAGATATAACATAGTAAATCTAGTGCAGTCATCAATAAATGTGATAAAATATTTATATTCATGCAGAGATGTAGTAGAGCAAGGACCCCAAATATCAGAATGAACAACTTCAAATGGAATAGAAGATTTTTCTTCACTCAAAGGAAAGGAAGTACGATGATGTTTTGCCTTCTGGCAAGTTTCATAATTCAAATTCAAGTTATTATAATAACTAAATTTAGGTAATAACATTCTAAGTTTAGATAGTGGTAAATGTCCTAGTCTATGGTGCCAGCAAGGTAGATCTTCCTTCTGTCTCTCTGTAATGACTGTTGATTGCATGGTTGCTCCTTTATTCTCTTCACAAAGGTAGAGGCCTCTTTTCATATTACCCTGACCAAAGATCTTCCCCATCCTCAGTTCATGAAAGAAACATCCAGTAGAGTCAAATATTACACGGCATTTCATATCCTGAGTCATGGTAAAAACGGATATTAAATTGACTGATATATCTGAAACATGTAAAATATTTTGTAATATGCCGAAAGGTGTAGTTATACCCCCTTTTCCAACTATCGGTGTGTGTAAATCATCTGCCAATCGAATAATAATTTGCTCATTAATGAACTCATAGTTATCGAAGAAGTCTCTTCTACTAACCACGTGATCTGTAGCACCATAATCAATAACTCATACTCGAGAGTGAGGAATATTAATATTACCCTTAGCCAAAAAGGAGAACGGATATGCCATAGTAGCTTGCGAATCACTGTTGGAAGAAGTTGATGGAATGTGTGAGTCAGTCGATTGTTGGAAGATGTAGATGGGATGTGTGAGTCAGTTAAGTGAGCCTTTGAGTAGTTCAATTTCTTTCTTCATGTCAGCCAATGATGTTGCACTGTTTTCAATACTCTGCTTGTCATTCTGATCATTATTGTAATAAGCTCTGTTATATTTATTATGATAATGAGTAGGTTGACCCACTAATTCCCAATAAGTTTCCTTTGTGTGTCGAGTTTTTTCACAATGAAAACAAGTTAACTTTTCCTTTTCCTCGGGAGTCTATGTGGGTCTACCTCTGCCACGACCATAACTTACTCTTCCTCGTGAAAATGAATGGTTGGAAGTATTTCTTCCCATAAATGCAGTGTTTTCAGGGCTGATTTTGGTCTCCATTTTCTAAAAGTTTTCAGTCCTCTTCTCTGAGTAACAAGGAATACAATGTCCTTAAGGATGATAGCTCTTCTCTGCGAAGAATATTATTTTTTATTACCTCATATTCTGAAGAGATGTCACATAGGAGATCAAATACTTTTCTCTCTTAAAATTCCTCATTATGCTCTTGTGTGCAACTTAGACATTTGGTCTTGGAATAAAAATATAATTCCTCCCATAATCCTCTGAGTTCTGCATAATACTCACTCACAGATCTGCCTCCTTGTCTGCATTTTCTGATTTTCTCAATAAGATCATATTTCTTGGCTATATTTTTCATCCGAGCATAGGACTCCTGAACCGCTAACCAAATATCCTTGGCAGTTTCTAAGAATATGAATGTATTGCCAATTGAAGGTGACATTGATTGAATAAGCCAGGCACTAACAAGTGCATTTTCCCTACATCATCGTGAATAAAGTGGGTCTGTAGTAGGAGGTTGTGGAACATCACCAGTTATGTAGTCCCATCGCCCCCTTGCCATTATAGCTAGTTCGATGGACCTGACCCATTGGAGATAATTCTTTTCATCCAACTTGAGATTGGTTATTTGGAGTCCTTCTTTATCTGTCGTCACATTATTTTCACCTACATCTCCCATCTTCGTCCTTTCCATATTTATGATAATTATGAAGTTCACCAACTGAGAATGTTATGAACTATTAGGTTGTAAACTCACGTGAGTATATAATCCCTTAATGTAGGCCAAACTGTCTCTGCCGAATGTCTGAAATTCTTTTTTTTTTTCTTTAATGTCTTGATTCAGATCCAAATATTCAACTGTATCGTGTTGCATATATCATCCCTTAACACATGCCAAGATGTCATTAAATGTAGAAATATTCAGTTCCTATTTGTGCTGAATCACAAAAAATAATCTGATGATTGTGCCGAATGTCGCTGGCAATATATTGAATTAACAGGAAATTCCAAACCGCAATATGTTGATCTGTCCTTTATTATTATTAGGAACAGATCTTGAATGATAATAAACAACTTCACTACACCTTGAAATCTGTATTTAAACGTCACTATACCACATCAAACAAACCTTAAACTTGCTTCAGAACTGATTCACGTCTTCACTTTGGAACAGAATCATCTCGATTTCCCTTTTTCTTCTTTGCTACGATCAATCTTCCAAGATCTATGCTCTCATACCATGTTGTTTTGATATGAAATAACTCAGCAAAATCAAACAATTAAATCATAGACAGAAAATGAATTGAAGGAGCAGATCGGCACAGACATTGTTGCCGCCGCCTGTCACACTTTCATCTTATCCATCACTTGACCTAATTACAACTGCAGGCTTTATAGGGCTAATCTAACTTAAATGACTTATATGCCCTTAATTAGTACTAATCAATACTTAATTATCCCACGGTCCCAATGGATCAAAAACTGATCCATTGGGATCCGAATTACATAAGACTCAGTAAGACTCATTAACACACATTAATACAAACTGACCTATGACATAGACCCTAAAACTAAACACACACTATTTATACTAACACATAACTAACTCCAACAAAGACAGTGAGATCTAACAGTAAAGAATTGTTAGATTCAAAGTATATATCATATCACAAAGCCAAAAATTGATAGCCAGAAGGTCTACATAACTGAAGAAGTCATTGCCAGAGATAACAGCAACCGTGACCAAAATGTGAGAGAATGAAAGCAGTAAACAAAACCAGAAAGTAGAACGGACACTATCTTTACTCAACAGCCTATAAACAAATCCAAGTTCTGCAGGATCAGATGTAAAAGTAAAACTAAAGGGTTACTTAAAAGAGTTCACAAAGTTGAACCTTCTGCAGACATGCTCGATAATCAATACAAAATACCCATCTCAAAACTTCCTAAGATCTATATCTGAAACTTTTATAAAGTCGGATGAAATCATCAAAGTGCAGGAGAACTCAGTTTTTTAGTGAGAGGAAGATGTTTTCTTATTATCTTTTTCTGAATAAGTGTGAGGAAGATTTTGAACATGCTAGGATGCCAGGAATTAGAAACAAAGCTACAAACATGAAGTTTCTCAAGCTCTCAGGATTACACAAGTAAACAACTTATCATAATACAATCAGCCATGGAATCACACCCAACTCCAAAAAGAAAGCTGCAAAAAGCTGTAATGAACAAATTCACTCACAAACTCCAAATAATTCTCTCACTGAAGTAGTCAAAAGACAAACATAACCTAACAAACACCAGACAAATGTACCCGTCTATATTCCTAAACCCAACAGATCCCAGAAAACAAAAACGAAAAAAAAGAAAAGCAGAGAAAACCACATTCATTTCGAGCACTAGAGACCCAGCCCCTCATTTGATCATCACTCAAAAATAAAATCCAGAACAAGACTCAACAACAGCATAATCATATAAACATTTATAAACTTTAAGCTAAACAAGGCAGCCCGTGACATTTATAACAAAGAAGTACGTGTAATATGAATAACCAAATTAACATCTTGAAATCCAGCTGTAGACCCATTACAATGCTCATTCTTCAATAACCAAAACCATAAAATCCCTACTTAGCAACATACACTTGGCTTTTCAACACATCCGGCCACCAGCAGTGTCCCAAATCTGAGCCTTGATGACCTTGCCATCAATATTCAAACTTTTTGTAGCAAACTCGACTCCTATGGTGGACTTGGACTCCAAGTTGAACTCGTTCCTGGTGAACCTTGAGAGCAAGTTGGATTTGCTGAGAAGTACACTGTGTTCCTTGCTTCAAAACATAAAGTACAGTGTGTTGTGCTTGTTCAATTAGAGAAGCGCATTGAGATGGATCGTGGATGGCATCTTCATTTATAAATCTGAAAATACTTTTGTTAGTCCAGTCTCACAGTTTGAATGAGAACAGCACTGGGCTGGATTCCGGTGCTTCAAAGTGGGGACCGTCCAGTCCGGTATGATTCCTTCTTTTATAAAACCGGAATTAGAACCGGTGCTTCAAACTCAGTTTCGTTTCTGTTTCTTAAGTTTTTTAATTTTGATTTTAAAAAAAATTGAATGAGAACCACGAACCAGTACCAGGACTCGCTAAAAACACCGGTCCCGTTACAGCTAATGGTTCGCAAGCCAGCCATGTTTAAATGAGGGCACGATGACCTTAAAAAGATGTAAATCAGCATCAAAGCTGACATGAAATGCAATTTGGTAGATTAGCTCCTGCCACTCTCAAAAGGAGATGAAATCCTCGTGGTTGTTGTTTATTTTTTATTTAAAAAATTGGTGTGAAACTAATAAAGATTAAAAAAATTTAAAGATAATTTTAACTTAAATATTTCTCTTTAATCTGTAGTTTTCTTGAAACTAGAAACTGGAACTGGACTAGAATTAGACCAGTTCCAGTTCTGATTTAAATTCTAAACTGTTAGGAACCGGAAAAATTTGTAACATTTAAAAAGAAATTTGAAAAAACATGGAACGGACTGTTTGGAGCCACCAGTTCCAGTTTCAATTCTGGTATGGTTCCAATATTATGCAAGGTGGAACCAAAATCGAATCAAGTGGTCTCTGATTTCGAGTCTGGTTTCACCTATTCCAGTTAGTCTTGGGCCCGATTTGGTTCCAATTAAATTGATCAGACTGGTTCCAAACGGACCATGCCTAGAGGGAGGTCCAATAAGTCTTGAAAGTAAAAGGAGAATAGATGATGCTCTTGTTCTTTGGGAGTTAAAATGTCAAATATCAAACGGTTAGCAATCGTGTAACACATGTAGTGTGGGGAAAAACTAAAAAATGAATGTAATTATTTGGTTATATTATAAGAAAAATGAGGGAAAAAAGGTCTTCATAGATATACTTGGATTTGGGTGTTAGATATTTGAGATGACAAGTTGAGTTGATAAAGAAAAAACATTAAATACAAAGCATAAAAGTATAATTTTATTTTCAGTTCAAATCTTCACTTCTAATCAAGGGTGGAGATGTTTGAGTATAATTGAACACGAATGGAGCATACGCTCAAACCTACTTTTATCATCACAAAGTTCTTCACAGACAAACTTGGGATTTACATGTTCAATATTTGAGATGAATAGTTGAGCTTATAAAGTAAGCATTAAATATAAAGTATAAAATACAATAGTACTTTTAATTCATATCTCCGTTGTTGATCATGAACGGTTGAGTTTGAACCAAGTTTGAGCATTTATCACTATATATATATATATATGAACTGTATTATTAACATGTCATGTGTGTGTGTGTGCACGCTTGCATTGGAAAAATTTCGGCCTTTGGTCACCATCAATTACCGATCTCCTAGTTGAGAACAACTTTTTATTTATTGTTTTATGTTATTTAACCAATAGAACCTCATAGGATATGATATATTTGGACAGGTTAGTCAAAATGTATTTAAGATCATATAAAGAAAACTCCAGCAATAATACGATTTTTTCACTTTGTTGGTTTTCTAAACTGTATGAGCTTGTAACCATGGTCCTGCGTTTGATTTATGAGTAGTAATAATACTTGAGTTTTCGTGCAAAAGCAAGATAGCAACAAGAGAGAATGAGACACTTGGGTTTTTGTGTTAAGCTCTTGGGTCAGTTCCTTTGATCCACTTCTCTCATGGTGCCAAAGTTTTTTCCTTAGACTGAGCCAATAAAACTATATTTTCACTCCAACAATGGGTTTTGTATTTGATGCACAATAAAACTTAGAACAATAAGTTAAAAAATCAAGGTCCGCAAACCCTGCATAGAACGGCTGGTTTTGGATAAATTGGGATGGCAACTTCCGAACTGATTGTTCCAGGTCCATCAAAGCCTAGAACCAGAACTGCATTGGCCTTCCTCTAGGTTGAACTCAGGCTCCAGTTCTTCCATTGTCGGGTCCTCTTCAAGGATATTTCCAGTTGCACAATTTTGAGGTCCCCTTTCCGGACCGGTTCAAGTTTCATTTGGAAATTTCATGAAACAAATGTAGGATTTTTAAACCAAAACCAAATAATGACTTGAAAATGCAGGTTTTGAGCTGCTACTTTTGTTTTTGTTTTTATTCGGCTCTCCAATAGGTGAAACCGTAACCCGTAACCCACACGAGGTCTCCGGTTTTTTACCGTCTCCAAAGGCAGTTCGGGTCTGATGCAACCCATAAAGCCAGTTCCAAGTGGAAACGATCTTCTGTCCCTCTTGCTTATTGTAATGTAACAGGTTCGTGTCCAAGTGGAAACGATTTTCATAACCTATATTGGTTTTCTGTACTACTGTATAAATTATATACATACATACACAGATACATACTGTGTCCATGTGTGTGTTTTCTAATTTTTACTGGTTAGACCGCAACCCGCAGTTCAACCCGGTCGAACCTCTTTGTGGTGAACTGGTGCCTTCCCAGGTTTTGATTCAGTGACTGGTCCGGTTTCACAAACATCGCTCATATATAATGAAAGGGGGCCACCAACACGGCGAAAGTTTACGGGTTCGTGTTGCTTACCACACGACGAAAGTTTTAAGGATCCGTGTTGCAAGAAGCAACACGGAATGAGTTCGCTGTGACGTTCAACTCGTGATCAGTATCTTGTTGATGGTGAAGGTTTACGTGAGGCATCACATCATGAATGGAATGAGTTCTCTTGATCTACACCGTTCGTTTTGGTGATGGTCGGTCATAAACACACAAGGCAGTAGAAAAGACTACTACGACATCTTCACAAAAAGCTATGCTCACCTGGGTAGGGGGCTTACTCATAAGTTCAAGGTCATGAGTTCGATACTCACTGCATCTCCCGAGGGGTGTCTATGGTTAAGTTTGATATGAGTCGTGCTTAGACATGGTTGGTTCTTAACCAATTTGGCGGTTTCAATCAGAACCAAACGAGATCAAGAACCAGCTGAATCCGGAACCAACCAGAACCAGGTCAAGAACCATGGATCACCCGGTTTGATTCCAGATTCACCTTTTATAAAATCGGAACTGGAACCAAACCAAAACTGGCAAGCCATCGGTTCCAGTCTTTTTAAAAATAAATAAATAAAGTTACTGGTTTCGGACTCAAACAGGAACCACCCTGAAACTGTCAGTTCTAGAACCAAAACCGGTCCCAATCGATTTGGTTATGGTTCCAGGCTCTGGGTTGGAACTACAGGTTCTGGTTTACCTGGAACCGAACATATCTAGTCAGGCTCAATTTCAACATAGAACAATATAATCGATTCTCAGTTTTCTAAGATCCAAAAGAAACATTTATAACTCATGTACCTAAGTGAGCCAATGGCAGCATGCTGTGGAATGCCATTGTCGCCGCAGGAGTTCGACTCCTCATGGGTGCTTAAAAATAAACTTAATAAACTATATAATAAGTTTGCATAAGAAATAGCAATGCACAATAATGTAATATTTTCAAAAAAAAAAAACAACAACAATTTCAATAAAACACACATACAGACTGGCTGGGTTCTTGTTTTCTTTGTTTTGATGGGGAGCCCAAAGACAGGTGCATGCCTCTTGGGTATTGAACTCATGACTTTCAATCTGTGAGTGAACCTCTTGTTAGGTGAGCTTAAAAAAAAAGGAAAACAGTGTTTGAATCAGTTTGGATCCGTAATTTGAACACTCTAGCTTTCATATCATTTTGTGGATGGTCTTTCGGGATAATTAGATTATATAGTGCAATGTAAGTGATAACTCTATGTTTTGGTTTTGGAGGACCAAATAACAATCCTCAAAGTAGACGACGTAGGAGCAGCTCGTTGGTAAGGTCACTAAAGCAACTGCTTTAAGCCTCCAATTTTTTTTAGGCCTTTATAGTTATAATATACACTTTTTAGGTAAAAAAAATATATTGAATAGATATATGCCTCAAAATTTTACACACTAGGCCTCAAAAAAATTAGTGAATAAACTTAAGATTAACAAAATCTTATTTGAGATTAACAATATCTCTAGAAAGATTGAATGGGTTAGCATATTACCAATTGAAAAAGAAATGTTAGAAGAAGTTGATTATAAAAGTTTAATTATAAGTTTTGCATCTCAAAAATCTAGAAGGATTAAATTTAAAAAAATACATTTTAAAATTTTAAAACTTGAATTTGAAGTTTTAAGGCATCATTTAAGTGTTTCGGTTTTTAGGTCTCAACTTGTGGTGTGTCACTCCTGGTAGACGAAGGTGAAATCCTCAAGAACCAAGAACTGTATCCAAACCAGAACCAGTGGGTTCCAGTTATGGTTCCGGTTCTGGTGGTCCCAGCCAATTGTAGGTCCAGTCTCATGGTGGTTTTGGGTCTGGTTTTGGTTCCAGTTCTTGTGGTATTCAGTTAAGGTTTTATTTGCATTCTTGTTTTAAAAACATAATAGAAATAAAATTAACCAATACCAAGTTAGATTTTGTAAATAAAAACATATTTCATGAAAGTTACTTTGTTTCAAACTAGTTAAATAGATGCATCAGAAGAAAAAAATTAAAGGACGCCAGTTTCTGTCCAGTTGGAACAGCCTGTTCTAGGATTGATTCTAGTTTGGTTTTTAGAGAGGATGAACTGTAGCGGAACCCGGTTTAGTTACAGATCCAGTTCATATGTTCCAGTTTCAATGGGTTCCGAACCTGGACTGGTTCCAGTTTGAACCCCGGGCCTGAGTCCAACCTAGCTGTGTCCACCTGAAGATGGACCCCTGGGTTCCTCGGCTGCTCATGGTTCCACTAACATACCTAACGCATACCCTACGCAACGCTACTCTACTCTTACCATCACAGATCTAGTCCTGGTAACTGTCATCTGGTTCATTGAAAAGAGCCAAACCCCAAATACCTTTTCCTCAAGCAAACCTTTACTAATAGAATTAACGAAGAATGAAATATCCAAATGGAGATGGCTGATACAGATGCAAACTTTTTGGGAATATTTCTTAAATACCCACAAACATTAGAATAATTCAGAAACCCTTGAAAAAGCTTTAATCGGCTTTCAATCTCCCCATAGAAGTTTATACAAAATTAGTCCAGTGCTTTCTTTTGCAACATCGCTTTATTCGAAATTTTAGAGCTCAACCAAGTGAGCCCGCATCAATCTTCTTCACAAAGCAGAGAGGCAGACCATTGTTAAAGTAATGAGGAATGAGTTTATTCCCCATTTTTGGGCTCAAATCAACCAACCCATGGATTCGATCATAAGGAAGCTTCCCCTTCTATCGGTCGACGGGCCTTACGAGTTGCCCGGTACGAGTCTTTGGGTACTCTCTTATTGGATGGACACATGATTCTTAGCCTGTCTTTCTTGGTTGATCAGCCATATCAGAAGTGAGACATTGAAGGAACCAAACCGAATCAGGTATGGTTGGCCAGTTTCAGTTCCACACACTCACATGCATGCCGGGTTGGGGCCTGATTTTGGGCGATCTATCTTTTGATGGAGCGGGAACGGTTATGGATCTAAAGAGTCGCGTTGGTTGGATTGGATTTGAAATCCGTGATCTATCACGTGCTCTATAAGACAAGGAATAAGGCTCCCTAATCTGCGACTTAGTCTCTAGGAGGAAGGTTCATCTACCCATATGTACTTATAGTGGGGCGCTGATTTCTCTAAGTCAAATTTACAAGAGCTACTCACACACATAAGTTCTCTTCTAATTACTACTTATGCTTTTGTTTTCTACACAATTTGTTTATGGCATACTTTGGATCAGTAGTTGTTGTTATGTAGGACATGTTTATATTTGTTGCATATTGATTTATTATGCATGTATTTATACAGTTTTTTCAACAATCTTAGAGCAATCAGCATTTTTCGTGATAAATATGTCTACGACTATTTCCCTTCAACCTAAGGTCAACTTAACTTTGATGTAAAAAAAGTTTGTTGATCCCATTTTAAACAATGGCAACAACAGCAATGATAGTGACCCTAAAATTGTCCCCAACCCAATGTTAGGACTACAATTGTATATCGAGTCAAATTGTCTCCAACCCGATGATAATGACCATAAAAGCTCAGATAAAATCGTTGAGTAGAAGGAGGACATATTATGTCGTTGTTGTATTTTATCGGCACTATCAAATGTTTTATTCAACGTATATAGTTCTTTTCCTTCCATAACAACGAAAGATTTGTGGGTTACATTTTATCAGAAATATAATACTAAAGACATCGGTTTTGAAAATTAATGTGGCCAAGTTTCTTAAGTATCAAATGATATAGGGGAAATCTGTGACCAAATAGGCTCGCGAGAACAATTCTTATGTCATGGTTTGAAGGAAGCCGAGATAGAGCTTCCTCAAAAGTTTATTATTATGTCTATTATTGAGAAATTTTCTAAGACTTTGTAGGGTTTCAGCCTATATATCAAGTATAAAAAGGAAAAGATAACCCTTGATAATCTCATGATAAACAGAGCAATAGAGAAAGAACATAGAAGTCAGAAACCCGTTATGCTTGTAGATAGCACCCTCAGGGTTAACTTGATGATCGAAAAGAAATAGCCTAGTGATCCTAAACAAAAACATGCAAAGTATAAACCAAAGGCTAAAATTCAAAAGAAACCTAAGAATAAATTATATTGGCTTTGTAGTCAGGTTAGATATTAGGCGGGGAATTGTCTCTCAAAGAAAGTCAAGAAATCTATAACCATTGAAAAACCTATGGTCAAACATGGTGGTGACCATTATACCTACTAGTGATGGATATATACCCCTTAAAACCCATCTCCTTTCTATTTATGAGTCACAGTATTGGATTGTGGACATTGGGGCTACTATGCACATTTGTACTTACTAATATTTGTTTGCGTCTTATCAGATCGTCTGTGGGAGAATAATGACCTTAGGAGATCATTTGACTCATAAAGTCAAGAATGAAGGGTGTGGACTTAAGTTTACTTCGTGAAAGGTTCTAACTCTTGAGGGAGTTACACACATTCCAACGATTTACCAAAATATCCTTAGTTGTCTTGCTTTAGTTTGGGAGGGATTAAAGTTATATTACAAATGTAATAAAGTCACAATTATGCGACTTACTATAGGGTGTTTATTTGGAAATGACTTTTTGTGTGATATAAAGATTTGTTTAAAATTCATGTAGGACCAATTGTTAATTTTTTTATGAATTTTAATAATAATAAAATATCTACTTCTTCTTTTGTGTAAAATAGTGAATCATTTGTTGTATGATATGCTAGGTTGTATCATGTAAACTTTGATTTCATTAAAAAAATGATGAATTTAAGCCTTGTTCCTAAAATTGTTATAGATAGAAAATACAAATATGGTATATGTGTGCAAGCAAAACAACCAAGAAAACATTTTCATACCATTGAAAAGAAATCCAAGATTTTGGATTTGGTATACACCAGTATTTGTGAATTCAATGGAATGACTAAAAAGAATAACAAAAGATATTCTATCACGTTTATTGATAATTACAAAAGATATTGTTATATTTACTTGCTTAAAAGTAAAGATGAAGTTTTAGAAAAGTTTCAAATATTTAGAAATGAAACACAAAATCAAATAGGCAAGGTACTTAAATCATTAAGGTTTGATAGGGGAGGAGAATATACATCAAACCTTTTTCAATAATACTGTCAAAACAATGGTATTGTTCATGAGGTTACTGCTCCGTACTCTCCTTAGTCTAATGTGATAGCTAAACAGAATAATAGAACCATATGTGATATAGTTAACTTTTACTTCAAAGTTCTTCGTTATCTACCTACATGTGGGAGGAAGCTTTTAATACAATTCACCATATTTTGAATAAAATTTATCAAAAAAATAAGCAGAGTAGTCCATTTGAGCTTTGGAAGGATCAAAAGATCAGTCTCAAATATCTCAAAGTATAAGGGTTTCTTGCGAAAGTACTCACCCATGAACACAAGATAAATAAATTATGACCTAAAACAGTAAATGTTATATTTTTGGGTTACGTGGATATAAGTTATACATATATATTATTGGTTGTTAGATCTGATATTTTTAGTATACATATCAAAACAATAGTTGAGTTTTGTGATGCTGCGTTATTTGAGAATGTGTTCTCATGAACACTATAGTTCCTAAAATTGTATCTTTTATATATTCTAACCCTACTACTAGTTTCATTTTCGATCATGCAGAAAGTATGACAAATGTAGGGATGACTCTAATTGTGTTGTTTCCATATCAAATTACTCTGAGAAAATAATGGAACCAAGGAGAAGTAAACAACCTAGGAGATCAAAAGACTTTTAAAGTGACTTTATTGTTTTCAATGTCGAGGATGATCCTATCACCTTTCAACAAGTTATAACCTCACTCGAGATTAAGTTTTGGAAGGAAGTCATTAAAGATGAAATTAAATCAATTCTCTCCAATAGTACTTGAGAATTTATTGATTTGTCTCATGATTGTTGTATTGTAGGTTTGAAGTGGATTTTTAAGAAGAAATTGAATGCAGACGAAACAATCAACAAGTACAAGACACAGTTATTTGTGAGGGATACACACAAAAGGAATGAATAAATTACTTTGATATATATTTCCTAGTTTCTTGAATAACCATAATTCGAGTGCTTATAGTATTGGCTTTCGTATATGAACTCACAATCCATCAAATAGATGTAAATACTGCTTTCTTGCATAGTGAGCTCCATGAAGAAATTTATATGAATCTGCTAGAGGAATTTATGGCTCGTGGGAATGAGTCTAAGGTGTGTAAGCTTGTTAAATCATTATATGGTTTGAAACAAGTCTCTAAACAATATCATGAAAGTTTGATGATGTGATATCATCTTTTGGCTTTGTTTTCTATGAATATGATAAGTATGTCTATTACAATCCAATGAATAATGTTTTCATCATTTTTCGCCTATATGTAGATTATATATTGTTCTTTAGTTTATATATGAGAATTATAAATGAGATTGTCATTCTTATGTAGTAAGTTTCAGATGAAGGACATGAGTGTGGCCGATGTGATTTTAAGACTTAAAATCACAAAATCTACTGATGGTATACTAATTTTTGAGTCTCATTATGTTGAGAAAGTTTTAGAGAGATTTGATTATATAAATTGTAGACCTATCATGACCCCATATGATTCATTTAAGGCTTTGTATAAGAATGAAAGTGATATTCTTTTGTCTCAACTGTGACATTCTCATATTATTAGTAGTTTGATGTATTTAACAAACTTTACATGATCAGATATTGCATTTGTTGTGTGTAAGTTAAGTAAATATATCAATTGTCTAGATAGAACCCATTGGAAAGCTCTAGACAGAGTAATTCGCTATGTAGAGAAAACGATTTCCCTTGTACTGCATTACGCTAAACATCCTTTTATTCTTCAAGGATTTAGTAATACTAATTAGATAACAAAGAATTCTTGGAGTAATGGAGTCACTATATATGTGTTTCTTATGCGTGGTAGTGTTATCACTTGAAAATTTAAGAAAAAACTATTTTTTATTGTTCTACCTTTGAGACAAAACTATGTGCTTTGGATGAGAATGAATTAAAAATTGAATAGCTTAAGGGACTTATGTTTAGTTTACATATGGTAAAGAAGTTACTTTCTGTAATTTTGATACAATGTAATAGCATGACTAAAATTGCTAAGATCAGTAGTTCGAAGTAAAATAAAAAATAACAAAGACATATCTAAGTCAAACTAAAATCTATAAGGGCTCTTGTGTCTGATGGAGTTATGGTTGTATATTTTGTTGAATCAAAAGATAATACAGTTGATCCTTTGACTAGGGTCTATCAATAGCCTTAGTTAAGAAATCCAAGTTGGGGATTGGACTAAAACCAATTATTTATTTATAGATAGTGACAACCTAACCTGAGTGCAGATATCACGAAGTATGTTCAATGTGCTAGTAACATATTGTTGGGTTAATATGATAACACTTTGTATTATGTGATACTTTTAGTATTTGTGTATCTGTCTCTTATAAACCTAAAATGTCATGATTGCAAGTTTATCAAAAGGTTATTCTCTTAATGTAATTAAGTCCTAGGATAAGATGCTAACAGTACATCCTTGGAGATGTTCAGTTAAGTGATTGACATTATGTGGGCACAATAGAAAAATTGGATTGTTCCCTACAGTCAATCATGATAAAGGTATGAATGCATCATCCCTAAAGATTACGTCATAATATTTTATTATGTTGTTCCTATAAGGGTAATATTGGATAACTCATATAGAAGTTTAAATCGAAAGGTAACATTACTTAAAGCATAATATGATGGTTGGTTTGGGAGGACACTTTTACACTTCATGACTTTGTGGGGATTATTGGATTTTATGTTAATTATATTAGGTTAATTAAACTCATATGTATTAATAACAGTTAATTCATGTTGATATCCCTAAATATTCAATTGATACATCATTGATATATATCAATGTAAAAGTCCTAAAGTTTAAAAAGTCACATGTGATGGACTTATGCATGTGATGAGTAAGAGAAGACAAAGTTTAGTCTCATATTAAAGAATGAGACAAACCCACATGTTCATTTCTTTAGTTGGTAGCTCATGAACCTTAGTTAAAAGAGCTTAGGGAGGACATGATAGACCACACATGAGCATGTCAGGCTTGGGCTTGAGTTTGAGTTATCTTTTTGATGGAGTGGGAACGATTACGGACTTGAAGAGTCGTGTCGATTGGATCAGATCCGGAATCCATGATCCATCATGCGCAATATAAGACAAGGATTAGTGCTCCCTACTCGGTGACTTAATCTCTTTGCACTCTCTCCCTTCCCGCTCCTCTCTGGTTCTCTGTGCATGATTGCTCGCAAAGCCCCTACCCTCTCCCACCAAGGTGACTAAGGCGTCTTCAATGTCAACTCGAAGAGAGGTATATATTTTGAGTTGTATGTATGTTTTATCTTGAGAAGAAGGCGTAGGTACATATACGCACTTATAGCAGGACGCTGAGTTCTCTAAGTTAAGTTTGTAAGATCGACTCGCATAGATAAGTTCTTTTGATTACTGCTTCTGCTTTTGTTTTTCGTACGGTTTATTTATGGCATACTTTGGATCTGCTGTTGTTGTTATGTGGGTATGTTTATATTTGTTGCATATTGGCTTATTATGTATGTATTTCTACGGATTTTTCCAAAAAGGTCACGGAGAAAAGAGAATACCCTTTAATTGGTTTCTGTATTTCTTTCAGCATCCTCTCTCTCTCTCTCTCTCTCTCTAAGAGGTTGTGGATGAAAATCTTGAACAATGTGGGATTGGATTTCTCGGGAATTATTCCCTTTTTTGCTCTTTGTTCTTTATAAACAGGGATAACCATCTATATATATATATATATATATATATATATATATATATATATATATATATATATATATATATATATATATATATATATATATTGGGAGAGAGAGAGATGATGATAAGGTCCTCACATTTATATACTCTCGAAGAACCACTCCGCGTTTATATATATATATATATATATATATATATATATATATATATATATATATATATATATATATATATAGAGAGAGAGAGAGAGAGAGAGAGAGAGAGAGATAAGGTCCTCACATTTATATACTCTCGAAGAACCACTCCGCGATCATTTATTAACAACATAGCCGGTCAGTATCTAAGAATATATATTCTCAGACGACTCCATTTACATACATATGTGTGCATACGCACCGTGCTACAGATGCAATGGGTGTGGTGGGTGGGATTCGCTACAGATGCAATGACAAGGGATTGCAGGAGATCAACAGGGTCATTCAATTCATTGATGGAACCCTTCTCTATGTGGATAATGGCCCAAAGGCACACACTTTTTATGGTTGACACAAAGTTTGGGCAGACCCAGCTTGAACTGGGTTGCAGGTATATAAGACTAGCACTGCCAAAGAAGTCAAGCTGCTCTTTTTGTGGCTCCTTTTAGCCCATACCAACTTTGTTTACTCTTCCTCTGTCTTAAACCTAACAAGATGGGCTGCACGTTTGACTTGTTAGGTTAGTAAACCAAGCTGCAAACTGGTCAACCTTGGCTCGCATAGGCTTAATTGTACTGGTATTATAAGACCTTAGAAGAGCATGTATGTTTGAGCCAATGATTCAGATCGATACATACGTCCTACTCCTACACCGGTCAAGAATTACATTTATAGACGATTAATTTGGAATTATATTTAACTTAATTCAGCTAAAGTTTCATTTTCTCAACGAAATTATACAAAACTGTAAGATATTTCTTAAACATGATTTCAGCTCATATTTAGCTCGCCCAAGTCATTGTTAGTCTTAAACGAGCAAAGAAGACAAGTCACAAACAAATAAGCACCAACCAAATGAGATGATTGAGACATGAAGTAGCAGTGGCTCCACACGAGTCTAGGCCTAAAGGTAAGTACTAAAATGGAGCATTATTCAGTATGGCCAAGAACTTCATACACATAATAGCATAGGCTAAAAGTTCGGGCCCTAAATTTTCAGACCTAAAGCGGTTGCTTTACTTGTTTTTCCCTTGCACCCCCTCGGTCTAGCTTCTTTTGTCAGCCTGATGAGACCCAACTATAATAAGCATGGATGCGTATTAAGATTTTAGACCAAATCCAGATTAATCAGGTAACAAATCGGTAAGCGATCTACTGGATCCTAAACTTGGATCCGGGTCAAGGTTAGGGATGCCCCATAACGAGTGCGGTCTACCAAACAGATTTTCTCTGCTTCACATGGACATTGGTGATTTGAATCGGCTTGGTCGTGATCTTGACTGTTGTTTTGTACACGATTGGGTCGGGCCAGACCGGACCCATCGACAGCCCTAAAGTTAAAAGGGAAAAGGCCAACCTTCATAGGTTTCAGAGAATGATTAGCATTTCATGCCAACATAAGACTTTGAAGAAAGAGTTTGCCCCAAACTGACATGTGCATTATTCAGACAAATTTTAATCATCAATTTTTTTTTGTGATAGATGATTTAAAATTTTAAAAGCAAAATTGTCCGTGTGAATAAAATGTACTTCCAAAAATAAATGGTTGAAATTAGTTTGGATTTACTCGTACCTAAAGGTGCTAATATATACCAATCTCTCATATAGATATATAGATAAATAAATATAAATATATAAGTAATGAATAATATCTTTTAGCATAATCTTTCATAAATAAATATATATTTCAATCTTCAATACTAACTATTGAAGTGTTAAAATGAAAAAATATGTAATACACATGTAAAAAGTAGAATAATACTTTTAATTCAAATCTCCATCATCAACCATGAGAAAATATTTATACAAGATTATACACCAAAAAATATTATGCAATTACTATTATCTTGTATACATACATACATACATATATATATATATATATATATATATATATATATATATATATATATATATATATATATATATATATATATATATATATATATAAAGAGAGAGAGAGAGAGAGCATGACATATACTAATAAGCACATGTAAATCCAAACAAATCTTACTCTCGTTGATTTTGCAGTGATAAATGGTTAAAATTTGAATTCAAAAAACTCATCATATAAATAAAGCATATGTGCAAAAGTATAGATGAACTTTTGGGGTTTTAATTAAAATTTCCAACATCCATCAACCAAACCAAGATAAATGGTTAAATTTGTTTGAATTTACTATAACCTAAGTGTGCTTGGTTAAATTTGTTTGAATTTACTAGAACCTAAGTGTCTTA
Organism: Brasenia schreberi; assembly: GCA_036023115.1. NCBI lineage: Eukaryota > Viridiplantae > Streptophyta > Magnoliopsida > Nymphaeales > Cabombaceae > Brasenia > Brasenia schreberi. The sequence goes on along the minus strand of JAYKKT010000078.1, from coordinate 7,981,402 downwards.
ATGAATTCTTTTCCCCCTCTCTCTCTCTCTCTCTCTCTCTCTCTCTCTCTCTCTCTCTATATATATATATATATATATATATATATATATATATATATATATATATATATATATATATATATATATATATATATATATATATATATAAAACTTATTGAAATCCTTTTTCTTGTCAAAAGGACCATTTGTAAAGCTTTTCTTAAAAATGAAGGTTGAAGATGCGGGTCTCATATGTCAGATTCGTCTCCAAAGTTAAGAACTCTCTGAGTCCCCAAATGGCCTTTTCGCCTTGGCTTTTGTAAAGCCACAGATTTCATTCGACAAGACTTCCTTTTGGACCCATATTTCTTCCCGTGCAACCATCTTTCCTTTTCGTTAGCAACCTCAGTCAGGCGGAGCCCTACCAGATTTCGAAACTGTGGGTGGAGGTTGGAGTGCCCCTCAAGGCATAATATGGACAACGGATCGAATTCGTGACCTCCAACTTGAAAGTTTCATCGAGCCGAGCCCTTAACAATTAGGAAGCAAATAGAGCCGCCATCACGCCTTCATGAGCAGTCATCCTAAGAATGAATGCACGTTCAAGTGTACGTGAGTCATGAGTTCGATTCCTCCGGGCTTGCGCTTGCCTAATCGTTGTGTAAAAGAAGTAAAAAGATGAAACAAATTTTTACTTCTTGTAATGCTAATATGACACGGCACTGAGAGAGTTCGCTCACCTGGCAGGGACTCCGTTCCCAAGCCGAAGGTCATGAGTTCGACACCCAAAATAGGGGCCTCAACAAAGAAAGATGTCAACATTACACAAGATGGAGCAAAATCACGCTGAATTACCTACTCACCTGTACTCACTAAGCGAGGGATGCGGCTTGGTTTTGGGTTCTCGTTTCTTGGCTTAAAACCCATCGGGGCGGCCATTTACGCCCAATGTTCATACGCCTGCGATGAAATCAATGAGCATAGACGACTTCACCGTGTCACAATTCCCACCAACTCTACGAATCGCCGTCTCCCAAATCGGCATTTCAACCACCGATCTGTTCGATACGCTATTGAGAACAGATTCCAGCAGCTTCCATTCAGACGCCTCACAAAGCGAATCCACCAACTTCTTCAAATTTTCACCAAGAGGAGTGAATCCCTTAAACAGCATTTCGTCCAGAATGAAGGCAGCGTCCTCAAATTCATTTACGTTGCATAAGCCATCGAAAACCATCCTATACGTGACGACGTCGGGTGTGCACTCCCACCTCGGCATTTCCTCAAACACGTCCATGGCGTCCCGTATCCTTCCAGCATTGCACAGGCTTCCGATCAACGTATTGAACGTGAATACGTCCGGGTTTCTATTCTTTCCAACCATTTCATCGAACGTGGCGAAAGCGCAATTAAATTCCCCGCTCTTGCAGAACCCGTTGATCATCGAATTGTAGAAAACTGTATCGCCTTCGCATCCTTTCGCCTGCATCTCCTTCAACAGCACGTCGATCTCACCACGGAGCCCAGATCTAAAAATTCCGGTCATCAGCGTCGAATAGACACCTGAATCTGGTCGCATTCCTCTTGCTTCCATTTCTTTCTTTAGCCTGAATGCAGCCGGCAGATCGTCCGTTGCACAGATACCCTTGATCAACGACGTGTAGACTGCGAGGGTGGGATTCAGACCGTATATTCTCGTCATCTCGTCCTTCAACCTGAAGGCCTCGTCCAAATCCAGATTTTTGCAGAAATGAGAGATCAGAGTGACGAACGTGACGCTGTCCGGCAGGATCCTTCTTTTGTTCATCTCAGCAAGAAAATCCCTCGCCTCGCCGATCGAATCGACGAAGCAGCACGCTTTTATCAGGATGTTGTAGGTACAAGCATCGGGGACGCACACAGAGTCGATATCGGCGTGGAGATCCAAGATCTTCGCGAATTCTCTGCAATTGAAGAGGGCATTGAGGAGCGAGTTCACGGATCGGACCGTCCGTAGGCATCCAAAGGACGGGATTGAGTTGAACGTGCGGATCGCCGGCTCGGCGAGGCGCGCCCGACCGTAGGAACGGATAACGTTGCAGAAGAGTGGCTCCCTCGGGGCGATCCGGGGCGACTCGGACCTCAACGCTGTGAGGATGCGCTCCATCTCGTCGAACATCCGCGAGCGGCCGAGACGTTCGACGATGAGGTCGTAGGAGCGATAGGATCGGCGGAAGGGCTTTGTCCATTCCGGGTTAGGATTTTCGAAGAGTTGCAAAGCGATTTGGGTATCCTTCTGCTCGCGGATGATGGCGCAGAGGGTGTACGGATTTATGGATTTCCGGCAAACTCGACCACCGGCGACGACGGGTAGGGCTTCCATTGCGCTTGCTTTGAAAGAAGACGAATTGCGCCATTGTTGCTTGCAGACGTACAGAGAGTGAGCAAGCCCAAGGAGAGCCCCTAGCAGGAGAAATCGCGGCGTAGTTCTGTGACTAACCCGTAGATACAGTCGGATTGTCCACATAAAGCCACGTGTATGATGCCATTGTGGGGTATATGATCGATGTGCATATGTGTGTGGTAGGGATGGAGATATTGACCTATCCGATCAACCCGGACCCGGATTGGGTGAGGCATACACGAACCCGAAACTGATGGGTTCGGGTATGGGAGTAAGATGCCCCAATCTGTACCCGACCCGATATTTACCCCAACATATATCCGAACAATTATAAGACAATCCAAACCTGTCACTGGCCCGACCTGTTGTCATCCTTAATGTATGGCCTGTGCAAGGATGCATGTTGGGTGCAAAAGATGCAGCCATATGCACCGACGAAAACCATGTTTACATGAGATGGAGATCATGTGAGTATCTATTGTGAATCATATCGTATGTATGTGTATATATGCACATAGATGGCTTCTACATGTGTTTTTCTCTTTTTGTTATCAATATCTATCTCTTTCTCTATGACTCTATGACGTGGATAGATAAGTAATGTCATTGAAGAAGAATATTCGTTTTTATTCAAATATGGACAATTTTTTATAAACATCTCAACCGGTTGACCTTTAAAATAAACGGTAAAAGTGGTAAAATAAAAAGTATTTAATACATATTAAATATAAATTACGAAAGTACTACAACAACAACAACTAAGCCTTTTCCCACACTAGATGGGGTCAGCTACATGGATTCTTTGTTTCCACGGATCCCTATCGTGTGCCATGTTAGCAGTTAACTCCCAATAAGCTAGATCATTCTTTATTGTTTCTTTCCAATACTTTTGTGGTCGTCCTCTACCTCTTTTAATACTTTCCAAATTTAGTTTTTCTAACCTTCGTATAGGTTCTTCTTTTGATATTCTTTCTATATGTCCAAACCATCTTAAACGATGTTCTCTCATTTTATCCACTATTAGTACCACTCCTAATTTGTTTCTAATAACCTCATTATGTATACGGTCTTTTCTTGTATGACCACTCATCCATCTCCACATCTTCATTTCTGTCACAGACATCTTTTGTACATGTTGATGATTAACTAAATGCCCAACACTCAGAGTCATAAAATATGGCAGGCCTAATAGCTGCTCTATAATATTTACCTTTTAATTTAATGCCATCTTCTTATCACAAAGAATACCAGATGCTCCTCTCCATTTTAACCAACCAGCATTAATTCCATCACTTTGAAAAATTGACCCTAGGTATTTAAAACTTTTCTTTTGGGGAATGCAATGTGTGCCAATTTTAATTTTCATGTCCTCTGAAGTAACCAAATGATCAAACTTATATTCCATATATTATGTCTTTGTTCTACTAAGTCGGAGGCCTTTGCTTTCTAATGTTTCTCTCCATAGTTCCAATTTTCTATTAACTTTTTCCTTAGACTCCTCCACTAATACAATGTCATCTGCAAATAACATACACCAAGGTACTTCATCTTGAATATGTTTTGTTAACTCATCCATCACCATTATAAATAAGTATGGACTTAAAGTTGATTCTTGATGTAACCCAATATTAACTTCAAAGAAGTTTGTCGTTCCTTCATGAGTCATCACACATGTTTTTGCACCATCATACATGTCTCTTATAAGGTTAATATATGTCAATGGGATACCTTTTTTTTCCAACGTTCTCCAAAGAACCTCCCTCGGTACCCTATCATAAGCTTTTTCTAGATCAATAAATATCATGTGAAGGTCTTTCTTTTTTGCTCTAAAATGTTCCATAAGACGTCTCAAAAGGTGAATCGCTTCAATAGTAGATATGCCTGGCATGAATCCAAATTGGTTCTCTGTTGTACTTGATACTTGTCTTAACCTACATTCGATAATTCTTTCCCATAATTTCATAGTATGACTCATTAACTTAATATCTCGATAATTCACACAATTTTGAATGTCTCCTTTATTCTTATATATGGGTATAAGTGTACTTGCTCTCCATTCCTTGGGCATCTTTTAGTTTTTCAATATTTCATTAAATAGTCTTGTGAGCCAAGTGATTCCTATTTCTCCTAGTATTTTCCAAACTTCTATAGGAATATTATCTGGTCCTACCAATTTACCACCCTTCATATGTTTAAGAGCCTCTTTGACTTCATTCTTTTGAATATGTCGGTAGAAATTGTGGTTTATATACTTTTCTGACTTGGCTAAATCTCCTAAACTAATACTAACATCTTTATTTTCATTAAAAAGATTATAAAAATAGTTTTTCCATCTATTTCTTATATCATCATTTGCCACTAGAATTTCTTTCTCCTCGTCTTTTATGCATCTAACATAATTAAGATCTTTAGTTTTCTTATCTCTAGCCCTAGCTATCCTAAAAATATCTCTTTCACCCTTTTTTGAGTTGAGTTTTTTATATAAGTCCTCCCAAATCTTAGCTTTTGCTTCACTAATGGCCTTTTTCGCTTTCTTCTTTGCTTTCTTATAAGCTTCTAAAGTTTCACTAGTTTTCTTAGCATAATGTAATTTGTAACATGCCCTCTTTGCCTTGATTTTATTTTGCACTACTTCACTCCACCACCAAGCTTCTTTTTGTGCCGGTACACCTCCCTTAGATACCCCTAACACATCTTTCGCCACTTTCCTAATATGTATAGCCATATTGTTATACATATCACAGGGTGTGCCAACATAATTCCAAACATCTCCTTGAAGGACTTTTTGTTTAAATATATCTTCTTTCTCACTTTTGAGGTTCCACCATTTAGTCTGAATAGCTCGATGCACTCTTTTCTTCTTTGTCCATTTTTTTATTTGTAAATCCATAACTAAAAGTCGATGTTGGGTGGTTAAGCTTTCTCCTGGAATTACCTTACAATTTTTACAACACGCTCTATCTTTTTTTCTACAAATAAAGTAATCAATTTGTGTTTGTGATAAGCCACTCTTATAAGTAATTAAATGTTCATCTCATTTTTTGAAGATTGTATTAACTATAAAGAGATCAAATGACATAGCAAAATTTAAAATCTCCCTACCTTCCTCGTTTATATCCTCATAACCAAAGTTTCCATGAATCGCTTGATATCCTAATGCCTCTTTACCGACATGTCCATTTAAATCTCCTCCTAAACAAATCATCTCCCTGTGTGGAACCTTTTGAAACACCTTATCTAACTCTTCCCAAAAAGTGTCTTTATACTATCTTCTAGTCCTACTTGGGGTGCATAAGCACAAACTATATTCAAAACCTCTGCTCCTAACACTAATTTCAACGTCATGATTCGGTCACCATATCGTTGTATGTCTACTACACTCTCTTTTAAATCTTTATTTATGATAATACCAACTCCGTTTCGATTCTTTTATTTACTTGAGTACCATAATTTAAAACCTGTATCATTTATCTCCTTTGCTTTTTCTCCAACCCATTTTGTCTCTTGTAAACATAGAATATAAATTTTTCTCTGAATCATAGTATCTACCACCTCCATTAGCTTACTGGATAATGTTCCGATATTTCAAGAACTAATACGAATCTTATTATTATCTAGGACTAGCTTCCTTACCCCCCACATCCGTCCATAATCAAAATGCGAAGACCTTCTCTGAAAATTTTTCACTACATTCAGGCGGCAATGTAATGGGACTAACTTCTTTACCCACACCCGTCCATGATGTGGGAACCCTCTCTGCAATTGATTCACTACATTCGGGCGAAAATGTAGTAGCCCTTGCTTACTTCTTACTGCATTCGGGCTCTGCAGCACGTCGCTAAGCGGGGACGTCCCAAAGCAATGCTCATAATTTTTGTAATCCATGTTATAAAAATCCGACGAAGTTTTACGCTGGCTGTCGAAAGCCTAACACAACTCTCCTCCTTTATCCGGGCTTAGGACTGGCAATGCAAGGGTGATCCCTTACATGAGTAGAGTTTAAATATAAATTACGAAAGTACTTTTAATTTAAATCTTTATCATTAATTTCAAAATATTTATACAAGATTATACCTCAAAAGACATTAGGCATTTACCTCTCTCTCTCTCTATCTACCTATATATATATATATATATATATATATATATATATATATATATATATATAAGGCAATAGGTGAAGCTCAATCTCCCTTTTGCACGGATTCATACTTCAATCATGGTTGTGGCCTTCCATCACTTTAGAGTACTTCTCGATTGATCAAAATTGTTACTTTCTCCACCAACACCACTTAAAAATCATAAATATGTATATGTATATAAGTATTTTTATGGTTTTTAGGTGGTTTTCATTATAACAATTTTAATTAAAGGATGGTTTTGGATAATACAAGAATAGTAGAAGGTGGTAAAAGATAGTAACCATTATTAAAATAGTGAAACTATGTGAAACTAGATATTAAACACGGACCACGACATATAAAGAAAGAGAGAGAGAAAGAGAGAAACTAGTAAATGTGCACATGAAGCTATGCTTAAACATTCTCAACGATCTCAATTGATTAATCATTAGGATCAACATTTTAAGTCAAAAAGCAAATTGTACCGAATGCATTTATTGCACTTGCAAAAGGTATATACATATATTTTTGCTTTTAAAATTTTAATTTCAATCGCTTATCTCATTGATCAAATGGTTAACATCCTTGAGGGTGTTTAAGCATGAATTGATGTGCACATGGACTATGCTCTTAAAGGGGGAATAATAGATGCATAATATCTAAATTGTTTGATCTTATTAAAACATCTTCATCCAACATCTTTGAGACAAATGGTAGACATTTGAATTAATTTGTTTTAATTCAAATCTTTACTTTTAATCTCAAAGATCAAATGGTAGAAATATTTTAGTAAGATCGTGAAATTTAAAAATTATATATATATATATATATATATATATATATATATATATATATGTGTAGAGAGAAAGAGAAGAAAGATTTACCTACATAATATCTTTTGGTGCATAATATTATAGAAACATTTTTATCGTTCAATCATTTACATCAATGGTATAGATTTGAATTAAAAGTACTATTATACTTATACATTAAATGCAAAGTAATTCAGATCTCTACCAATGATCTAAAAATCAAACGGTGAAAATATTTTTACAAAATTATACACCAAAAGATATCATGTAGTTAAGGCTAACTTATATGTATATATATATATATATATAGAGAGAGAGAGAGAGTTGAAGGATATCATTTATATATAAACATCATCTAAAATGAATCTTAAGTATTCGATCAAGAGTCATGAGTGGTTGAGATTGAAAACATATCATATGTACCTTTTTTTTTAAGGTACTCAATTTCTCTCACATGTACTTTTTACTTTTTTTAAATATCAACCATTCATGTTGTTTGATAGAGTTTGGATACGAATGATTTACATCTTTATCTTCCACATAAATTGGATCTTGACCACCATTGATGTTGTACGATTATTTATTTTTAAGAGAATATATAATAACATTGTCCTTCGATCCTTTTTGAAAACTCTTAATTTTTTAAATTTATAATAATGTCACAAAAACAATGAGTGAGCATGTCAAAAGTGGTTGGGATCCAATTTTCATATATATACATATGCATGTGTATAACACGCTAGGAATATAGAACTCATCACATGCATCATATAAGTTAAGCACCACATATATATATATATATATATATATATATATATATATATATATATATATATATATATATATATATATATATATATATATATATAGAGAGAGAGAGAGAGAGAGAGAGAGAGAGAGAGAGAGAACTCGTGGCATGGCATCCATTTAAGTTGTTCATTTCCCTTTTAGGTGAGCTAACACTTTGACTGCACATAATGATGTACGATTCAACGTGGTTTTTTTTAATAAATTTAGGTTAATTACTTACAAAATAGTTAATAGTATCAGCCAAATAAGCATGCACGAAAAAGAAACTTGGCAATTATTAAAAGTAATTATACAAAAAATAAATTATTTTGAACAAATCTTTTGTAACCAAGTAACTTAGCAAACATTAAGAGTAATTATATATGTGTGCGTGTTTGTGTGTATGCATGCATGTGTGTGTGCATGCTATAGCTCACTGGTAGGGCTCTCTCAGGCCTACTCTCAGGTTGCGGGTTCGATACACAGGAGGTGCATGTTATACTTTCGCCTCCTATTATAACCAAAAGAGAAAGAAAACGGGAGTGGCTGCTTGTAGGGGAAAGGGGTCTATTTCGGGTCGTGCTAGTTCCTCGTTCCTGGCACTCGACCTGTCCTTTAGTTCACTTTTTGGGTGGACAAGTATGAACACCAGCTTTCGGGTCGTGCTTCGTTCAGGTTTTCTTAGTGTCTAGAATTGTTGCCAATTTCTTGTGCATGTTCGTGTCGTGTATATCATTACTTATTCGTGCCAAAAGCACGTCAATTGCTAGTGGTTCCCGTGTCGTGTTCAAGTCCGATATTTTTGTTGTGTCTGAAATTTCGATCCTTTGTTAATGATGGATAACGTTCGGGTCAAATTTGTTGGATCACAATCGGTGGAGAAACCTAACTATCGACGTCCTCCCCAACCATTTCCTTTGGGCTTTGATTCAAAAGTTTGGGACCAATTAAACCTTGGCTGGGCGAGGAAACCGACTTAGAGTTGGCTCTCCTTATCAATGGGTACCCGACCCGGAGAGGACTCGTAGCCAAGCAGAGCGGAACACCAAACCTGGTGGGTATTACCTAGTCCAAGTGGCCTACAAAAAACCCAAATATCTTTAATTGGGTAGAGGTCGATTACCCGTAAAATTACCTCGAAGAATTTCAAATTTGCTAGTCCGTAAATGATTGAATTTCATTTTAAGATTCTTGCAATTTTAAAAACATTATTAAGGTTGAAATTGGAGTATGGGGTTCCCTTACATGAGGTTCGGGTGTGAGATGGGTACGGGTGTACCCGTTTCCGCCCCCATTGACTCCACAATCGGGTTCTCGATCGGCCCGTTGGCGAAGGCACGCACGCATGCGGCCTAGAAATATCTCGAGAAGAAATCCGACATAAGTTCCCCTTGTGGCCTAAATTCGGCTTGAAGATTTCCTCTCTCTCTCTCTCTCTCTCCTTTCTATTGAACGCCACCTCTTAAATCGTAGCTCCTTCTGGTCGATCCTCACACTGGCGATGGATTCTTGCCTCCTTAATTTCCAGGTCTCTCTCTCTCTCTCTCTCTCTCTGTTTGTGTGTGTGAGAGAGCGGTCGATAATGGAAATGTGAAGTTCGGGTGTCGTGAGACTCGAATTTTGACAAATATCTCTAGAAAAATGGAATAGAAACGTGGGTTCGTAAAGATCGTCTGGTTTTGGAATAGTGTGGCGAAAGTTTCTGCCTGTCATTCTTATATTGATTCCCAAATTAAGAAAGAACTGGGTTTGCATGTTGTTGAATGTCAAATCGTATCGTTGACGATCGAACATGTCAAAAGCAAGTGACCACCCATTGTTGAATTTATTCTGGACATGTACCCACAAAGTGACTTACACAAACCGCTGATGTTCCTTTTGTTGCTCTATTTTTTTCCTTTTAAGGACGATTTTTTTATTTCGGTGATTTATATAAACTACAAAAACTGAGCGCTAATGGATGCATTTTGCAGCTTCGCTTTTCCTATGAAGAATGTATTATACTAAACGTTGTATGTTAAAAGGATATGGCATGCTAAACGTTGTATGTTAAAAGGATGTGGCATGCTAGACGTTGTGTGTTAAAAGGATGTAGCATGCTAGACGTTGTGTGTTAAAGAGGTTGATTTTGTAATATGTTATTTTCCATACAAGAACTTAAGGAAACTTTGGTATTTGTTATTATCCTTGGAGGAATATAAAGATTTTGAGGTTAGTTTAGAAAGAGTTTATGTTGGAACTTGGATCAAGAGTATATTAAATTGTGGTTCAGACATTCAGAGAGGCGTTGACAAATGGAGAGAAATTAGATAGTATGGAGAGAAATTAAATTGCGTAGAGAGAAATTAGCTAAATATTGGGAGAGGCTGACACAGGGAGAGAAATTAAATATTATGGAGAGAAGCTAGACAGTGATGCTGCTTTTGTTAGAAATCACATTACATGCTGCTTAAACCCATTCCAGAGCTGCGGATAATATATCTAATTAAACATTATTGTGGAATCTTCAGGGTTGTCCTTCATTTTCTCTGCATAGGAAGCACAACGAGAACAGTCGGCTGGTCTCCCATTTTAGGAAGTCCATTAATTTCAATGAGAGATTCCGCCCATCGCAGCAGTGGTTGTTGCTACCCGCTTCAAAACGTTCTTATACTACTGTCTTTGCTCAAGCAGACAAACAGGCTTGGGATTTTGGTAGATTTTTGAAGACTTTGTACTTTTTCAACGGGCCTCCATCTCCTGTTAAGGTATTTTGATATACTGTATCTTTTTAATTATTGGCACTTTCAGAATGCAGTATTAGATTTATCATGATGAACCGTTTGATATCTGCTGCGTATTTAGTTTTTGGAGTCTCTTCTGGAGAAACTTGTTGGTTCAACATCAACTGAACCGGTCAAGGAGATGGACAAGCGTGACATTATCCTTGTAACAGGAGCCACTGGTGGTGTGGGAAGAAGAGTAGTTGACATTTTGCGCCAAAGAGGTCTACCAGTCCGCATCTTGGTAAGCTTACTTTCTTTGTGTTCTTTAAATTATTCTTTTTTCTTTCTCATGAGAACTATATATTGATTACTGTATTTCCTCTGTTTGTTTCACTCTTGCCAGGTGAGAAATCCGGATAAGGCATTGCGAATGTTTGGATCAAATATTGACACGGTAAAGTAGTAATCAAAATGATAACAATGATAAAACTGGAGCATCAGAAATGCATTTCTCAGAGCATCTAGTAGATAAAAGATAACGTTATTTCTTCTAAAACTATGGCATTGATGTTATTGTTGTCTGAACGTTGCTGTACTGTTAATGAGGGATTGAAAACTACAAGTACAAGAAGCTTGGAAAAGATTTTGTTTAATCAATAGAGATTGCAGACGACATGCAGAAGCTGATCTTTGAAGGTGGCCAATAAATTTGCACTCTGGATAAGTAAACTTGCTATCAGATATATTGATTTATATCACACTTAAAGTATGATATATCGATTTCTATGTTTACCATGACCATTTAGTCTGAATAACTCTATGCACTCTTTTCTTTTGTGTCCACTTTTTTACCACAAAGTTCATAACTAAGAGTCAATGTTATGCTCATAGGTGTATCCATTGACATAATATGACTATTGTTTTCTGTTAGTAAGAGAGTAAAAATAAAATAACCTTGTGTACAGTCTGTCTTTTTTATCCATTGTGGTTGTTAAGCACACACATATGCATCTTTGTGTGGATGTGTGGGTGTGCATAAGCTCATGTGTTTGTGTGTGTGTATGGATGCAAGCTCACTATTCAATTTGTTCATTAGGTTGTTGGGGATGTTACAAGGGCCGACACTCTTTCACCAGAATATTTCAAAGGTGTGAAAAAGGTCATAAATGCAGTCTCTGTCATCATTGGTCCAAAGGAAGGTGATACTCCTGACAGGGCGAAATACAACCAAGTACGTTAGTTGGCACATATTCTAGGGGCAACCTTTCATTTCATACACCAGAAATGAAAATAGTTGATGGAACATACCACATGCTTGTATCATAAATTGTCTCCCCAGTGCAATAGGCTTGTCCACTAATGTGTACTTTATATCTGTTAGTGCTATGCACGTTACTTTTGTAAAGCACTTCCTTGTCTTTTGCCTAATAATTATGTCTTGGATTGTATTTGTAGGGGATCAAATTCTTTGAGCCAGAGGTACTTAAGCATTGGCTACACAGTCCAAGTTCAGTATTTTCCATTTCTCCAGTCCTTATTGTCATTCTTTCTCATCTGCAGTCTTATTGGCATGTTTCTTCTATGAAATCAGATAAAAGGTGACCCTCCAGAAAAGGTAGAGTACATTGGAATGAGAAACTTGTTGAATGCGGTGAAGGATGGTGTTGGACTTCGGAATGGAAAACTTATATCTGGATTTGAAGGTAATTGCTTTGTATAGAATTAACTTAGTTACAGAGCTGCGCACATTTACTGATGAAACTTATAAGCAAAGCAGTGCAGGCATGCATGAAATTGTATGCCCACTTAATACCTGGTTCTGAGTACTACACGTAGATTGCATGTCTAAATTTTCATGAGCTATAGACTGAGGTTATCACTCTGGCGTGATACATATTATTTTTCATTGGGAGTTGCTAAAGTCCTGTCTGATATTCAACTGAAACTGTTAATCATCAATAAACGAGAGTTCCATTTCTTATTGGAGTCTGGATTAAAGAGATTGTTCCATCCGGTTAACTAAAAATGTTCCTTTGAATTAAGAAAGGACCAATGTCTGATGTTCATTTCCGGAAATTAATCATATTCTGGCTAAAATTGGACCCTTTTCACTTGTCCTGGTTTCATCCATCTTAGCTCTCCTTCAGTCTAGAATATATCATCTAATTGAGGTAGGTTGGTTTTTTGTTATTTCTGTTCAGATGGCTTATCAGGAGGGCTTGCATGGGGTGCTTTAGACGATGTTGTTATGGGAGGTGTAAGTGAAAGTACATTTCAGGTAGATCCAAGTGGTGGTGAATTTGGTGGAGCAACTGGTGTTTTCAAAGGCATGTATAATTTCGTATATTTCATATTAGCAGGAACTCCCACAATTCTTGCGATTTGAGAAGCTATTCCAAGCACATACATAACTCTATTAACATTTTATGTTCTATCTGACTTACTTTTGTTGTTCACAGGTCGTGTTTCCACTGCTAACAATGGCGGGTTCACTAGTATCAGAACAAAGGTAAATCTTACTTTTCTTTTCTATTTCATGAGTGAACATTCCTATTTATACTTCTAGTGGTCTTATTTCATTTTAATCTTTGCATATTCGCTCATTTCTTTCTATTGAGTTTTAGTGATTCATGCTGTTGCTTGTGTTTTGGTTTTTGTGGTAATGTCTGTATTTCAATCCAAAGAGGTGTACATGTGGGATTTTTTTTTAAAGAAAAGTTACTGGATATTTTTGTAATGGCTCAGCTATTTTATGTTCTTGAAAGTCATCATGATAAAACATTTGTCCAAGGTCCGACCATTTGAAAAACCTGGAAAAATTCTACTCAATTTTTCACAAAATCAAAATGAATCAATAATTCATGCACATCACGTGCAACATCACAAAGTCAATGAATATTCTCATGAAAATAGGTGGTTCCACTGGTCCATATTCATATTTGGATTCACAGATTTAGGCACTCTTTGTCAAAGTTATCTTGAACAAAGTTTGTTGTTGCTCCCAACATTAGGGTTTTGAGTTTCAGCCCTCAGTGTTGTAGTATGCTAATGCTTTGAGTTCAGATACTCATAAGCTTGTTGTTCAACAAGGCATCTTTTGCACCAGAAAAGCAGTAGAAACTTTGAATGGCGGTTACTTTTATGGTTCAAGAAAGTCACTTTTCTTTTTCACAATGGAGAACTCAAATTCAAATGAAAATTTTTGAAATGCTCCTTAAGTTTTGGAAACGATATGTACATGCATGCTCAAATAACTTTCGCTTGTTGATTGTACATTCAAATCCATTTTGATCATACACATCCTCTTTCAGAACTTCTCTGTGCCTGTTGATATTTCTGCCTATGATGGGTTGGAACTCCGAATTAAAGGTGATGGACATCGCTATAAACTTATTATCCGCACTAGCTCTGAGTGGGATACAGTGGGTTATACTGCAAGTTTTGACACCATTAACGGACGATGGCAGAGTGTAAGTATATGAATAAGGTCATGCTTTTCATCACTACCACCTTGTTGATTATTCAAAACTCGAATCATTCAGGTTCAAGTGCAATTTTCTTCCTTAAGACCTATATTTCGTGCACGGACTATAAAAGATGCTCCACCATTTGATCCAAGTAAAATTATATCGCTGCAGGTCTGTCTATTCCATCCCGAATCTTTTCTTCCCTTCTGAAGTTCATTTGCTGATTTTGAACTCTTTGTACTTTTTTTCAGCTTATGTACAGCAAGTTTGAATATGATGGAAAACTGAACCCAACTTTTGAGGAAGGTGAATTCCAACTCCCAGTTTCGAGTATAAGAGCATATATTCAGGATCCTATTGTGCCAAGGTATTACTGCACACCTAACCTTCACAGTGACTTTGAAATTTCTAACATATAAAAGTGATTGCATATGCAATCTTTCTCCTGATTGTTGTTTCAAAAAATTGTAGGTTTGTTCATGTAAGTTCAGCTGGGGCTACTCGGCCAGACCGCCCTGGACTTGATTTAAGCAGACAGCCTCCTGCTGTACGTCTCAATAAGGAGCTTGGTTACATTCTCACATTTAAGTTGAAGGTATGTTATGCTGCATAGATCTCCACTTGTTTGGCATACACATTGATGCTTTGGATATTGTATTAGGAGAGACACATGATTCAAGAGTATAATATTGATATGCAGTCATACCGTCTGCTTTCTATTGATCCTCTCCAAATTATGTTTAAAATTTCCTGCAATTTCTATATTATTGTGCAGTTTTAAGCTTCATTTTAGGAAATGATCATAGTTTTGATTGGTTTTAAGTTGCATTTTGGGATCGTCACATAAAAAGGTGTTTCCACCAGTTTGCAGGAGAAACTTTTGTTGCTTCGAGGCAATGATTCGTATAAATAATGCATAAGGCTAGTTTTCTCAATGCAAAACAATGTCCATCACAAGCTTCTTACACCTTATAGAGGTAGCTGTTGCCAGATCTAGCTTGGTCACATGACTGAGTGCACTGTTCTGTGATCTGCCGTTCTCAAACAACTTTTGTTTCTCCTGGACACATAAAGGCATGGTAGAAGGCTAGAAGAACCTTTTCCATGTTTGTTTGTTCCCAAATGAAACAATGCAGTATTAATGGAATTTACAGTGACCTTACTAAGCGACTTGGATAGTTAAAATCTTAGCAATGTTTCTTGTTTTATCAGGGAGAGGATTTAATACGAGAGAGTGGTATTCCATATACAATTGTAAGGCCTTGTGCACTTACTGAAGAACCAGCTGGTGCTGATCTTATTTTTGAGCAGGGCGATAATATTACGGTACTCGTTGCTTCTTGTATCTGTTAATGGATTTGTGACGAATTTTTAGGTCTTTATTTTACCTATTAGAGTTGCTCAGAAATTTCTGTCAAAAGTACTAATAACTTGCGCCTACTTCCCTCAGAAAAACAATCTAAAGCAATCACTTGCTTTTTTGACAATGCAGGGAAAGATATCAAGGGAAGAGATTGCTCTTATTTGTGTTTCCGCTCTGAATAGCCCAGCTGCACTTGATAAGACATTTGAGGTCTGTCTACTCTTGTTTATGTTGTTTGGAATATGACTATTTCATTTTAGTGAAATTTACATTTCGTGCTGATTGATTATTTTTGTTTTCTTCCTTGCTGCAGGTTAAAAGTGTTATTCCATTTAGTGAACCATACACTGTGGACCCAAACAACCCTCCTCCTGAGAAAGATTATGATACCTACTTTAAGACTTTGAAGGAAGGTCTTACAGGGAAGGAACTAGAGACCCCTTTGGCCGCCTGAGATTTCTCGTCCATGGAGAAAATGTAAATTTTCTTGAGGTTTTCCTTGTACTAAGTGGTTGGTGTTGCAGAATTTTTCTTCGCAACCAAGTGTCTCTTGTTGTACCAAAAGCCAAAACCAAGCCTTCTCCCACACTGAGCGAGACTGGCTATATAGATTTTGTCACCATTAAGCTTGATCTTGTGCGATATCCGATCAAGTGGTTCATGTTGTATACATATTCAAATTTTACGAAACTCATCCGCGTATATGATATAAAGGTGTTTGAGATGTTAAACGCTTATTATCAATTAGTCATGATGTTTGGATCACCGAGTTCCTAGTTCTCTATGGTCCAAACAAATGCTCATATTGCTTTCCATTGGTCAAAATCGTTGAAATATGGTTTCCCATTACAAAAAGTCTAACCAAGTAGGTCCAGGTTTTGTCTGCCATAGATAACCTAGACTGCTTCTCTCAATGAGATGTTTATACTTGGGTGCGACTGGCTGAGTAATTCCCTTAAGCATGTTCTTTTGTTTCCTCGCCCTTGTTGACTTTGTTTTAGAAAATACTTAGGTGGTTGAGTTTTTTTGTAGACTTGGTTTGCATATTGATTTAGATACAGTGCTGACTGACCCACTCATTGTGTTTCAAAGACTTGCATCCACGATTCAATTACTGTTGAATGAAAGAAAACGTATACTCATTATGGTAGGGGATCTTGAATTTTGTGGAAAAGCATTTTTCAGTGGTTCAGTTTTTTCCATCAAACACAAGAACTTCATTCATAAATCATAAAGAAGAAAATACATAGAACGATCTTTAATGCCGCATGCAGTCAAAATAGAGGATCTTCCAAAAAAATATTATTAAAGAAGAGAAGCAAGTAAATCACAGGCACTGTGGAAACCATCTTCTTTCCTTCCAAAGGTACCGCCATAACTTTCTATTGAAATAATGCAGAGGAGTGTAGTGCGAATAGATCCACCCTTCAGTCATCAATATATGAACAAACTTACCCAAAATCCCTTAGGGAGTACAAAGACCTCTCTGGCACTATGGTAACCAACCTCTGAGCATAAAAAGCCTCTCTCTCTCTCTCTCTCTCTCTCTCTCTCTGTAGAGAAAGAGAGGATAAAGTTTTTGCAGGAAGCCTTTTCAACTGTTCAATTTGCTTTATATGTAATCACTACCTCATATAAACCGCTCATTTTGCTCGACACTCTCAACCTTGGTTTTCGATCCAATGTAGACGAGGCCAAGTCCACATTAACCATAACGCCTCTCAAGAGACCAAGTCACTTGGGGAACACATTGACAAACTTTGAACTGAATCTGAATGAAATAATGTCAATATAACAAATATAACTGAAATGCGTATTCCAACTACCACCACAGAAAATTGACTACCATGCAATGTTTTAAAACCGTATATCATATGATAAGATACATTTTTATCGTGTACCAGAGACTAGCACGATATGATACAAGTCATTGTATCGTGTCTCACAATATATTGGACTGTATCGCATGTATCATGAGTTGATGTTGAATCCTCAAATATAAAAACTCAAGACCCGCAACCTTTGTTTATTCTACTCCTCCCAAACCCTTTCCTACTTCCTTTATTTGCTCTCAAACCTTTTTCTTACCTACTATTTGCTTGATTTTGTAGAGAAACCACACGTTTTTGCTCTCAAAACTGTAAAATTCATAAGGTTTTTATAAAATCCATGGCATACTCTGTTATTTTAATTCTTAATCCCCTTCACACCCAATTTTTCACTTAAAAAATTTAGGATTTTCATAGATTTTGAGGTTTCTCACCTTCCAAAAACTTTTTTCTTATTGTTGTTCATCCCTTCTTGGCTTGATGGTATCTGATTGGTCCAATCCAACGTGAAAGTACTAAACCCCTATGTATGAAGGTAATAAGCTTTTATCTAGTTTGAAAGTATTACACCCGAGTGTATGAAGACAATAGGCTTGTGAATAGGTGTATGTTCTTATCCAATATGGAAGTACTACACCCCAATGTATGAAAGCAACAAACTTTGAATTGGTGTATGTTATGTAACCTAGTTAAGTATGAAAGTATTTCACACATGAAACATCATCTTACGGGAATTAAAAAATATGAAAGTGATTGTTATAAGATGTCCGAAGTTGTAAAGTATAAAAATCAAGAAGTTTTGGAGGGTACAAATAAGAAGAAAAAATTATAGCAAAAAGATAACATAAATAGGTGGTTGGGATATGTCTCAACCTTTGAAGATGTTTTTCGAGAGATGTACAATGACAAAATGCATGGTGTGGCTGAAAAGACAAGAAAAAAATAAGAAAAAGGAAAAGGTCTAGGTTTTGGTGGTAATAGCAGTTGATTTTTGTTCCATTATAAGAGTTCTTGCTCGTTTGATGATTACGAGGAGTACTAGAGGAGGTAAAGGTTTTGGAATGCCTTCATTTTTTAAGTTCAACCATGTATTACATCAACTATGGCTTTAAAGGAGGTAATTGAGAAAGTAGATCTCAAGTGTAGAGTTCTTTATAAAAATTACCTCTTTCAATGTTGCAAATTTATTTTCTTTCAAGGCATGATAGATATTGTTGTTAGTGTGAGATCATATTACAAGGTCCTTACTTATCATGCTTTGAAGGGTACATTGCTACAAAAATAGGTTTGTTTATGAATGAAATTATGAATTTATGGAGTCATGAAAGTTTACAAGTTATTTTATTATAGTTGATGGTTGGATAGATAGTCATCATAGATTATTAGTAAACTTTTTTTCTAATGTCTAAAGGAAACATTATTTTTTAAATCTTATAACCTATTTGATATTGATAAAATTACAGATAATTTGTTTCTTATTTTTAAAGATGTTGAGGATATAGGTGTTGAAAATGTTGTTTAATTCGTTATTATTAATGTTGTAAATTTTAGAGCAGTTAGTAAGATGCTTGAGTAGAAGCATTTATCCTTAGTGTCAACCCCATGTGTTGCACGTTGCATAGACTTCATGTTTGAGGATTTGAGTGCAATGAATGAACTTAAGGGGGCATGCAGAAATGTCACAAAGTTTATTTACAATTATTCATTTGTATTGAATTTGATGAAAAACCACAGTAGTGGAAGGGAGTTGATTAAGCCTTCATTGACAAGATTTTTTTCGAATGTCATAAAAAAGTATATTGAAAATTGTGTTTATATCTTATGGGGCTTTATAAGTTGGTCAAGAAAGAAAAAAGGAATTATTGTAGTAGATCTTATTTTTAGTGCTAACTTTTGGGAGAAATACAATACATTTTTTTAGGATGATTGTTCTTTAAACAAAGTAATGAGAATAGTAGAAAGTGATGATAGGTTTGTTATGCCTTATATATATATATATATATATATATAATATTATAGATAAGGTCAAATTGAAAATACAAATGAATCTTGACTGCAAGCGATCACTTTTAAAGAATATTTGAAAGATATTGATATACATTGAAACCGATAAATGCATCATGATTTGCATATGGCTAGATATCTATTAGATTTTCTCTCAACTTTATAGAGGATGAAGAAGTTAAAAAAAGAATATTGAATGCAATTGACCATGTACAAGATTTTGCTACTCGGTGCAATATCCATTTAGAGTTAAGTACGTATATATTGGAGATTTTAGAAGGTTAATTGTAATATAACTTCATTCACAAGTGCGATCGGGTATGATTTGGTTTTTTTATAAATTATTATTACTTCTTCGTTCTTATCACTTGTGTTGATTCTTAAGGCTTAATCCTTTCTTTTATTATGTTTTATTATAGATGAATGGTGAACTCGCTTTAGTGTAGATGCAACAAACTTGTCAAGGTTTGTTCAACACATATTAAGTAGATCATGTGGTTCGAGTGGATGAAAAAGAAATTGAAAGTTTTTTTAATTCGTTCACACAAAAAAGAGAAACATATTGGAACATGTCTGTCTTCGTGATTTGGTAGATATTACATACAATATGAAGTTAAGACAAAGGTAAAATTTTTAAAAAGGTTATATGTTTGTTACTCCTTACTTATACTCAAAACATTCATATTAATTTGAATGATTTTCTAATTTCTAAGTACATAATATTATTGTATTCTTTCTTTTGTTTTCTTTATAAACAAATACAAAGAGATGCAAGAAAGAAAGGTGACATATGAATCACTTAGCTATGAAAATGTTATATTCTTGATGATTGGGTCAAATAAGAAGAGGCTCGTATCATTTTAGATTGGAGGACTGTATGGAGGAAGAGGAAGGAGATAACGGTCATGGTGGTGATGATGATCTTGATTATAGTGCTTATGAATTCATTTGTTGATTATGATCCATATTTTGTATAATAAAATGTTGATATTGAACTCTTGTAGTTTGTAACTTTGTATTTGCATTATGTAAATTGTAAACTTAATTTTAAATCGGCATTGTAGTTTCTTACTTTCTTACTCTTTTGACATGTTTGGCATTATTAACTTTAAATTGGTATTATTGATTGTGAAACGCCATGCTGATGCTTAACTTTAATTTCAAATTTTCTTATTTTTTTTAAAAAAAATTTAAGAATTTTTCTTTATTATTTAGGATGAAATGTATCGTATTGTACCCACGATACAATACGATTATCGTGTATCGATACCCTATGTGATACCAGTACCGATACGCTAATTACAACATTCTTATGGCCAAGGCTCATGAAAAGATTATTCTTCTGCCAATGTTTATTTTATGCTACGAATACAGGAAGGACATGCAACCAATATCTTGTGGAAATATAACAAAAGGATTCTTTTATTTAATTTGGGGTGTTGTTCTCCTGTACATCTTGGAACATGTTAATATTTCAACAATGAAAAAATGGAACACAGAACATAAGACACTCTTGAACAAATGTATCTGCAGATTCAAATGGGCTTACTCTTTGACCCAGTTACAGAAATTTAACTCCATTTCAAATTTCCACTACAAGAAATACAAAATTATATCCCACTGAAGCAACCTTTTAGGTGGGTAAGCTAGTCGCAGCAAACCAGCTTCTAACGTGCGCCCAACCTTTTAGCTCTAAAGAATTAAGAGGGCACCTTCGCTTCAAAACCGTGTGGAATCACCAGATTATGTTAACGCATAGAAGTGTTATACTGATAGAGCCTGTACAGCCATAGAAGCTGTATGAGGAAAAGAAACTCCATAATAAGGATAGTGAGGATGCTTTCTGTTGCTGCCATGCTGATCCTCTGCTAAAAAGAGGGGAAAACTTTTTAGTCTGCATATAGGGAAGGTGATGTTTGTTAAATTATCTCGCTAAAAAGTATGCTCTAAGGGACAAATTGGAACAACAACTGAGCCTTGTCCCATACTAGGTGGGGTTGACTATATGAATTCTTTGTTTCCACATAGCCCTATCATAATTTATAGAATCCATGATAAATAAGTCCGACAAAGTTTTACATTGGCGGTCTGAAGCCTAACACAACCCTCCTCCTTTATCTGGACAAATCAGAAATTTAAGAATTTAGAAGCATTTGGTAATAGATAAAATAGATTGGAAGCAAGTTGATCATAATGAAAAGAAAACGTTCAACACAGAACCAAAAAGAACAGCAAAAACTACAAATACCATGTAGTCCAGATATTATCCCAAATAAGCACTACATTCGAATCTTAACATGTGCAATGTGACTGTGTACATATAAAAACATACATATATACATACATATAATATATATATAAAGACACATCCAGACATTTGCAATTTGGAACTCCAACTAAAACTGAATTGGCAGTACAAATCACGGGTTTGCCATTTCTTTAACTTTTTTATAGTTTTCATGGCTTTAGACGGTTTCGGACTCAAACTGAAACCGCGGCCCAATTCCAGTCCAGTTCCAATTTACCTGGAACAGGACGTGTCTCCAACATGTATGCATGAACACACACACATACATGTATATATATATATATATATATATATATATATATAAAACATAGATATATATACATATATATATATATACATATATATATATATATATATATATAAACATATATATATACATATATATATATATACATATATATATATATGTATATATATATATATACATATATTAACATAGATATATATATATAATAGATACACAAAAACTGGATAGAAGGAGAAAGAGCATTTTAGATTTCTTTCTGAGAACATTTCCTTCTCATTGTTTCCTCTCATTTCTTTTGTCATGCACTGTTGCCTGACATGGGTAAGGTGTACTAATTTAAACTTGAAATGCTAAATTACATCTAAACCAACGGAAATTGCATTTCATTGAGAACTTTGAGCTCATTTAACTATAGAATGCCATGGCAAGGTTCTTCATGAAGGTAAAGTATGTATATACCAAAGAAAAGTATTTATATTAACAGAGGAATTCAAATCTATCTGATTCTACTTTCTTCATGGATCTTGCCATAAGACATATTTGCTCATCAACAAAAAGTCGAACCCCAAGCACCTAAGTAGAAACTCACCTCAACATGCTGTTATGTTGGTCGAAATTTATCCCACTTTTCAAGCTTCCTCATCCATATTATCAAGAATGACATACTTTGCAGAGTCATTTGCATGTGGGGATCCTATAGATTCGCCATTTTCACTTAGATGGCCTTGCTGCAGCTTCTGGTACCTGAAGTCATTTGCATGGTAAATGACTCGGTCACAAGCATTCAGTTTCCTATTCTCTTTGGTATATGCTTATGAAGTTTGATGGTAGGCAGAAAACTTTATATTTGAAATCATTTGATTGAAATTCTTCCAAATACAATACGATCATAAATAAGAGCTTCTTCTGAAATTTTAAAAGGAATAATGAAGTAAAAACATTTCTTCAGTAGCGTCCATAACTCATTTAATTTCTTCCTATAACATGGCCACAATACGCCACTGTAACGAAAGAGGTAGAAGTTCTGTAAATCTTAGCATTAGAAGTATGTCTCATTTAATAAAAATATTTCACTTACTTGTACCAATTAAATAAGCCAACACCAACCATGATAATCAACAGACCAAGTCCTTTTAACAGTGTAAAGTGATCGTGGAAGTAAAATACCGCAACCTGAGATGGAAAAGACATTAGATTCATGTGAATAAGTTCTGGAGGATTAATACACAATACAAAAGCAAGCAACTGCTATCTCATAGTTTTCATGGGGAGATGAATTTGTAGAAACACAACCTGGCTGAGAGGCTGAGGATATGACTTGTCAACATGATGTGTGAGTAGCTTTGAATTATAAAGACTGAAAAAGAAGTGAAAGAGAAACAGACCATACTACTGGACTCAAAAAATGTGGATTTCATTCAAGGATTCTGACCATATATTCGCACCCTGCAGTTATAATAAATTGCATAGCCTAACCAACTAGCACTCTGGATAACCTTAACAATATAATCCAGTAAACTCCATTTGACACATTTAGTTTATACTTTATAGTATGACATATAAGTTTAATGATGATCTCCGATTTATATTGGCTCGGAGAACCAAAGAGTATTCAATTTCAAACCAAAATAATGCAGTAAATCAAACTAAAGTCCAAAAAGGAAAGAAGGTTGAAGAGAGCCACAAATGTGCATGCTACGAGCCACTAACAGGAAACTTTTAGTTGTAAGTCAGTGACCCCAAAAGTACTAATGCACCCTCACAGCCACCTCATCGAACCTCCACTCCTTCCCCTCTCAGTCTTGGGGGGAGAGAGAGAGAGAGAGAGAGAGAGAGAGAGAGAGAGAGAGAGAGAAATGTTGCATACTAAAAACACGATAAGCAACAAAAGGTGGTCTTCTGCTCTCAAAAAGGAAAAAAAGGTAGTGCTCAGATTAGTCAAAAACCGGAGCAATTTGAAAGTCTTGTTTTTTCATTCACCCTCCTTTCTTTCCCATAAAATTGTAATATCCTTCAACATCTTGGGAGCAATTTGAAATTCTATGCTTACACATAGAATTAATGCTGGTTGATTAAAATGGAGAGGAGCATCAGGTATTCTTTGTGATAAGAATATACCATTAAAATTAAAAGGTAAATATTATAGAGCAGCAATTAGGCCTGCCATGTTTTATGGTTCTGAGTGTTGGGCAGTTAATCATCAACATGTACAAAAGATGTCCGTGACAGAAATGAAGATGTTGAGATGGATGAGTGGTCATACAAGAAAAGACTGTATACATAATGAGGTTATTAGAAACAAATTAGGAGTGACACCAATAGAGGATAAAATGAGAGAACATCGTTTAAGATGGTTTGGACATATAGAAAGAAGATCAAAAGAAGAACCTGTAAGAAGGTTAGAAAAACTAAATTTGGAAAGTATTAAAAGAGGTAGAGGACGACCACAAAAGTGTTGGAAAGAAACAATAAAGAATGATCTAGCTTATTGGGAGTTAACTGCTAACATGGCACACGATAGGGATTTGTGGAAACAAAGAATCCATGTAGCCGACCCCGTCTAGTATGGGAAAAGGCTTAGTTGTTGTTGTTGTGTAACTGGCTTAGCAATTTGAAGTCGTGTTTTCACCCGCCTACACTTCCCAATGAAAGTGTAATGCTTTTGACATCTTGTGCTGCTTATAAGCTTTTCTTATATATTTTACTTCTATTAACTGGCACTTGAGAGAAGCCTTTTTTCAGTCACAAGTTTTTCCTTGCTGAGACTTTTCCCATAACAAGTTTTGTGACCAAGGTTCTCAAGAATTTACCAATGAAGTCGCAGGCAATATTGTGCATAATTGCATCATGCATGTTTCCCCTACAAAATCTCAAGTAAATCAACAGAAGAAGACCATGTGAATTAGAAAGAACAAAGGAAAATAAAAGGTTCTGGCAAAAGGATGGAGTAACATTGTGATGCTATCGTCCTAAAGCTAATGTTAGGTTGGTAAATCCTTACAACCAGTAACCCAGCATAAAAGTGCAAGGTGCACCCGATGTGGCTATTATTATGGGATATTGTGCTAGCAGACTGTTGGTCAGGTCCAGACCCACCTTGAACCCAACAATGAACTTGCTTTTCTGCTTTCTCTTTTCTCTGATTAGTTCCATCACACCGACTAAGTTCCTTTTTTTTATGACTTTATCTATATTCTCGTTTAAAATTTTCAAATGTATTAAAACAATATTTGCGATTACCTTTTGCTTCTTAACACAAATTTTTGTTTACTTATACATTTCACCTCATTTATAAGAATTACCATATTGTTCCTTCAGTACAAAATTCACACCTATGCAACATAGTAGTAACGTCATTAACACTTTGTATATGTAAACCAACCGAATATATAACTCTTTCTTTTGGAACAAGTTACAAGAAGAGTTGGAACTATACCACAATAGTAACAGCTTCCTTCACGACACCTGCAACTGTCACTGTCACTGCACTAGTTGTTGAGACAAGAACATACTCCATTAAGACCTGCAAGGGAAAGAACTTCAACAAAAAGGGCTTCGTAGAAGTGAAGCAAAAGGGCTCGTTAATTAAAGTGGACAGACTTTTGTAGGAAGTAGCTTCACATCCATACAAGTCATGATTATGAAAGAAGGTCAATTACATTCTTAAACCCCAAAATGAAAAGGTCTAAAGCAGTTTTGGAGTGAAAAGCTATTCCTTACCATACAAAATGCTAGACCGCCTCCAAGAAGCATAAGCAAGCAACTTCGAATAATGTGCCAGGAACCATCAAAGTAGTTGTTTTGCTTAAACTTGACCCAAGGATCAAACAGCAACGAGAGTATAGCGGTAGCAAATGCCATAACTGGAGTAACATAGCTCATTAAAGTGATAGGATTCTTCAACCCTGAAAACATCCAAAAATGCATAACTCAATTATATTATACATGCACATGTGCAGACTAATCAAACACAAGGTAAGAGAATAAAGGAAGATTTCTTACCATAAGCTTCCCTCTTCAAGTTGATGAGTTTGTCCGTTTGATACAACAGAGAACATTTTGTAGGTTAGAGGTGAAGGAAATTAGATTACAGATGAAGAAAAATCTAAGAAAACATAAATTTTGATGTTACTAAAGTTCAGGAAGCAAACAGCAGCCAACCCATTATTACATTGAAATAAGTATAACAGTCTCAGCATAC
Organism: Brasenia schreberi; assembly: GCA_036023115.1. Classification (NCBI taxonomy): domain Eukaryota; kingdom Viridiplantae; phylum Streptophyta; class Magnoliopsida; order Nymphaeales; family Cabombaceae; genus Brasenia; species Brasenia schreberi. The sequence continues at coordinate 7,955,194 of JAYKKT010000078.1, read as the reverse complement.
CCATGCCTAATGTAGAATGCGTGCATATTTACCTTTTCGAATACCCTCCACTAATATTACCGAAAACATTGTTAAAATACTTCTACGAGAGGGTTTTATCGAAAATGTTAGAAAACATAGGAAAAGTGACAAATTTTTTTAGTTTTAACTCTACGGTATAGAAGAAATAGGAAAGGATCATATAAAACTATTTTAAATTTAAAACGGATCAAGACACCTTGTTTACGAATCTATTCTAATTATCAACGAATTCCTAGAATTTTATGAGGGATGGGGATTGTAATTCTTTCTACTTCTAGAGGTATAATGACATCTGAGGTGATCCATCTGGTATGCGATACAAATTTGATCATTGATATCACAGTCATCTTCAAGGATAACTGGGACCAAGAAACTTTCTTTTACTTCTAAACCGAAACACTGCAAGCCAATAACATCACAATGGTACATGTATTGTTTGGGCACCTGTCTGTGTTGATTGTATGTACAATTTGTGTATTATAGGATACACAATCTTCGCATTTAACTTTTTCTTGACCAAAAAAACTAGAAAAAATGTACATATACATGCCAGAGAGAGAGAGAGAGAGAGACTTTGGGTTGAAACTACTAGAAGTGAAAATACAAAAAGTCCATCTTTTTGTGGTCCACTTTCTCATATTTTATGCAAACATAGGTTAAGACCATGTCATAGTTTTGGATTTCAAAATTGGGTAAAAATGATTCCTCTCTGCCTTAAAAATTGCAAGAATACTTGCGCAAAATAAGTACAAAGAAGAAAAGAATATGTTTTGGTCTTAAGTTTAGGTTAAGATCAACCCCCTTGACCTTAAAAACACACAAAAGAGGTGTTAGAAAACGTGGTTGCGCAGCGGAGATTGAAAATCACAAACATAAAGAAGAGGAAATGTGGAGATCGGAGGAGGGGGTGGAGTTCCGCCCCCCTCTTTCTCTCTCTTTCTTAATCTCGGCAACTTAAACCCTAATACAACCTATCGCCCTTATATAAGGAGCTGTAAAAAGTAAAATGACCAAAATACCCTTAGTACAAAAAATACCAAAATGCCCTCAGTACCCCAGAGTCCCAAACAATTACAATAATACCTAAAACATCAAATTTACTAAAATTGACTCTAAAGTCTATTCTTCAACACCCCCCCTCAAGTTGGGAGTGAGATACTTCGAACTCCAAACTTGCCAAAAAATGGTTCTTTCTTCACCACACGTGCATGAGCGATCTCTTCGAGGCTTCTATAAAACAACTTAAACAATCAAGAACACATAGGTAGCACACAACCCTTCTATGGGTGTCGATTGCTCCCTCTCTCTTTCTTCTTTTTCATAAAGTGATTCGGTAGCTACACTTCAAAAGTTATGTTTTTCTACTCTTGAGAAAGCTAATCTTTTGTGATAGGAGGTACTACTCCACCATACACACTTCACACGGCTTTTCCTGTGTCCCTTCACATGGTGGCTGCAGCCAGTGTATTGGTTGGGTGCCCTCTCTTTACCACTCAAATAACAGAATACAGATATATACTCATACTAGTCGGTCTGCGCCCCTTCACATGGTGAAGGCAGCCACTTTTTCAGCCCTCCTGACTGTTTACTTCAACTCAAGGTTTTAATTTTCATACTTCTTGGTGATACTACCACATTTCGTACCAATCAATTTCTCTAGCCTCTTCTATGATTCGATTTTCATGCATATGTAGTGAAAAAACTGATTTTTTACATTCTATCTTTTCTTCTATTTCCGTTGAGTTGTTTTTCCAATGAAGAAATCATCACTACTACTTCATACCTTTTTAAATTTTTTCTCTCTGAATTTTCAGCCCTCTTGAGCATTTGAGCAAACACTTGATACGTAGGTAAACATCTCTCTAAGGCCTTTCATCGAACGCTTTCCTATAGAGTTGAAGTTTCTATGAAACATTTCATCAAATAGTTGGTCTACTGCATCATTCCCTTACATGACTTCAACCTTTCCCTTGGAAATTGTTCATGCTTGCACCATCGAAAGTGAACAAACAAGGACAACAACATGAAATGCACAACCAGTAAGCTGACAGCAAATTCCTTCGACAGAAATATACCTTCAGGAACAAATTTGAAGTTCATGGACCAGAAGTGAACGAAGACTCATCCAAGATTAAAAGCTCTTGATATATACTCAAATGGATATACTAACAAAAAGGGCAATATTTCCAACACTTCTTTTCCTTCATGTTTTCTTATTACACCATAGGTGGTCGACAAAAAATAATGCCTGTAACTAGTAATTGAGCACAAATTCCTTGGAGAGAAGCGCTGCCAGTATTCATTCTGATCATACCCAACAGTTTATACCGACCAAAAATTGTACTGACAATGTTTAATTTGCACGGTCTTGGAGTAACTCGAGATCCATTTCAATAGGGTCAGTTGCTTGAAGCTTATAGTGAACGCCATTGAGCTCCCTCCGGAACCTATCCTTTGAAGTTGCATAGAGAATCTTGGAACGGATGCGTGACACGGAAGGAGCCCAAGCAATGAAGAAAATTTTGCTTTTCTGACAGTTCTCTAACGTCACATAATCAAAGTCGTAAACTGCATATCAACAATCACTTTCTGGAAGTGAGGCACTAAAATCGGCATAGCTCTCTGCAGGCCCACCAGTCTTCTCGACTACAACCTCTTTTTTTCTCATCAATCTTGAAGATAACATACCGATAAACCTTCTTCCTTTTGCAACTCCAGGAAGGTGGTCCTGCAATGATCAGTCACTCCCATTCCAGAAGAAGCACTCGACATCCTGAACGACATATCGACAGCCGATCAGAAGACTCGAACCATTTTGTTTTCTTAAAATCCAGCAACCAACAAAAAACCTAGAAATCCTTTGAACCGTCACAAACATAGAATCTCATCGAAAAACTTTTCAGCCCATCGGTGAACCTAAGCCATCGTTGGCTATGATACTATGTTGGAAAACATGGTTGCGCAGCGGATATTGAAAATCACAAACATAAAGAAGAGGAAATATGGAGATCGAAGGAGGGGGCGGACCTCCAGTAGAGGCCGCCCCTCTTCTTTCTCTCTCTTTCTTAATCTCAGCAACTTAAACCCTAATACAACCTATCAGCCCTTATATAAGGAGCTGTAAAATGTAAAATGACCAAAATACCCTTAGTACAGAAAATTACCAAAATGCCCTCAATACCCCAGACAATTACAATAATACCTAAAACATCAAATTTACTATCCTAAAACATCAAATTTACTAAAACTGACTCTAAATTCATATTCTTCAACAAGAGGATTAGAATATATTATCTTGAGTTTCGAACTAATAAAAAATAGCTATATCTCACAATTTTGCTCAATTTACAGTCACAATATGGTAAGAAACGAGTGTATGGACCTATAACTGCTTATCAGTTCAAAGAGAATAATACTATCCGGCATAAAGGTATTTCCAGACATTGCTGCAATCAGGTCAAATAAAGTGCAATTATATGTTATTGTCATTTTCCATGTATTTAATTGAGGGGTTTAGTGACCTATTTTCACTCTTACGAACATTTTAGCTGTTTCAGCAACATCAACCAAGATACACCAACAAAATACATGTTTCAATTTATTGATCATTTGCAAGAACTTTCTTCACATAATACCTTATTGGCAATTCTTCCCTGTATGGAGATAATATGTAAATTTATGTCCTAGTAACAATTATTCAAAGATGCATGTCTGCATGTCCCATTGCCAAAGTTTGCAAATTCAATTCTCAAACATGAGCCAGCCATCAAAATGCACTAGTCAGTGACACACGAGACAGGCAGAAAACACAGCTGCTACATTTTTCTAATCACGGTTGTGTCAATCAAAATATTATACACCCATAAACACATGAACCTAAAGTAGAATTGGCTTAAATGTCTAGGAAGCTCCAAAGAGCAGGTAAGATGCAAGTTAAAGCAGGTAGGGAAGCATAACTGAAGTAGCTAAGAACAACTACCTGTAAAAGAATCTGAGTCATTGACCACCGGAATCCCGACATAACAGAGGCAAGCATAACAAAAAGAAAGCCCCAGAATTCAAACTCGGTCTCCTTTGCCACTGCACATCCCAGAAAACAAAACTATAAACTTAGAAGACACTAATGTCATGACGCTAAGGAAAAATAGTCCACCATGTTCCACAGACTGTTAGATGCAAAAGAATAGGATGACAAGCACTAAGACAAGGGAAAGAGTTTCTTCCAACACAAGCTAAATTAGAACACGCTGATCATAGCAACACAAGCTTTACATGACAATATGCATCAAAGAACAGCAACAACTGCATCTCACAACTCACATCAACCGATAATAGAAACAGAAATTTTATTGGAAGATTATAATAAGCTTTGCTAAACTCTTTCAGTGCAGATAAATCCAACAGTACACTATGGAATTGCAGAAGTGCCAGTCATGATGGCAGCCTGGCACCTTCAGTCACCAACATCAATCAATATTATCAAGCGTTTTTCTAGAAAGCATTTACAGGGAAAGCTTCATTTGCAAATCCCCAGGAAAAGAACTGAGAAATCTAAGTAATTGGCGATGGTAAATGTAAAATTAAATGTACCAAGAATGGCCCTTTCACTCTCAATTTCTTTCACCTGTGGCATCCTTTCCTTTCTACATTTGTGAAGCAAATTAAGAGGAAGGAACTCAATTTATGACATATGGGCCTAGGGTGCCACCAAATACATAAATCACTATAGCATTTCAAATTGAAGAAAGTACACACACAAATGCACATAAGATCCACCATTTGACTTAGTTTTCCAAAAATCAAGAAGTAGAACTCACAATTATCACAAGCTACCAACCTGTTAAGAGAACTCCAATAGAGATTACGAAAATGATCCCCAAAAGCCTTAGACTTAGAGCTTCCAGCCTTCAGAATCAACAGAAATAGAATCAATGTGCACAGACAAAATAACTCAACCCAATAGAAGTACATAATAGTTAGAAACAGAGCCTACAATGCAACTGTTAAAACACTCTAATCTCACTGCAAAAACAAGAGTCATGAGAAGTCAGTTAGCTGGTTATGAAACAGCTAAAGCCTGCAACTTGTGCCGTCTAAGTAACAAAAGATGTATATATGCAGTGAGTTGTTGACTGAAACCATTTTCCATTGAAATACGTAAGAGGGTGCTTAGTGTGTTGCCCTGATGCCTCCTATTGAAATACAAACGTTGTCTAAAGGATAAAGCCAGCTTTCGCTGAGTAAGTATTAACAGAGGACAGCCTTTCTTTTGAAGATGTCCTACCTACTTACCTTAGCAATATGGACAAGTTATATTTTTCATCAAGCAGAAAAACTTTCATTTTTGCATCTATTACCTAGACTCTGCTAGGAATTTGAAGTTTGGAGTTGGACAGCTAGACACCGATACCTACAGTAGAATGTGTTGAGAGGATTGGCTGGAAGCAATCAAAGTCTATAAGTGTCTATGACCAGCTTTAATGCTTTTGTGTTTTTAAAGATTCATGTATTTTCAATTCATTAATAGCATACTTGTAATATGCCTTATGCTAGATGTATTTAAGCCTCTTAGGGTCTCAATCCTAAGAATAGAATTAATAAGAGAGAGAGGTTGCCAATACACCACAAGAGGATGATTAACAGCCAACATTTCTTCTCCCCAAAACTGAGTGTAATCAAGCATGTTTGTGGCATGATTAACATGGTATGAGAGCCTTAATGGCACAAAATCAAGGATTGCAGCAGTGCACAGTCGATTGGCATTGAGGTAAGCCAAAGATTGTCTTTTGTCTTGTGATTCAAGGATTGCATTGAAGAAACAGCCAGTACATTTGATTAAGAGGTAGACGGAAGGAAAATATAAAGAAATAGATGTATATAATCAGGGACAGAATAGTGACAAGAATGGTGAATCTTTTCAAATAACCAATATCAAATTAAGAGGTAGATGGAAGGAAAATATAAAGAAATAGATGTATATAATCAGGGAAAGAATAGTGACAAGAGTGGATCTTTTCAAATAACCAATATCAAATTAGATGGCCAGAATTACATAGAATGGGTCAAATATGTTGAAGAGAAAAAATAGGTTTCTTGACAGGTAATTAAGAAATACCGTCTGAAGACAACTCGACTTATGAAAAATGGGCAAAAGATGATATCCTAGTTAACTCTTGGTTGACCCAATCAATGATTCTCTTGGAAAAATGTTTATGTTCATGGATAGTGCTACTAAAATTTGGAAGGTTGTGGTAGAGTCATATTCAATAAAAAAGAATATAACAAAAGAGTATGAAATAATGGAAAAAATTAGAAGATGTAAACAGGGAGACAAGACTAATAGAGAATATTATGGACAGTTAAGGTGTTTATGGACAACAGAGAGACAAGACTAACAGAAGAAGAAGAAAATTCACCACTTGCACTTATCATCAAAAGGTTGGAGGGGACAGAGAGTCGACTCAACAACACGGCAAGCACATCTATGGACCATCAAGCATCAATTGTTGCTGCAATGTCAAGAGAAAAGACCTCCTACTCAGAATTCGGTAACATATGTTATTTTGGGCTTCGTGTTTAGATAATTGATTCAGGAGCTTCACATCATATGGTATATATGAATATGAAAAACTACATTGTAATGAGCAGGTTCAATTGGTAGATGATTCTTATACCACAGTAGTTAGGAAAGGAAAGTTGAAATTAACATTTGAAAATGTTATACTTGTGTTACATATGCCTGATATTCGAAAAAATTTATTATCTGTAAGTTCTTTGGTGAGAAATTTAAGATACTCAGTAACCTTCCTGTCCTCTGGTTGTGTGTTTCAGTACCTAAAGACGAGGAAAACCTTTAGACGTGGTAGTCTCAAGAAGGGCTATATATTTTGAAGAAAAAGTTTCATCCTATGCAAGCACGTGGTATTATGGCTGATAGAAACTCAAAAATCTATCTTTGCGGCATAGTAGATTAGGATATTTACATTATCTAAGTTAATATAAGTCATAATATTCACGTTAGTATATATATATAGGAATCTGAGAAAAATTAATCTTGAATGTGATGTTTGTCAATGTGCTAAACATGTTAGAAATTCCTTTAAACTCTAGAGCAATGAAACCATTTAAAATAGTTAATAGGAATTAGAGAGTCATCGGCTAATTTGATGTACTAGGAATCAGGTATTGGTTGATACTCTATAAGCCTGGAATTGTCACCTACCATATGGTCTGTTTCTCCTGAATCTACAACCCAAAAATTAAAACTTTTGAATGAAGATTTACCACTTATTGTGTACGAAGTTGGTACACCAAATTCATTCTTTTCTTATGATGTAGAAGGTTGATCTCTGATTTTGAATTCAATTTCAATAATCTTCTTTCTCAATTCCGTAAGTTTATATGCAGTTGTGCCTACAGAATTTTAAGATGTTGAAGCTACATAGCTCCTTTGATCTCTCATGTCCTTTGGCTTGCCGATAATCTCCCAACATTGCTCCCTCGTGTGTCTTTTCCTTCCACAGTGGGAGCATTGCAACTTATTTTTATCTTCATAGTTCTAAAATCTTCCACCTCTTTCTCGTGTGGAACCTCTTCCACGCTAGAAATTAGACTGTCCTCTTCTAAGAAATGTTGATTTTTCAGCCTGTGGAAGCTCACTTTATTTTAGACTCCTCCTATCTTCTTCCCTTAAGAGAAGAGCATAAAGAGTACCTACAAAAGGTAACTCCTCTTTGCTTAATATATTTATCTTGATAGATTGATATTTGGGGGCAATTCCCCATAAAAGATCAAACATATTTCGTGCCTCACTATCAGTTGTCCTCTCCTTCACACAATGGTTGCATTTATTCTCATATAAACATTTGATCATTCCATAATCCCCTGAGTTCTCCATAATATTCGCTAATAGACCTATCTCCTTGTTTGCACTTTCTTATCTTCTCTAGGACTTCATACACTTTTGCTACATTCTTCCTCCTCGAATATGCTTCTTCAACTGCTGTCAAAATTTCAACGACCGTTTCTAGATACATAATTGTTTTGCTTATCAGAGGAATCATTGACTGTATTAACTAAAAACTTACCAGGGCATCCTCTTTCATCCATTTTTTAAATTCTGCAGTATCCTCTTCTGGTCAAATCTGCCTTTCATTGATCAGTCCAAGTTTTCCTCTTGATCTTAAGACAAATTCAATCGATTTGGCCCATTCTATGTAGTTCTTGTCATTCAACTTAATGTTGGTGATTTGATATGGCTCGATTTTAGAGTCATTTATACTTATCTGATTTTGGAGTTCTTTTCTAAATCGCCCTTACATGATTTCTGATTTCGGAAATTTTGATTTCTGAATATTGACAGCAAATCACTGCAATCGATGCGCTGAAAATCTACAGTTTTCTTCTAGATTGTTCCACATTGCTCGAACTCCAGAGTGGACTGATGCTTTCTTGATTTCTTCCTCAATTTTATCGCCCTAAGACTCTAATACCATGTTAAATTTTAACATGAAACGAGAATGAACCACACGGCTAGATTTCTGCAGTTTGGAGTAGAAGACGTCTCTCACGTTGAGTCGCCGTCTCTCTCTTTCTTAATGGACACATTACATGCTCATAAGGTTTTGGTAGGGTTTCCCCTTTTATAACCAACCTACTTTATTCTATATTACACAACTGCCATTAATGAAAAACAATTTAAAGAAACCTTTTAAAACCCCTAACTAAGATACTAAAGGCAGACAATGTTTACAGCCAGACTTAGACTGCTTTTGCGTCTTCTGTTTCTTCAACAAGTGTCACAACATAGGCACACGAGTCTCAAAAAAATTAGGGGCATCAGTGTCCAATTTGGAAATGCAAGTGGTGAACTTAGCAACATAGATTTCTCAACTTAGTAACATGGGTGTTTATGTTCTAGACACAATGTTGAAAAATTAGATTTCTATATCTAACTTATGGACAGGGCCCCCAAATTTTAGAAATCTTTTCCAAGTTGTAGGCATATTGTTTATGTTTTGGAGTTAATGTAAATACTTTTCTGAAATTACTATGGCCATGAACTCCTCATGATCTCATTTTAAAGTTATGTACTCATACTTGGTGCAATATGTGCTTGAGCATGCACATGCGAATGTGTCACCACCTCTTTTATGTGTCCAAGCAACATACATTTCCACAAACTTTAAACCTTTCAGTCATTAACAAGTTACATGGGCTCTAATATTAAAACTTGTAACATCAAAAACAAGGATGCATCTTAATTTTATGCTTGTGTCCTTTATGGATGTTTACTGATCCATATGCATAATTTTACGACCATTAAACTCATGACTATTTGAAAATCATAACTCAGATAAGTTGTGGTAGATTGATACACACCCAAGTTTCCTCTCATATGAACACTAAACACCATTTATTCGTTTGATAATATAGACAACGAGCCCTGGTGATACACACGTTCATGCAGCATGTATACACAATGTACCTAGATTTTGTTTTATTATGACTCTCTTTTTGTTAGCAATTTATTGCAATTTGCAATAGAGTTATTTATCTCGACTTCCAATTATTAATACCATCTGTCCTAATATCTGTATGTTATACTTGTAACTTTTGGCTTCAAGAGTATTGAGACTTCCACCTCATTCATACATATTAAAAGCTTTCTTGTTACACCTGGAACCTTTAACAAACTTTACTTAGATTTAAGATCCACAGACAAAATTTGCTAAAGTAGAATAGTGTAAAGAAGCAATAACCTGCACAACATAATCCCACTCGAGTAGTCAAGTAAATAACAATAACCACATATGAATATATAGCTGATCATCAACTTCAGACATATTTTTTGAACTCTTCTTCTGTCCCACAAGAAGACGGGCTCTATGCAGGAATAAGGTGCAGCTGTACTTCCTGACTCTAGCACTAAAAACCATGAGAAAAAAATGAAGATAAAAGAATAAGAGGAAAATTAACTTTGTTAAACTTTGATTTATAAAAGAATAAAGGAAAAGTAATTTAGTATTAAACTTTGATTTCTAGCTACATCTAAGCCAAAGGCGTGATCCTTGCTTATGAAAGGGCAAGCTACCAGGTGGAGCACAAACTGGGAAACCTACCTTCTCCAATAGTCGCTGTCCAACATGCATTGATCTTTTGGCCAAATCTTTCAAAAATACTAGTGCATTTAAATTGTATAAGAAAAAGCCTAACATAGTTCAGTAAGTGGTTAGCTTTGAAAAAACAAAAGCACCACACAAGTCCCTCTCCCTTCTTCTCCATCATAACAATGGCTCTTTATTTGATACAGCACAATAGGTACTGCTGCCTGGTGCAAAACAGATATGCCTTTCAAGAGATTCATGACAATCAGCAGTTATAATCAAGAAGAAAAGATATTTAATATTGGTTCATAATGAGGATGAAGGATATCAAATACATAGATAGAAACTATAAGTAATTTCAAAAGAAGCAGACTTACTTGAAGGCAAAAGCAAACAAGAGGAGGAAAATTGGAGTAGCAGATTTACACTGCACAATGAGAAAGAAAGATGAATTATAAGTTTTATTACAACATACAATGCCAAAGTAGTGCATATACTGTGTATATATGTATGCATGCATATGCAAGTGCATGTGCGTGTGAATTTATAAAGTTAGCTTGGAGGCTTTCTGTTTAACATGCCACAAGTTCATGCACCTGATAGAATTAAAAGGGACAATTATTTGATGCATCAGTTATAGCAGACATTGGGGTTCTAGTAAATTTTTAATTGTCTACCAGCATATCTGAGATTGGATATTTTGTACGACAAAGCAGTTGTTAGAAAGGATAAGTACAACGGTGAAGTTGTGCAGCATGTGTGCATATATACAAAGACACGCACATGTGCGTGTGCATGTATATGTATGTGTGTAATTATATATATATATATGTGTGTGTGTGTGTGTGTGTGTATCTATATATACATATATATATATATATATATGCATACATATGTAATATACACACACATATATGCATACATGTTTTATAAAGAATATGTATAAATATATATATATAAAGAGAGACAGAGAGATACCATTGTGGCGAATGTTACAGATATGAAAACAAGGGATTCGTTGCTAAAATTTATGTCCAGTGCAGTTCCAAGAGCAGTTGGAACAACTGCAGAGGCAAAAAACAACTAGGTTTCAACAACATTGCATAGTTCAAACTGTAGAGTACTAAATGTAACATAACAGGAAGCATCAAACATAAATGGCTACCATATATAAATGACAATGAGGCATAAACCAATTGATTTTCGTTCAGAAGGAATATGTTTGTGTATGTGGGTGTCAGGAGGGGTGTATCTGTGGTTTGTTGTTGTTGTTGTGTGTGTGTGTGTGTGTGAGAGAGAGAGAGGGTACATTCAATATGAAAAGTTACAATCAGACATCATTGGTTGTTCAATTATCTCTTCTGTGAGAAATTACAACTCTTCCTTAGACACACTAATTGATAGTTAATTGTTACCAGGAATAACAACATTACAGCAAAGCATAGATGCAGAAAGTATTGAGATCATATGACTTTTTTCCATATGGAACACTGTCCCAGCCGTGTCACTGCAGAAGCAAACTACAGCAATGGTTAAAAGAGAGAACAACCTAAATAAGAAAAATCCCTGGGTGCACAAAAGAAGTTCCTGGACCTTTCTGAGACATAAATCAAGATGGAAGGAGTCAAGATTCTTAAAGAACGCATATTGATAAAACAAGTGGAACAGTTGCAGATGATTGTCAAGGTGTTAAAGCACATCTATCGAATTCAAACATGTTTTCTAGCAACGTATTCGCATAAAATGCAGGTACCTATTGTCACTCAAGATGTTGACCATTTCATTCTATTCCAGCTTGTCCTTAGGTCAAACATGGAGATGATTCATCACGTTTTACACTTCATGAAGATGACATAGTTAAGAGGCATGTTCTTTTCGAGGTAAATGTTCACAAAAGCATGATATCATAGTTAAGAGGCATGATATCACAAAAGCATACAATGAAAATGTTCTATATTAAATGGTGCATTTTTATCCCATCAATGGCCAAAGCATGAATAAGAGTTTTCTTCATGGCATTTGTAGTGACGTTGGGAAAATCGCATTTGTTTTGATCCTAGACAATGGATCCATGCCTTTCTAGGCATGCAACCCATTCTCTCATGATTGTAAAACAGACAAGAACAAATTTTTTAATAGAGCAATGTTTTGACATCCCATATCAAATCTTTCTAAGACCAATTATATGTTTTCCTACCGTATGGCTAGGGAGCTCTGACAGCACAGATCTTAAATTTTGGAACAGGTACCAACCAAGACTTACAAGAACATAGAACAACACAAAGAAAATAGAAAAGCAATAGAATACATGTTGAAAACTTTTTTTTCTTTAAAGGACATTCTCATGAGCATATATGTCCACATAATATCACAGAATCTAATCGTCAACTATTCATAGGGACCCTTTCTGAAACATATCTGCAATTCTCGAATCAAAAGGAAACACATACATATACCACTTCCCTAGATTCAAGTTTTGAAAAAAATAAATCAAAAACGGGAATAAGCCGAGAAAAATAATGTAAAGAAGTCCCGTTCACCTTTTATAAAATAGTCCCTCCAAGACATGGCATTGCTTGGTACAAATCTCGCCGCCCAGAACCACACAATTGCCTTTGACAGAACAGCTTGCATGGAGAAGTGGACTGTGTTCATAAGTAAGGGAGCTGGGAACTTTCCTAAGTGATCTCCCAGTAGCGTTTTATTATACCTACCCAAAGAATGCGAGCATTCATTTAATACAACCATCAACAGAACTTTGTACAAAAAGCCAAAGATCAGGAAGAAAATACAGCACATCTCTTTACTCACACTGTCAAGCATGTGCTGAAAGTATACCACACAAGTATGTAGAACAGCATCATAAACATCATTCTCACGGAAACGTTGTTCGGATTCGTTTGCCTCGGTTCACTTGAACAGTTTGAATCATCATCCTCAACTTTGGAATCCTGAAAACTCCCGTCTCTAGCAGGTGTAACCCATAAGCGTGGGCTTCCTGACCTACTCCCACTGTCATTTTCAACGTAAAAAGAGGAGAACTTCTTTCCATTTCCTGCAATTTCCTCGTGATTGCGAGGCGAATCCGTTTCCCCTCCACTCATTGAATCGTTTCCTACGATCCCGACACTCAAATGAATATTTCTCTGACGGAAATTGTAAGATCTGTTTTCAGAATGATCGATTTGGACCCCATTTTCAGAAGCATCTATGTGAAGCAATGGTATCTCAAAATCACCATCTTCCCCACAATTTTTGGATCTACTTCTTGATTCTTTAGATCGATCGCCTCCATCTTCATCACACCACCTCGAGAACGAGGGTTCTCTTCGGAGAACTCTCACTTGGGTATCTGACTTAACCTTATCCTGCTCACCACCTTCATTATGTTCCAGATCTACATGATCGCCTTCTTCCATCGTCATCGCTCCTCACGCTGAAATAACCCCAACGAAGGGCGAAGAAACCAATCAAACTAATCAACGTCACATCCTGTCCTAAGCATCTTAATAAAACATCAAATCCATCGAGCATAAAACTCGCCCAATTAATATCTACCGAAAACTTCGTTCCCCGCCATACAAAACGACAAACGGGATCGAAGCTGACGTACCATCTTCACCAAATGAATCCAACAGAAGTAAAATAAGCGAAGTGGTGAAACGTAATCTCGCCGACAGCAACGATCAAAGCCGTCACGATGAACAAGAAACCCAGTTGGAGTCAACTCAAATGAGTCGCGATGGACGTCTCGGTCATCAATCCAGCAAACGAGATCTTCGCCGACAAATAAAGCAAGAGCGCGTTCAAAGGCAAGGACGAGATTTACAAGAAAGTTGTCGGCGTTTGGATGCTGGTTGGTTCAAATCTCAGTGTTGGTGTGCGGCGCGTCGATCATCGAGAGAGAGAGAGAGAGCTAGAGAGGCAAAGGTCGCCCTATAGACGCATTTGTAGGGGTGCCCGTACGGTACCAACTTTGTTACGAACGTTGTCTTTTATTTTAACCAATAACAAAAAAACAAACAACAAGACTTTTTGCATACTAAACGGGTCGGCTACATGGCGTCGTCCTCCATCTCTTTTAATACTTTCCAAATTTAGTTTTTCTAATCTTTTTATAGATTTTTCTTTTGATTTTCTTTCTATATATTCAAACCATCTTAAACGATGTTCTCTCATTTTATCCTCTGTTAGTGTCACTCTTAATTTGTTTCTAATAACCTCATTATGTATACGGTTTTTTCTTGTATGACCACTCATCCATCTCAACATCTTCATTTCTGTCACAGACATCTTTTGTACATGTTGACGATTAACGGCCCAACACTCAGAACCATAAAACATGGTAGGCCTAATTGCTGTTCTATAATATTTACCTTTTAATTTTAATGGTATCTTCTTATCACAAAGAATACATGATGCTCCTCTCCATTTTAACCAACCAGCATTTATTCTATGTATAACATCTCCATCAATTCTTCCATCACTCTGAAAAATTAACCCTAGGTATTTAAAACTTTCCTTTTGGGGAATGCAATGTGTGCTAATTTAATTTCTATGTCCTTTGAAGTAACCAAATGATCAAACTTACATTCCATATATTATGTCTTTGTTATACTAAGTCGGAGGCTTTTCCTTTCTAATGTTTCTCTCCATAGTTCCAATTTTCTATTAACTTTTTCCTTAGACTCCTCCACTAATACAATGTCATTTGCAAATAACATACACCAAGGTACTTCATCTTGAATATGTTTTGTTAACTCATCCATCACCATTATAAATAAGTATGGACTTAAAGTTGATCCTTGATGTAACCCAATATTAACTTCAAAGAAGTTTGTCGTTCCTTCATGAGTCCTCACATATGTTTTTGCGCAATCATACATGTCTCTTATAAGGTTAATATATGTCAATGGGATACCTCTTTTTTCCAGAGTTCTCCATAGAACCTCCCTTGTACTCTATCATAAGCTTTTTCTAGATCAATAAATATCATGTGAAGGTCTTTCTTTTTTGCTCTAAAATATTCCATAAGACGTCTCAAAAGGTGAATCGCTTCAATAATAGATCTGCCAGGCATGAATCCAAATTGGTTCTCTGTTGTACTTGATATTTGTCTTAACCTACGTTCGATAATTCTTTTCCATAATTTCATAGTATGACTCATTAACTTGATACCTCGATAATTCACACAATTTTGAATGTCTCCCTTGTTCTTATATATAGGTATAAGTGTACTTGCTCTCCATTTCTCGGGCATCTTTTGGTTTTTCCATATTTCATTAAATAGTCTTGTGAGCCAAGTGATTCCCATTTCTCCTAATATTTTCCAAACTTCTATAGGAATATTATCTGGTCCTACCGATTTATCACCCTTCATATGTTTAAGAGCCTCTTTGACTTCATTCTTTTGAATACGTCGGTAGAAATTGTGGTTTATATACTTTTGTGACTTAGCTAAATCTCCTAAACTAATACTAACATCTTTATTTTCATTAAAAAGATTATAAAAATAGTTTTTTCATCTATTTCTTATATCATCATTTGCCACTAGAATTTTTTCATCCTCGTCTTTTATGCATCTAACATAATTAAGATATTTAGTTTTCTTACCTCCAGCCCTAGCTATCCTAAAAATATCTCTTTCACCCTCTTTTGAGTTGAGTTTTTATATAAGTCCTCTCAAATCTTAGCTTTTGCTTCACTAACGGCCTTTTTTGCTTCCTTCTTTGCTTTCTTATAAGCTTTTAAAGTTTCACTAGTTTTCTTAGCATAATGTAATTTGTAACATGCCCTCTTTGCCTTCATTTTATTTTGTACTACTTCACTCCACCACCAAGCTTCTTTTTGTGCCGGTACACCTCCCTTAGATACCCCTAACACATCTTTTGTCACTTTCCTAATATGTATAGCCATATTGTTCCACATATCACAGGGTGTGCCAACATAATTCCAAACATCTCCTTAAAGGACTTTCTGTTTAAATATATCTTCTTTCTCGCTTTTGAGGTTCTACCATTTAGTCAGAATAGCTCGATGCACTCTTTTCTTCTTTGTCCATTTTTTTATTTGTAAATCCATAACTAAAAGTCGATGTTGGGTGGTTAAGCTTTCTCCTGGAATTACCTTACAATCTTTACAACACGCTCTATCTTTTTTTCTACAAATAAAGTAATCAATTTGTGTTTGTGATAAGCCACTCTTATAAGTAATTAAATGTTCATATCGTTTTTTGAAGATTGTATTGACTATAAAGAGATCAAATGCCATAGCAAAATTTAAAATCTCCCTACCTTCCTTGTTTATATCCCCAAAACCAAAGTTTTCATGAATCCCTTGATATCCTAATGCCTCTTTACCGACATGTCCATTTAAATCTCCTCCTAAACAAATCATCTCCCTTTGTGGAATCTTTTGAAACACCTTATCTAACTCTTCCCAAAAAACAGTCTTTATACTATCTTCTAGTTCTACTTGGGGTGTGTAAGCACAAACTATTTGAAAAATGTTTTCTAAAAACAGGCCTTCGAGAAATTCACGAGTTTCTCAATAGTATTTATCATAGTAACTTTCGGTCTTCCCTCCTTGATAATGGATCCTACATAACATAAGTTAGACCCGCGGGTAGAGGTGGCCGGATTGGGCCCGCAAGTTAGATCGAAACAGACATAAATCACCCGTGAAACCAGCCAGATCCGGAAATGAGAACCTCTCAATCACGTATGAATGATTAAAATTTGAAATTTAAAAAGTAAAATGTGTGGATGTGAAGAAAGTACACATTCAAAAACTATACATATATTTTTTATTTTTTAAATTCAAATTTCAATAATTCATTATCATGAACTATTGAGATTTGTTAGCATATACATTAGCCTTTATAATGATGGAGGTTGGCAAGTCCATTGGGCCATACATGTACCATTTAAAGATTTGGCAACCACCTCAACTCCTGCTTCCTCAGGCAGAATGGTAGGCTGAGGAGTTACTCGAAATGCTGCCAAGATACCAATAGCAAGGGTTTCATAATCAAGAGTGTAATATGTCAATATGTAATTTGTAACACCAGCTTTGAATCCAACATTTACTTCATTTTTTGTGTGACATAAGTTCCTCCACACAACTCATGAATTAAGAATACTCACAACAATGGGTCTACTCGACATGGATTAGGGTCCATGACAAAATTCTCAACTAATTAGAAATTAGAATGCTTCATTAGTGAACGATATTGTTTTTTATCTACCAAATAAACCAAAAAATAGAATATACACATAGGTATTCTTTCATTAAGAAATATATTTTACATCAAACCCTTCTTTTTGTTACAAGAGAAGGTTGAAGCCTAACACACAGATACCCACACACATGCACTTTATGGGAGTTGAACTCCCCACCGAGGGCAATGGCGTCGTGCCTTTGAGACACTCTCGGTGCACATCAAACAGTTTTTAAGTAAAACTTCATGTTTGCACCCTATGATTTGCCAAATTATCACTTCAATATTTTGCGTTTTTGTTTTTTGATGTTTTTGTAATTTGTGATGTGTACCATTACAATACTTATCATCCAAACGGTAACGGCATTCTTTTTTATGACAGGAAGACACGCCAGTACCACATTAATATTTGTTAATAGTATTCTTTTTATGACACGAAGACACGTCCGTACCACATTAATATTTGTTATTAGTATTCCATGCATATGATAATATGGTGTTGAGGTGTACAGCACAGCTGTAAACGTAAGATAGTGTTGCCTATTAGTGCATAAATATTATAACAATGCAAATCATAAGTTACTAATGTATTACAAGAAAACCACAAGATATCGAACTATCGATCTCACAAGCCAGAAGTACAAAAGTGAAGTTTTCCCCCAAAAAAATTGTAATTTATTGATTTCATTAATAAAAAAATATCAATGTCCACAATGAGCAAAAACTTAGTTGACTAGGAGTACTCACAAGTTGACGGTCATGAGTTCGATATCCTGAACGTGCATTTTACCTGAAAAAAAAAGAAAATTTAGTGCAATGTGGCCCATCAAGTTTTAAAACCTCCAAAAAGTTGTATATCCATTAAATTCGAGTCATCCAAACTAGGTTAACCATCTAAAGAGCTTAGCTAGCTTTGTCCTCCCACAGCCTGGTGTATCGAACTCATGACGTTCAACTCATGAGTCGATTCGACCCCATAATTGAGTTCTAGTAATATGATTTAGCAAAATAATGAGAGAAGTTTATAATAATTTTGCAACTGGATAGGGTTCACCCGGACCCTAGGCAAATTTTGGTGGGTCGCTTCGGATTGACACAGGCCCAACCTAGTTGTGGTTCACCGAGACTCGGATCCAGATTTTTCGGGTTAGATTTGACCACAATCGCACCCGTGTTTATATTTAGACCTTTCAATCGATGCATTGGTTTACCTTCTCTCTTTTAGATTCCACTAATTAACTCATAATTTTCAATAACTAATAAAGAATAACTGTGGGTTAAGAAAGACGAGCACAATGTACCATCATAAACCAACTGTGGACCTTACTGGGCGTCCCCGGACGTCAACGTTCCACCGTTCAAACATTGAGATGAACGTTAGATATGAAAAGGAATACATTTTGACATGTCCTTTTGAAATTCCAAGACAATCTGAAGTTATGTAATCGCGTTTAGTAGCATTTGATCAGCCTGGACCATGTGTTGAGGTGGCAAATAAGGTCTGCAGGTAGGTTCGGATCGGGTCCGGTCAAAATAGGTTGTCATACATCATGACAACCAAGTTACTTTTTGTTATTTTAAGAAATAATTTTTAAATTTCAATATATAAAACTTACTTATTGTTTCTTTATTTAAATACAAGTCATCCGACCTTTTGATCGTATAGTCCAGATTTGATGCACCACTCATACATTGGTGTATGTCACTCATATATTGGTGTATGTCCAAACCATAACCGGACCCCAAACCCCGCCATGGTCCGGAACCTGGAACTGAGTAAGTCCTGATTTGATTAAGGTTTGTGATTTCAAAAACCATTTGAAGCGGCAATTCGGAACTGCAGGTTCCAGTTTAGCTGAAACTGGCCATGTCTCTTGAAGTTTAACTCTTATTGTTTTGTACTTTCTTTTTTGTTACAACGGGAGGCCAAAGACTAACACACCCACCCACACATGCACCCTCTGAGAGTCGAACTCCCCACGGGCAGCAACAGTGCTAGAACACCTTACCGCTAAGCTAACACTCTCATTGCAATTTAACCCTTATTATTGGAGACGGTCTTTTGCAACTCAACATGCTTTTTATTGTGATAAGGTTTAATCAAAACGAGTATTTAATTGTTATTAAGGCTTAATGGCAGGGTGTTTTAGCACCGTTGTTGTTGGTGGGGAGTTCGACTCCCAGAAGGTACATGTGTGAGTTTGTGTATTAGTCTTCGGCCTCCTCTTGTGACCAAAACAAAAAACGAGCACATTTAATTTAAATGTTTTTTTTAAAACTGTGGTGCACATCCTTGTATTACACTATGGGCCTTTTAATACATTGTGACTTAGTGGACAATGAATCCCGTGAGTTGGTGTCTACATGGAACCATCAAAAGGAAACACCATAATGATATTTTTCTTTCTTTCTTTTTTCCCACAAAGAAACTTCATTACTCAAAAAATGAGGTAAAAGGGGGCTTCATGGAGCATCGTATAATAAAAAACAACAGAAACATGAAGTAGGGATCGCTCTAAGTGAACAAAATTAGTACAATATATAATAAAAAAAGCACGGACGAAAGTCGATTACTTTGTAAAAGTACCACTTAAAAATAAGATCACTTTGCAAAAATACCACTCAATAATAAAGTAATTGATCATAAAAAAGACCTGTTTTTTTGACATATAAACACCTGCACAAAATATTTTTAAAAAAATAATAAATTCTCCACATACAAAATCATTTATTCATGCCTTTATGACCACTCACTATCACTTAAGAATGAAAAAGATAAAGATAGAAGAAGAAAGAGAAGAAAGATAGGAGATAAGAAAAAAAGAGGTTGAAGGAGACCGAATGGCTACTGCTTTCAGTCATAGCACGAAAAGAAATCTCAAGTGTGTTAATGGAGAGAGACGTTGGTAGCATGTATCTATATACTTAGGTGCATGTTAATATACTTAGGTGCTAACAAATCTCAATCATTAATCTTTGGTGATAGATTATTGAGGTTTGAATCTATATGCTAGTACACTTAGGTCAAAGACGAATAATTGAGATTTGTTTAGATTTGCTAACACTTAAGTGTGTTAACATATACAAGTTGCTCTCTATATATGGAGAAAGAAATTAGTCTATGCATCAATTCATGCGCTAATTTTGTTAAAGATCTTAAACGTTCCATCTTCAAGATCAACAATTGAGAATGTTAAAGCATGTTAAAAGATTTTGCTTTAATAACACTCATTGCATTTATTGCACCGTAAAAAGTATCAATGTACTACTTTGCTTTTAAAATTTTAATTTCAATTACGGAACTTTTTGACCTTTAGAATGTTAAAGCATGCATTAATGTGCACATTGTCTATGCTCTCTTTCTTTCTCTCTATCCATGCTTAAATCCACTCAAAGATTTTCATTGTTCAATTGATACCATCAATGTTAAAGATTTGAAATAAAAAATAAATTATACCTTTATCCATTGAATATAAAGTAAAAATATAAGGATACCTTTCACCTTTTAGATATAAATCTCCACCTTTAATCAAGTTGATCAAATGATAAAGATGTTTGAGTAGATTTGAGCACATATAATGATAATAGTATATGCTCAAATCTACTTAAACATTTTTACTCGATTGAAGATTTCAATTTAAAAAGAGAAAGGTGTTCTACTTTCTATACTTCATATTTAATAAACAGTTTTCACTTTTTTAATTGGAAGCTCAGTTGTTGATTGCATCAATTGAAGGATAAAGATATTTTACTTGATTTGAGCATTGACACAATTAAGCATACACACACTCTCTCTCTCTCTCTATATATATATATATTAATGTTGTGAAGTTAAGGTGGGTGGTTGCCTCACCCTAGGTCCATGTAGATCCGACACACAATGCAATCATCTTAAGTGCCATAATTTGCATACAAAAATGTCACCATGACTCGTCCATTTATACATTCATAACTAAATAAATAGGTTCAAGTAGAGATGTTGTAATGGACGATGTGGGTCTGGATCCCTTTAGAGAGACAATCCTGAGTTGAGGATGATTATAGATGAGATTAATAGTGGAGGTTGGCCCGAATATGAGATATGTGAAGATGATGGTTCCTTACAATTTGAGGGACGCATATGTGTGCCTAAAGATGAGTTACTACGAAAGGAGATATTGGAATCATTGCATTGTAGTCGCTTCAGCATTCACCCTGATAGCACAAAGATGTGTAAGGACCTAAGCCGACAATACTATTGGTTTGGAATGAAAAATGCTATTGATGAATTTGTGACTAGATGTATAACTTCTCAAAAGGTGAAGGCAGATCACCAGCGACCCATAGAAACCTTGAGAACATTACTTATTCGTAAGAGAAAATGACAACATATTAACATAGATTTTGTTATTGGACTTCCTTTCACCTTTGAGAAGTACGACGTTATTTAGGTAATTGTCGATAGACTTACTAAGGTTGTATGATTTATACCTATTCGAAAGAATATGTCATTATCTAAATTAATTGCTATTTATATCGCTGAGATCATTAAGTTCTATGGTGTGCTACAGACTATTACTTTGGATAGAGATCATCATTTTACCTCTAATTTTTGGTGAAACTTATAAGATAGTTTATAAACAAAATTGTAGTTTAGTATGATATTTCACCCACACTGATGGGTAAGCTAAAGGTACTATTCAAACTCTAGTGGATATGCTTCGAGCATGTGTGTTAGACAGTAAGGACCAATGGGATAACCAATTGTATTTGATTGATGATTGAGATGTCATCCTATGAGATGCTTTATGGGAAAAAGTGTAGGATTTCACTATGTTGGGATGAGCTATGACATACAACAGGTCTAGAGATACTTCGATAATTGTCAAATAAGATGAATTTGGTTTGTGAATGGATTAAAGTAGCTCAAGACCATCAGAAGAGTTATGTAGATAAGAAATACCGTGATATAAAGTTTATGATTGACGATTATGTATTCTTAAAAGTCTCTTCATGTCGATGAGTGACTCGCTTCGGAAAGAAGGGTAAACTGAGTCCTAAGTATATTAGACATTATCAAATCGTAAAACGAGTTAGAGATATTACCTAACAATTGGAATTGTCATCATCATTGATTGGATTGTATAACGTATTTCACGTATCCATGTTGCAAAAGTATGTTCCTAATCCTTCGCATATCATTGAGGCCAAAATGCTACACATATGTTAAGATTTATCTTATGAAGAGGTCATCATAGGTATCTTAGATAGAAAAGAACAAATTTTGTGTCATCGAGTTTTGAAGATAGTGAAAGTATATTGGAGTCATCATTTGTCGAGCGAAGCCACTTAGGAGTTTGAGGATGAGATACGAGAGAAGTATCCACATCTCTTCAGGTACTTTCTAAATTCTAAGAACAAAATTTATTTAAGGGGTAGAATGTAATGAATGATGCGAGTCTGGATCTAGACCCATATGATATCAGAATTTATAGCAACGCACGATTTAGGCATTGCAAAAATGCAACATCGAGCGTTGTTGTCCTTGGCTAGCTAAGGATGATAACGGATATTTAGGTCGGTTACCATCGAGATCAATCCACATAAGAGGGTAGGGGGCGGTCTACTGTGGAGCAATCTTGGAAGAAGTCCCACGAACCGGAGAACGTGGAAGAGTCGGTCGGAATCCGATAAGAAAATCCTGATTTTGTTTTTTTTAAAAATTTTCGTTTTTAGTTGCTAAAATAGAGTATATCAAAGGGCTTTTATTTGATTCATACTAAACCTTCGAAAATAAGCCTTAATACGTGAAAATCAATTCCAAACAAGTGTAGATTAATGGATTTTTTCTAAAATTCGAGTTATTGTGTTTTATAAATTTTTCGGCGAAAACGCCGTTGCCGACGACCGATCATGGGTTGAATTGGAAGAGTAGGGGCAGACGATCGGTTGCGGACCATCGCTGGCCTTAGACATCACCGAAAACTGGCGAAATCGACGTCGAAAAACCAAGAGAACCATCCCCTTTTGGGCGTGTCCCATTTCATGTCGTGTGGGACACGACGTGTCATAAATGCCACGAACCGACATAGATTTGTATCGTTTCATCGTGTAACATGTTAAGAAATAGTTTTATGTCAAAATAGATTAGAAACAGGTTCTGTATCGAAAATGGGTTAGGTTTGGGTCGTGTCTTGAAATAGATTTTTGGATTAGAAACATGACCCGTGTCATTAGTTGTAGGTTATGTGTTGACATGATGATACATGCTACCTACTGTGTCACTCAGTTTGGATCATATATGGATCCAGATATCGGTTCAGGCCAATGATAGTTTAAACAAATCCAAATTGAGTTTTGGGTGATTTTAGGGTCATTTAAGATCTGATTTGGATAACGTTAAATTTGTAATTAAATAAATGTTAATATTTTAATTATTTATAATTGTTTAGAGATTAAAATTAGAGGATTTGACGGTGATAAGAGTGGCCTAGCAGTTTGGGGATTGGATCTTAGCGCTCCTTGAGGTAGGGGGTTATACATTCTTTTATAAAATCATGTTAAAAATATTTTTTTCTATTTAAAATGGATTTAAATGTACATGATTGATAAATATTTTATTAATGTTTATGAAATGATGTTCGTAATTATGGGTTATTTGATATGCTTTTGAAATAGAATGTGTTTTTGCGATATTGGTTGATAAAGAGCATGTTTTGATATGCATGTATTGTATGAAAATGATATTTAAATGTTGTATTCTTATGAAATTGGATTTGGATACTTGTAGACTTGGATTTGATTTGTGAATGTGATAAACTATAATTGATTTTAAAAATATAATGATGCGTTAATATATGAGTCGTACTTGTGTGAGTGTGGGGTATGTAGAGACTTAGAGGTCTCTTGGGCGATCCAACTTGGGGCGAATATAGGGTGTGTTCCTGGGCACTCTACCGTGAGAGTCGGCATGGTTACTGTCACGGACGGGGTTATCGAGGTCACATGTGAGGGTCAGACGACTCCCGTGGCCTTTGAGGCAGACAAAATATGGATTGTAATTATCGTAACTAATGATTTGTGTATGCATGTGTGTGAATGTATGCGTATGATTTTGAGATCATGATTTAAAGATAAATTTGTTCTTTGTTATGAAATAATTGTGAAATTATATATGCTTTTAGTATGATTTTTGTTTAAAAATGTTTAACCTCCCTATTGAGCTATGTGTAGAAGCTCACCCCATTATTTTAAAGTTCATCTTAAAGCTAGTACTTCGAAGACATACGAAACAGAGTAGGAATTGGATAGAGTGACCTTTTTTTTTTATTTTAGATGGTATGATAAGTATTGAACGATTTAGAAAGTCTTATTATTCGGGATTATTGTTAGGTGAACCTCATACTATTTTGGGTGTATTGTTTAAAACTTTAATATGAATATTTATTTAATTGAGTTTGAATGAAATTAATATTGTATTTGGTTATTGCTCACCATCATGCCTGTACGAGAAGAGGCTACGTGGCATCGGCCCGGGCCAGGTCATGATCACAACTCGAGCGGGTGTGACAACTATTAATTGGTCTAAGCTTCTTGTTAATCCTTGAAGCATAGGAGGTTGGGCCAAAAAATTTGAGCTCATGTTCTGAAAAACATACTTTAAACTAGATTATAAGGACAAAGTGTTCATTGTGCACACCATGACACTAAGCACTTATGTCTCTCATTTACTTTTTTTTTTGAATCTTAAACACTCATGATCTTCTTTACTTTTTAAAGACATGAGTGTAATTAAGTTGTTCAAATCTTTTTTCTAAATCACAATCCTAACCCCCAAAGCAAAGGGAAGAAAAGAGAAAGAGAGAGTAAGAGTACTTATTGTTAGAGTTTTGCAGTCTCTCTCTACATATGTATATATAAAGAGAGAGAAAGAAAGCTTTTATTATATACATACTCATGTATCACAAAGACTTGCATGTGTACACGTGCATGCGTGCACACACACATATATATCGTGTATTTGTGATGTATATGTGACTGCATGTTATATACAAAATGTATATACATGTATATATACATATATATATATATATATATATATATATATATATATATATATATATATATATATATATATATATATATATATATATATATATATATGCAAATAAAGTACCATACCATATATATATATATATATGTAAATAAAGTATCATATGAATAATTTTAAATTCAGACTTCTAATTTTGCATCAAGGGTTGGCTCCCGACCCGGATTTTCTTTGTGATGTATATGTGACTGCATGTTATATACAAAATGTATATACATGCATATATATATATATATATATATATATATATATATATATATATATATATATATATATATATATATATATGCAAATAAAGTACCATACCATATATATATATATGTAAATAAAGTATCATATGAATAATTTTAAATTCAGACTTCTAATTTTGCATCAAGGGTTGGCTCCCGACCCGGATTTTCTCAGCCTACAATGGCTGGGCCATTGCCGCCTGTGTTGGCAGGTACAGTGTCAACCTTTATCTGCTAGATCCGGTTTACCAGGAAAAGCTTCAGACAGGATGTTGTTTAGAACTGGACCCGCATTCAAGCACGATTCATAGCAACTAGACTCGGACTTATCATGATGCCGACTATATCCAACCCGATCTGAACTGTTTGCCACCAAATTGGCGTGAACTCCGTCGCACCGAAAGATGCAGCCGTGACCGGGAAATGGTAGGGCGGGAAACGGTCCGTGCACGATGAATTGAAGGGTTTCCTTCAAAACCGGAGAGAGAGAGAGAGAGAGAGAGAGAGAGAGAGAGAGAGAGAGAGAGAGAGAGAGACTCAAAATGGGCGCCATTGATTCGGCAAGCATCTTCGACGAGATTCAATCTATCGTTCACGATAAGCTTCAAGTGGTAATGTTTTACTTCGTCCCACTAGGATATTTCATCTTGATATCGACGTTTTGGTAGTTTAAATTTTGCTTCACAGCTCTTTTCATTTCGTTCTTAATTGTGTGTGTTGTGTATTTTTGGAGTATTGATCATGTTGGTTGTGAATTTGGAGGGAAATTAGGTTGAGTTCTTCCCCTTCCCAAGCCCCCCCGCCCGCCGCCCCCCCCCACCCCACACACACACACACACACATTTTCTCATCTTTGTTTCCTCGATTTATAGTTCTTGTTCGTCACGGGTCGTAGTTATCTGTTGGACTTCCTGCTTTTATTTTTGTTCTCTTGCTTGCTTTTCTCTTTCGTTTTGCGGCTTCTGATTTCGCTTCTGTATTTTCCCTTTACGATGATACTAGTTCACTTAATTTTGTACAGCTAACGGAATACTTTGTTGGGTCTTCTTGGGGAGGCGGGGGGGGGGGGGGGGGTGCTGTCTTTACAGGTTCTAATGCACCACATCCCATCAAAACTCCGAAGTTAAGCATGCTTTAGGCGAGAGTAGTCGTGTAAACCATCAAGCGTACTTCATTTACTGTGGGGAAAAGGCTTGGCTAAGATTAAGGTTGAGGTTAAAGTTAATAAGAATTCGGTTCTATTTGTTTTCGGAAAAAATGACCTGTTTCTTTTCTGGTCGAGTGATCAAGTTTTGGAGATCGATTTCTATTTAGTGCTTCATAGTAATTAATGAATGGGTATAGATGTGCAAATCATCACTTATAAATTCTGCAAATATCAATATAGTTCATGCAAATTTTCTGTCAAATTGGTTGTTCCTTACAGTTATTGCTGTAGTTGAATGCAGCTGGCTCCTTAGACTCTATACTGGCAACTGGGAGAAGTGGGACTGACGGTCTGATCGTTTTTAAGTGTTGTTTGATGTCTGGGAAGAACTTAGTAAACTTCAGTTTACCAATCGATACGTTTGTGCTCCATTTTTCATCATGTAGCAGTGTCTTGGAATGGTGCTTGAACGCCTCCCCTTGTCGATGGCCTGAGACGAGGCCTTTAATCTTCGCCTGTGTGTATGAAGCAGGATACTGGGGACTAATATTTAGCACAACTTCATAAATTAATTTTACATATGAACGTACATTACTGCACTGTGTATTATTAGATACTAGTGTCTACGGTTTCCTATGGCTCTTCTTTTTAATCCTTGGA
Organism: Brasenia schreberi; assembly: GCA_036023115.1. Lineage (NCBI taxonomy): Eukaryota > Viridiplantae > Streptophyta > Magnoliopsida > Nymphaeales > Cabombaceae > Brasenia > Brasenia schreberi. Next base: position 7,927,722 of record JAYKKT010000078.1, on the reverse strand, counting down.
AGGAAAAAGAAGGCATAATAGTATTTCACTGGTTATGCCAGAGACTGACATGAATTTCTTCGTTGTCTTCACTTCTTCAGCTCAAGTTAATTATTTTGACCGAATACTCCAAATATATACTTGTCTTAGGTTTTGTAGTTTTGCAAATGGAATGTGCTACATACTTTGTTGTGCATTGTGAATAGGGTTGCCTTTTGTTTTTTCAGTCTCAACCCGGATTTTCACATTTCCTCTTGTTGAAGACTGTGTGATAACATCACAACTAAAGAATATTCTAAGTTCTTTTTGTATGAAACTCTATCAGGTGTCTTACAAATGGCTGAGTCGCAATTTCTCTTTATCATCTAATGATGCTAAGAGGTAGATCATGTCCTGTTCTGATTAGTTGTGCAAATATATTCTTTTTCACTCAAACAAATCTGAGCCACAATCTTTTCAACATGTGTAGGATGCTTAAGGAGTTTGTTGAGGTTCATGGCTGTCAGCTGGAAGTGATATACGTGCTGTCAGGGTGGTTGAAGAACAAACCTCAAAGTTATTCTGTAGTACTTGTCTCAAAAGGCAAACTTCCTGGTAAGGTTCACTGGAGTATGTTTTATTTGTATGCAAGATATCTTATGTTTTTCACAGATGATACTCTTAAGTTATAAACAATAAAGCTTTTTCCAGATAAACTTATTACCACATGTCACACTCCATAACTAATTTGATATTGTGGAGGTACTGCATGTTCATGGTTTATGTTGACAAGAGTGGCCCATCCCAAGTGTAGTCCTTTACATTAACAAATATTTAACAGCCACGAATTTCAGACAAGCATGCCCCATCCAAAGCGTAGAAAGTACAGCCCTGATTATAAGATATTTATGGGCATAAATAGGGAAAACATTTTCAAATATATGTTCAAAAGTGCCCCTTTTAAGCACCCAGAAAGAGCCCTATGGGCTCTTTGGTGCCTGCTTGCAGGTGCCAAGTTTCAATTCCTGGGAGGTGTAGTATGCTTGTGAGTGTGTGTTAGGCTTCAGCCTCCCAACCAAAATAAGGTGACTTTTGGTGTTTATATTCTTTCTCTTCATATGGTTCCTTAGTTTACCTGGAAATGATGCAGAGGCGCAAGAGGAATTTAAGGATGGTTCAGTTCAGGTGTACAGTGTGCAAGCTTCCATTCCAAAAGACCCTGCAGTGCTTGTAAGTGCTGAATATGTACAGTCTGAAGAACTATTTGCTCAACATTTGAATGGTGACAACTGTTTGTGGGATAACAGGTATTAAAGCGTTTGTTAGTTTTAGCGCAGAAGCCTATTTTTGTGGTTGTGTGTGTAACCCATTTTTTGGCCAACTTTGTGTATGAATTGTCTTTATTCATTCTTTATGCACATTAAGTTGTATTCTCCAATCTTATAGATTTCATTTTTCAGGTACGGCGCAATTTCAAATTCTTTTGTTAAGCGCAATGATGACACAGAGCCTTTTCATGTTGCATCCACTGAAACAAAGAGGGGGGTTGGGATTTCAGTATCGTCCGCAAGCAATAACATAACAAAGGCAACCGAACCAAAACAATGTTCACCATTAGGGCCACAGGCTTCCATTGGGCTGTCAAAGGACACAAGGAAAATGGATAATGAAAATAGCCTTCAAGGCACTAAATCTCACGTTGATTCTGAAAAAACTTCAGTTGTTTCTACTATTAGAAAGAAGGAGCAGAATGGGCAGAGCTCTTCTGTCAGTGGAGGATCTCTTGCAAACCTGTGGGGCCGCGCATCTTCGAGACCAAAGGACACTGCAAAAAATGTTGCTCAACCCATTAGTAAGTATAAGGCTTCTTCTCATATAAACCTAAGAGCTGTTGTGAATCAATATGTTACTGTTTTATACAATAAATCGGGAATTCAGATATATGGAACTAGCTAGGATAGAATGTTGGGGTTGAATGAGCAAGTTCGACGAACAAGCCCACCCAGATTTGAACTTGATTTCACTCAGGAGCTTTGTGATATGTTTCTTTCACATCTTTTGTTAGAAAAAAGTAGATTTAAGTTTTTTTTCGCCCTTCTAAGTGGTTGCATAGGCCAGAATAGCAGCTCTGAGTCCCTAGGCTATTTACGCTGGAACCAATGTCAGCTTTGCCAGCATATGAGCATTGAAGCTTAACAGATGGCATTCCTGGTCGTGTGGAATGCCATTTTTTATGTGTATCACACTCTTAGATTGTATAAAATGAGGTGAGAAATGAACTAGCGTTCCTTGAAAAGATCTGCAGAGCATTTTGAAAAGTCCATGGGGCTGATAATATTTGGATATTTGGAGAAATTTGAAATCTTCAGCACTAAAGTGGTACCATGTGAAGACATTTTCTGTCTTTGACAGAGAATGGCTCCTGACGTGCATCTTGAATTGTTTTATGTTCTGTTTTGTGCTTCATCAATATGCTAGGCATTTCTCATCAAATATTGAACCATTTTTGTTTAATGTTTAATTTCCTTTCATGTGTTTGCTTATAGTGACTTCAGATGCTCAGATATGTGCCCATGAAGAGAATGATGCTGTAAGCAGTGGCAATGATGATGATGTGGAGTATGGAAGGAGAGACTTAAATGGTAGTGGCAAGAGAAAGAGGAGGGTTGTTTTCGATTTCTCAGATGAGGATGAGGATGAAGCTATAGTTAGTCTTGCTTCACCAGAGCCTCCTAAAAGTCGTGCAGCCGCTGTTTCTGAGGGCATTACTTGTGACTTGACAAAGGATATTAATGGACAGGCTGTTGATGTACAGAAAGTCAGTCCTGCTGATAAAGGTGTATCCATGAAGGATAGTGCAGAAGGGCCCAGCACAAGCAAGTCTGGCTCAGAAATTGTCCAGGATGTGTTGTCTAAAGGCTTGAATGAAGGTCATAATGAGAAAAAACCTGACAATGCCGCTATTGCACCTACAAGGAGAAAAGTACTCAAGACTAGAATTGATGACCGGGGAAGAGAAGGTATATAGCTCTCTGTTTTAAATCATTTGCCTATAGAGTCAATGAGAAGTGTCAATTATGTGTCTAGGATGGGTAATCATGACTGGGTTGGCTAGTCAGCTGTCATTAAGATATATTATTATGTCATTAATGATATTTGACTGATGAGTAGTTTCCTTTTGAGGCATTTCTTCTGATTGGGCGAATGAACTTGTTTTCAGTGACTGAAGTTGTATGGGAAGGAGAAAATGAGGAGGGCAAGAATGTGGATTCTGCTATCGTGACTAAGGATAAGAATGTGGATTCTGCTATCATGACTAAGGATAAGAATGTGGATTCTGCCATCATGACTAAGGATAAGAATGTGGATTCTGTGACGACTACCAAGGATACCAAGAACGAAAATCATTCTGTGAAGAAAAGCTCTGAGAACAGGTGTGCTTTCAGTCAACTGATGTAATTTATCTTTTTGTTGTTTTGTAAAAGCTGCACAAGCCTTCCATCTGCTGTCCTGATTTGATTCAGCAAGAGTCACTTGCACCATCAGATGCCGGTTGCTTTCAACGTTGCAACTGTTCACAAGGCCAGGGTTGTCAAAGTTGGTCTGTTAGAACTGGTTGCCAATAAATGATTGGATCAACAGAAGCTCACCTAGACTTGCAATCATTGGAGTGCGAGTGGGGTCCCTGTCATAGTTGTGTAATCATTGCTTTTAGATACTCAATCACAGACCAATAGAAACGTGAAATTCCACAAAGGTTGCGCAAACCACCATTTGTCAGTATTGACTGGACGATTCTGTTGATTTTCTCAGATTTGTTAGAACTGTATCTTTTCTCTAATAGGCTCCCATGGTCATGCTTGGTTAGCATATAGGTGAAAAGGTTAACAGTGGCTATTTGGCCAGTTTTGTATATGTTCCCGCGGTACCTATGTATTCATATGGTATGATATTTGATTGGCTCATACTGTCATTGCCAGCTGAACACAAACTAAGTGATTCGTTCTTCTTGATGCCCATGTGGCTTCTTTCTGATGTAAGATTGATGATTCTTCTGGTGGGTGCAGGTCTGTGACCTTGGCAAACACCGGACCTTCTTCAGTAAATGCTGCTCCACCAGCACCAGGTAAGCTTGGAAACAAGAAAACAAAGAGCAGTGTGAAGGATGTGAAACAGGGTAGCATTACATCTTTTTTCAAAAAGGCTACATGATGCAACATAGATAATAAGGGTCTCAACTTCTCCTACATTGGGATGCGGATTCCATGAATTCATGTTCATCATTGTCACGAATCTTAAAACATTTTTCTGATGTTTGGGGTGACATGGTCTCTAAGTCTAACTATGAAAGTTACATGTTTCATCATAGCTGCTGTGCTTATCACATTTTTTTTAATGCCTGGAAGTATTGGAGATTTCTAAAGGATGCTTCTGCTGTGGAGACCTTGATCCCATTTGGTATATGTATGCTTTATGAGAGTGGCCAGTACTCCATGCCAGAAGTTGTACGATTGATACACCAACTGATTTTTAATACAAAACAACTTATTTAGTAAAAAAAACGTTGAAAACTCTGTCCATGTAAGGGATCACTGTTACATGGCTGGTTCCAAGGCTGGATAAAAGAGAAGGGGATTGTGTTAGGTATCCAACAGCCAACAAGTAAAACTTTGTTGGGTCCAAGGAGTGCAACTTCTCCAGCACGCACTGGATTCCATCCGAATTCCAAAGTTAATCATTCGTGCTGTGTTTGAAATTGCCAGGTCGGGTTGAGATTGCAATCCCCTAATGCACCTCTCAAGGGTTTTATAACCGGAGTGTACAATTCTTAATGGCGCAAGTTGTATTGCATCAATGGTAGTGTTCAAACAAGAGGTTGCCGGGAGCCCATTTCTAAGTCAGATGGCTAGTGCCATGCAGTAGACTTCCAAATCCATCTACTGAGTGGTCCAATAAAGTTAAAAAACCCAATCTTATATTGCATTGTTTATTACATTTGTTAGTTTTTTTTTGTTACAAGAGGAGACTGAAGCCTGAGACCCACACCCGCACCCACACATGCACCCTCTGGGAATGGAAGTCCCCACCAGCAGCTACGGCCTAGAGCACCCTACTTTTGAGCTAAAGCTCTCGGTACATTTGTTAGATTCTTGTTGTAAGCTAAATGTCTTTCTTAGTTATTTACAGAAAAGGACTTAAAAAAAAAAAGAGTATATAGGAAAACATTTAGATTTTTGTTGAGCAAGACTTTCAATGGAAAATGGTTTGACAAATAAATTGGTGTTAAGGATCAATATAAAATAAGAAGTTATATAATGCCTATATTAGAAGACAGCGATTTAGCACTTGAATTTATTCTTTGTTTGATATAAAGAAATATTTGCTTAAATGTCCCCTGTTGAGCTAGAATATAAACAAGAAAACATACATTTGCTTATTGAATTGTTATTTGACATAGAAGTAGGTTGCCAGTAGAACTTACTTTTTAACAACCAAACTTTTTCCTCCACTAGGTGGGGCTGGCTACATGATTTCTTTGTCTCCATAATGCATGGCCTTGTGCTATACCAGTAGTTATCTCCAAAAAAGCCATCCAGAACACTCAAACAAAGAATAGTATTTGACAATAAAACACTCGAATGCTTCAAATCATTGACGACAGCTATCATTAATCATATTGCGGAGTACTCTAAAGTCTCTTGAAGTGCCTTCCTTGGCCTTTATAATTTCCTTAATTGTCTTGTAGACAAACTGAATTATCGTAATCGTAAGTATGTTATCCTTTGCATAGAGTAGAAGAATGTGTCTTTTTGTGCTTATTAGTACATGTGTGCTTAGCTTTTGATTCCACAACCCCGATTCATTCTCCATTAATAATTGCACATGTTGTTTGAGCATCCTCCCCTTCTCTACTGCATTCTCGTTTCTTGGCTCTATTATTTTCGGACTGCATCTAATGATTCCTACTGATCAATCACTTTCTAAGAAATGTTTTCCACTATGCGCTTGCCTCCTTGGCTGAAATGAGGGAAAAACAGAGACTGCATTAAACTTGTTATCTACTTAAAACATGGGACATCCTTGAGCTATGGTCGTCCATGTGTGGATTCCTGGCTCTTTGCATTCCGCTAGCTTCATTTCACAGGCCTTCAGGGGAGTATATCTTTCTGCATAGTCATTAGTGGCCACTTTGAACTCATTGAAGTTGAAGACTAATTTAGCTTTGGGAAAATGTGAAATCGAGTGGAGTGGATAGCCAATTATTGATGATTGGTGAACGCGTGATCAATCTGGCTAGCTTAATAGGTAGGTCTTACTTGGTAATTAAGCAAAGTGCAAGCTACTAATCTATTGCGTAAGTTCTATCAGGTTGCACATTTATATTAGCTCACTAAACTCCATCATGTCAGTGGTTGAAGAAGCCTCTGTCCGGCATCTATCTGCTTGAGGTGAAACACTGTTCAAGTATCTTACTGCTAGTAAAGGATGTCAGTTCATATTGACAAGAAGTACTCGTTAAGTGTCTCTTCCTCAGTAAGTTGGCCATTTTCATGCTTTGAATCTATGTCCAGAGCTCTGCAATTCCAACTTGGGTATTAAATGAGATAGAGAAGGAAACACTTGGTCTATGATTGGTAGCCGTTGTCGCAATGTGGTTTCTTAAGTCGGTCTATTTAAAGAGGTCTCTCTCCTTTTTGCAATTTTAATTTAGGTATTAAAAGAAATGAGGGTAAATGATTTCACATGGTTTGGATATGTAAAAAGATAAAGAAAGGGAGCTTTGGTATGAAGGTACGAGAACTAGATGGTAAAATGTTAAAAGATGAAGACCACAAAATGTTGGAAGGAAACAATAAAGAATGTTCTTTCTTATGTTGAGTTGATTGTTAGCATGGCATAAAAAAGGCTTAATTTTTTTATTGTCTTCTCTATTAGGTCATGCTGAGGAGACCCCCTGTAGCTTCTGGTTACATCTCTGTTTATTTAGGAAAGTTGATGCAACTCATTTTCCTTATGCCTGGCTGATGCGGGATGCCAATGGGGCTAAGATTTGGTGCTACTAGTAATATTTATGGACTCTTGAGCACCAACCTCCTATTTTATTGGTCTTCTCAAGATTTAAAGCTGCAACTCAAACCACCCTTTTCCTATCATAGATATCATGGGGCCTTATTAATAAATGGTAAAGTGCTGGAGGTCATCATGCACTTACATCAAAAGCAAACTTTTCTTTCATATACTGTTCAATGATAGGGTGCAATCTATTCTAAGAGGTGCGTTATCCGACTCAAAAATGCCCTCGATGCTAAAATTGGTTACAAGTATGCACAATGTTAGCAAACTGAATTATTTTAAACCCTTTCTAAAAAGATTGTAATGCTAGATCAAAGACTTGAAAGGTTGGTTTCATCCCTGGGCATTGGAAACGGATTCAAACCGACAATCGTTGTCTTCTTTGCCCCCGACATCACAACTTCATTGATGAAAATGATGGATAGAAAACCTGTGAAAGTGTCACTGTAGTGGTGCTTGGATTGTCTGAACAAAAAGCTTTTGAGAATAGATGTGCAAGAACCAGGAGATCAAACAGAAAACTCGGGCACTCCCACGCGAGACAAGATTTATGTAGTTTTAAGAAAGAAACTCCAATTCTGCCTCTGTTCCAGAGGAAATCCCACTATGATCAATCACCAATTTGAAGCAGCCTTATATATCTAGTGCAGCCCTCAGAAAAATGAGAAGAATTAGCATGATGTATTGATAATATCGAGTATATTCTAAAATTTGGATTTGGGGCACGCTGTTCCCTTGCAACTGAGTTGAGCGAACCGTCCAACTTGTCTAGCGAAAAAGGTAAGGAGTGATGTAGACATGTTCTGTTTCGGTTAGCTTACTACCTGAAAACGTGATTAAACCTGTTTAGGGTTGGTTCTAGTTTGAGCCTGGAACCGGTAATTTTATCAAAAAATTTAAAAATGATATAGAAAAACAGTCTGGTTTTATAAAAGGGAAAATTGGAACCAAACTGGGTGGTCCCTGTTTTTGAGCCCAGTTTCAGTTCTAGGTTCAGCCGGTTGGAACCGGAACCAGCCATGTCCAGAGCGATGCTTTGTGTGAAAGAATAAATTGGGTTCCACATCTCCAATAGAAGCCCACTGATACTGCAGAGGATGTGTGGAGTGCTCATTGGATGAATCAGATGCCGATGGTATCTCAGCGGGAGGAGGAGCTCATAGTGAAACTTAATCAGAGCTTCACACTTCAAACAATAGGAAGAACACTTCGATTTAAGGGCATTTTACAACCAAATTTTAATTGCGAAGGCATTTTTGGATTCAATTAACTGATGCTTAACCTCAATTACCAAGGCAGCTGAACAATTAGGTCCACCTGGCAGGGCTCTCAACTCGCATGTTGTTGACCACAAGTTCGACTACCGGGGCGTGCATACCTGGACCCAGTCAACCGAAAAAAAAAAAAATGATTCTTGCTTTGGCGTTATAGGCCTTGCTTTTGCTGCTTCCAACTCCAGAAGGCCTATTTCTTGATATTTGTGAGTTCCTCAAAATAGCCAGTCAATCATCGAATCATATAAAGATTCAATTGGTGAATTCCTCGACGAATTTTGTTAAGATAAACTTTTAAACGATCAACATCCAATTTATTTTGTGTGTTCTTTTAGAATACTGGAGCATCTACAGAACATGTTCCCCTACTGGAATCAAAATCTTAGGTCGTTGCTGCTGTTCTCTTTTAATTAACTTGGATTAGGCAAATACCCTCTGAAAAAATTTAAGTGCTTGATTCCAATATATATATAATAGAGAGAGTGGTAAATGCATGATGTCTTTCTGTTCATAATTTTGCATAAACATTTCCACCGCTCGAAGAGATTGAATTAGAATTTACGATTGTATTTTATTTGAGTGTTTTATCGCTTCAACCATTCATCTTTAAGATCGAATGGTAAAGATGTTTAAGTAAGATATGAACTGAAAGATGTGAATTTACCACTACCTTTATACATACACAATATTTGTCACCTCAACCGCGGAGAGACCTTGCACACATTCGGACCAACAAGCCATCCAGAATTTACCCCTCCCTATATATGCGATGGGTGATATTCCCCTGTTATAGAAAGAATCCCAAAAACAGAAGAAAAACGAGATATTTTTTCTTTTTAGTCGAAACCAGTTGCATTTCACTACCGACGGAGTAACAACAAGGCAAACGGATATATGCCTGTACAATAACATGACTAGACCAGCACCTACCGACAAGGTAATACCAGTAGAGTAACGGCACACAGAATCTACTCCGGCAGAGTAGTTCCACACGACATCTACCGGCAAGGTAACATGAACACCACACTGCAGACGGACACCTAACGACTACTGGCCGGTAACACCACACGACAAACAGGCACATATAGCGAGAAGGTAACATCATAGGCAGATGGGCACCTACGGCAAACGGACACCTACCGGCAGGATAACACTTGGATCGCAACGACCATTGGGCAAAAGAAACGAGAAAATGAAAGGCATTCTCTAGGACCTCAAATTTCGTAAATATGCAGTAAAGACAAAGCAAAGGGGGTGTGAAATCTTCCAGGGTTACGAAGAACTGACGATGGTTCAAGGTTGACAAAACTAAGATGGGAAAGATAAAACCCAAAATTTTGATTATGTGGAAACAAAAATGGGTGGATAACCTCTACGGGACAGAAACGTTTCTAAAACTGAAGGATCGAAAAAACCCACAACCATGGATTGCTCTCCGTTCTTTTTCTTGTTTCTTTGACCCGAAGAAATGCAACAGAACACCAAAACCACTTTGCCAAGAGAACATTGTTCGTCACACTAACGACGAACCAACAATGAAAACAGAGAAAGGAGAATAGCGGGCTGGGGGTGCATGCAATACAATTACGAGCTCAGATTAGAAAAAAGGAAATGAAGGTTGCTCTTCTAGGATTTTCGGATTTCCTATTATGATCACCGCATAACGAACAGAACCAACGACGAGCGAATGTTAAGTCAAATGAGAAGAAGGGAAGAACAAGAAATGGGGGAGGGTACGGACCTTGTAGAAGAAGTCAAGAAAGGGTTGCACCTCCTTCTTGATTGCGTAGCGGTTGCTGCGGAGGAGGTGTGTAGATGAGTCGTATGCATAAGAGGCTGTTCTCCTTGTTGCCTAGAGTGAGAACTTGACCTCGAGGAGGCAGACAATCGTTGGGCACCTTGTGCTCAACATGGTCTCTGAACTGTGATTTCATCAACAACATCAGCATTTTAGCAAAGTTGAGATGTTCTAAAGTGTGCAAGATCTCGAGGTTATCATTCATGCAACCTCGTCTGCATCGGCGCACGCGACCATTCCATATTCTATCAACAGGAGAACACCACATTGCACCTACTCACAAGATAACACCGAACGTCAGGGGATGCCCAACCAGTAGCATAACACTAAATGGGAGGATAATACCAAACCGCTTGGCTATACCAAACGATATGGTGATGAGAAACCATCTGACTACACCAAACTTAATGTTGTGCCAAAATCGCCCAGCTACACCAAAAGATGGTAACACCAAACTGAATGGTGCACCCAAATGGCTTGGCTAAACCAAAAGACAAGGTAACACCAAACTCAGTGGTGTGCCCAAACAAGATGATAACACCAAAATGAATGATTCACCCAAACTTATTGGTGTAACGAAATAGGAGGGTAAACCCGAACAGATTGGTTTGCCCAAACTCAATGATGCGCCCAAACTAGATGGCAAGACCAAGCCGCCTGGCTACACCATACCACATGGTAATCACCCAAACTGAGTGGTGTGCCCAAATGGAGTTAGCTAAGTCACACTTGGAAGTTCGCCTAGGGCATGAAACTAAAACCCCTTTGGGTGCGATTTAGCCAAGTCATGCTCGAAAGTTCGGCTAAGGCATGAACCAAAACCCAATTTGGCTAAGGCATGGAATGGAAACCCCTTCTGTGTGTTAGTTAACTTGATTTTTTTTTATGGAGGAAAGTTGAGAAAAGGAGGGATGAATTGATGCGACAAAAGGCTAAATATTAATAGATCATGGCAGGAAGGCTACTCTGCCACTTACAATACCTCATTGCGTATATTTATATGAAAAATTGGGAGTTGCTAGATACCTCCTATACCATATTCTACCAGACGATCGGTATTGTCAATACAATCGCATGAATGATACATATTGAGTTGCTCGATAATATCAACATAAGGATCGATGCAAGATGCAATTTAATGCACATGAGTGCATTGAATATGACACGAGATATGTGCCTTGATCACTATTATCTGTGTGATCATTTAAATGGTGGTGATGATCAAGTAATGTTTAACATGAGAAGTTGTCTATATAAGATTTGAATTAAAAATACCATTTTTATTTTTATACTTTGCATGGTAATTCAAATATCTATCATTAATCTCAAAGATCAATGATAAACATGTTTAAGCATTTTTATTCGAATATTATGGTTTGATATTCAAGAGATCTTTAAAACAAGTACCAAGTGCATTTAATGAACCTACAAAAAGTATTATATTTTTTTGCTTTTTAAACTTGATTTTCAATCCTCAATCTCACTTATCAAACGGTTTAGATCTTTAAGAATATTTAAGAATTAATGAGTATTCTAACATCTTTACCATTTAATTAGAGTAGTCAATGATGGAGATTTAAATCTCAAAAAGCAAAGTATAATGTGGTACTTTTCATACTCAATGCATAATAGTTCACTCTACTTTTTTTATTTCAAATCTCTATCATTAATCATGATGATTAAATTATAAAAATATTTAAATATATATTGAATTGAACGCGTACCATTATATATGTATAAATTCCTACCTCCATACCCACCCCATTATATGTGGGAAAAGAAAACCCAAACCTTATACCACCCGTCCCATTGCCATCCCTACACTCTTGGTATTGAACTCATGACCTTCATATTGTGTAACCTGCTGTGATGTAAGGGCATGAATTCTACAAGTTACACATTTTCTGTTACCAGCCTTACCCCTTTTTTTCTTACGACATGGAGCCTGAAGCTAGGTGTTTACGGCAAGGTATCAAACTGACGACCTTCATCTTGTGAATCCATTCCCCTGCTAACTCTTAGTTCTATGAGCCTTCTTACTCTTTCTTATGTTACACATGCCCCAGTTATCAAACTCAGAACCTCCATCATGTGAGCCAAAGCCCCGTCCAAGGTGAGACTGTACTGTTTCTTCTTTTTATTACAAAGGTCGAAGGCGAACACTAGAAAGAGTTGAACTTCACACTAACAACAAGGGCATGAGAGTGCCTATTGCTTGAGCTATAAGAGCAAACCTATTATCTTTTATAGTTCTTAGTGGTAGGTAGTTAATCATTAATGATAGAAACAAAGATGTTGAAATAAACGAGTAACCATATAATAAAAATCATATATATATATAATAAAGTTATTAAAAATAAATTGAGAGTGATACTAATGGAGGATAAAATAAAGAAAAATTAAATATTATAAAAATGATCAAAGAAAAATAAAAAAGCACAAAAAAATATTATAAATATGTTAAAAAAAGAAAAAGTATAAAAATATTAAAAAGAAACAATAAAAAAGATCTAATTAATATTAAATTAACTATCAATATGACGCATGATAGGACTGTGGACAAAGAATCGATGTAGCCGACTTCATCCCGTCCGTAAGAAAAATGGTTAGTTGTCGTTGTACAAGGGAAGGCTGAAGCTCGCGCATACACGTCGAACTCCCTACCTTCAGCGCCGGCCCTGTCGTTGAGCTAACTCTGGGTGTGCCCTGCCTTTTTAACCAGCTGAACCTATAAGAGCATAAATCCTATTTCTCCGATAAATTTTGGAACTTCCTGCGTTTATTTTGGATCACATTTCTTGAAATGTATCGATGATGCAAAAGCCTCGTTTGGTGCCTGAACGACGAATTCCATTCTGTGTAAAAGGAGAAGGGGCGGTGAGTGAGAGAAGGTTTGGTGAGGCCGGGCAGACATGAATATTTTAGGGCTAGGGTCTGGGTTCAGTTGGCAGTGGGGGCCTTTTGCTCGGCGCAAATGGCGCTGTTCGAGAGCGGGGAACCGTCCACCGGAGTCCGGAGAGATTGACCCTTCTTTTTCGGCTGCGAGGCATGGTGGTGCCCGATTGGGCTTCTCCGGGTTCCCCCTCGTTCCCGCCGCCACCTCCGCTTCACTCGCCCTCGCCGGTGACACCATCGCTCAGATCGTCGACCGATCGAAGGTCACGAATCGCTCGCCTCGCGAGCCGTCTGATAAGTCCGATAAGGTTTTGTTTCCTTCTTCTTTTTATCTCTTTCACGTGTTGGTTTTGGTTTTTCTGAGTGTACCCAACGATCCAGAAAAGCGGGAAGTGTTGAATGGTGGGCGATTTCCTGACTTGTCCTATTTCTGGGTGATGGATTTGAAATTCACGATGTTCCCAATGCTTGAACCAGAGTTCATGTGTATTTATGATGCAATGAATAATCAATGATTCGGAAAAATGGTTGTTTGGATTGATCTATAACACTCTTCCTAATTAATGGGATAAGTTGGGATATTTCGTTCGGCCGCACAATGGACCTTAATTTTACATGATTGCCCAAAAAAGTTGGTCAAAATAGGATGAAGTTTATCTGGATAAACGGTTGCATGAATACACACTATCATGTTGCTATTTTTGTGGGAAGTTCACTTCTCATAGATTCAGGACATTAGTTTCAGGGTTTCAAGCTCGACTTCCTCTATGATCATGACTCGCTTCGGGCTCTTCGTATGGCCTCTTATGGTTTCCTGCTGTATGGTCCTGGATCATATGCGTGGTACCAACTTCTTGATCATTACATGCCCACGCAGACGCTGCAAAACCTTTCTATCAAGGTAATGCTTATTGACTATCATATGATAGTGTTAAACTTTTAGATGTACCACTATCCTGAAATGTGAGATATAGTGTAAGATTGCATGCTTTGCAAAATAACATCTTTTGCGTAATTTTTGTTAAAGTGGTGATTGGGCGTAAGGTAAAGTCATTGGTTTCCCCGATGCATGTTGGAATTCATGAGATAATGTTTTATCCAACTCTACCCTCAGCACCAGATTTTTTCAGCATATTATTTTCACGGCAATGCATTCTTTGACAAAAACTACAGTATGACAAACAGTGAAAACGTACACTTCCATGGACTACAGGCTCTCAAACAGATCCTGAATTCTAAGTACCTTGTCCACTTTAATTTCTCTTGAAAAAAAGAACATTGATGCATTTGAATGGGATACACTTTGAGAGTTACCCTTAAGGTGGTCTCAATGGTTGGGCATTTTATAATCTAGAATATTTTGCAGGTTGTTTTGAACCAGATTATACTTGGTCCTTGTGTCATTGCTGTTGTTTTTGCGTGGAATAGTCTTTGGCAGGGTAAAGTGTCAGAACTTCCTGGGAAGTACCAGAAAGATGCATTTCCGACACTTCTCAGTGGTGAGTTTTGTCCCATTCGTATATGCTATCATCAGGATATTCTGGTGGTATTGGAGTTTAATGTTATTCATTTGTCGGACAGGCTTTAAATTTTGGATACCGGCCAGCATGCTGAATTTCGGGTATCAATTCTGTTTGCCTTTGCTATCACATTTTGTTCTTTTCCACTTGACTTATACGATAATACTGGACATTGGATCTCTAAATAGCTTTTCTGCTTATTGTATTGCAAGCAGTAGGCCTTCAATATACAGAGTTCATTCGTTAGCTCCTGTTAGGTCGTATTTTATTTGGTTCTGGGGGTGTGATCTGAGAGATGAAAATTAGTTTCATATTCTGCCACTAGTTACCAGGAATGGCACTGAATTGTGGTCACTAGTGAATAACTTCTCGCCATTCAAAGGGTTCAGGTCTCCTGCTATAGATGAGCAAGAAAAGGCGCTTTTTCTTTGTATTGATTTTGAGAATTCCCTTCATAAGGAGGCAAAAGAAAAAGGGAACTTGAAGTGTCTCCACCGAGAAGATTCAAAACGATTTCATTTGGTCAATTACCATAGACCAAATTCGATCTGAATCAGCAGATCAAATTATTGGAGAAAAGATTCTGTCAAGGACGATCTAGGCCTTTCATTTTCTTGTCCTTTTGTTATATTTTAAAACAGTTTATTTTAATTTATTTGTCATGATGTTCAATTCTTTTAGTCCAATTTAGTTTGATTTGACTTGTTGGATTCCTCTTCAACACAATTTGATCCTGAAACTGGTTTTGGCAACATTTCATATGGCATAGAGCCTGAATGATTTCTGTTGCGTCCAGACAATGAGAGTTATCTTCATCATCTTCCATATGCATTCAATGTGAATTAACTTAACCACCTCGCTGAAAAGGAGCATACCTTTATGTTTCTTAGTTTCAAGGGCCTCATTCCTGTGGAGCTTCTGAAAACAAAACTCCAACATATTGTTTCTAGAAGCTGGATTTGGCTTGCAAACAATTCTCATATCAGCAATTACTGCCCGCCAACTGTTTGGCTTCAGTGGATATGAAACATCAATTCATATTATGTTTATTTGAGGCATCAATTCTGGTGGAGTTTTTCATCTCCATTTTGGAGATGAAGTTGTTGCTAAATGCATCCCCATCTTGCGCTTTTTCACACTGCCAACTACAGTGACTAGTGCACGCATGTAGTCATAAATGACATCCACGTAATAAGTTAGTTCTGGTTCTGATCATCTTATGTATCCGGCAAAACACGAATTACCAGATCCAGGACAAAATAGAACATTGGGAAAGCAACTTCTAAACCTTTAGAACGGATTTCTTTAAGCACGCATGACTTTTTCATTTCATGTTCATGTCAGTCATGTGAACTTCCATTTCTGCTTGAGAATGTGCACTGATGATGTAAGGTTCTTCATCTAGTAACAAATCTGCTTAACATTTTCTACAGGGTTGTACCTCTTCAGGCCCGGGTAGCCTTCATGTCTGCCTGCTCTATATTCTGGAACTTCTATTTGTCAACCACCATGAGTAAGAAGTAGGCACCATCAAGCTGTCATACTATGAATCCGTTTGATTCAAGAAACAGTAACAGCAAAAGAGGTACAGAAGGTATTGCTTTCGATATGTGTAGCCCGTAGCTCTTTGTTTTTTGTATATTTAATAGTTCTACCCTAGAAAAGCTATTCTCATTGTCTGGTGATTCTGTTTCACCGAAACGGAAAATGACAGAAAAGAGAGAGTAAAGGTGGATTGAAGATTATTGAGATTTCCTGATCATTTGCTGTAATTCCATTGCCTAAATGCCAAGGGGACAGTAACTTTCTCGAATTTCGTGACATGCAATTTTGGAGAGCTGTGGAGCACAATTTGTGTAGTTCTTTCTGGTATTTGGATTATTAATTTTATGGTATTTAAGATCAGAAGTACTTTGATTCTTCTTGTCCTTTGTCCATCTGCTAATCGGATGTTGACCTTGAAAGATACCGTTTCATTTCTTATTATTAAGAACAATAGGCATAGGACAGCATGTGGAAACTGGAAACTGTCATTTACTCGACAGAGATCAAATTATGGCCTTGTTGGCCATGCAGCCAGTTCTGCAACGTATTATGGATTGTATGGACGGAGTCTACGACATGATGCATAATGGTATCATAAAATGCTGTTGTATGGTCGACCCGAAAATTTCATTAAACGATCGCTTCTCTTTCTGTAGGCAATATGTGGTTAGGCAGAACCCCTACCAGATGCGCATCTGGGTATTGAACTCCTGACCTTTTGTCAGAGATTGCAGCTAACCCCCTAGCCCAATTAGCTTAGGCCCTTTGGGGTTCACTAAATCAATATATCGAATGAGTTGATTTTATTGATAAACCTTTTAGTTCTGTTGACTTGAAAAAAACACGAACCGATATGTGTCAATGCATATCAGTCGTGTCCTATTGTTGGAATCATGCTGTACCCGTAATACTGGATACCACTTACCCAAGTAGGCAACGTAATGTTAACTGCTTTGGCCAAATCTCTCCTATATATATATATATATATATATGAGATTGTGAAATTGAGCATGGTGTTCAATTTCATATAATTCTAATGTTTCAACCACCAGTTGCTGTCTTCTATCATCACTTTCTATTATTCTTCCATTATCGAGTACTGCTTTTCATCGACGAAAACTGTAGTTACCACTATCAAAACCACTTATACATTTAAATATTTAGTTCTTTTTAAGATTTTGGCAGTGAACTTAAAGGATGGTTTTGGTAAATAAAAAAATAGTAGAAGGTGGTGGATGGTGATAAAGTGCTTCCATATGCTAGCAACTTGCCCGGGGGGGGGGGGGGGGGGGGGGAATCTCCTATCTCATGAGAAATTGACTGTCTCTCTACAAAGAGTCTTTGGTAGCACCGTCACCATCATGGGATATGTAGTTGAAAATTCAAATTAACACCGAACCAATTTGTGAAACCAACCAAACTCAACGGACATTTATCGTTTTAGTTATTCAGTTAATTGATTTCGCCTGAAATTTTGATTCCTTTTTATTTTGTGCTAAATTTTAGTACCATTATGTTGTTAATGGTAGTTGCAATGAATAATAACCAGTTAATGACAATAATGAGCATCTCCAAACGAGAGTGTCAAGGTTTTTCTTCCAACATGGACCGTGGTTGATACAAATCATGAGAATATTTAGCTTTTGTGTAAAAGTTTTGGTTTTTCAGTCAGTTTGGTTTTGGATCCATGGGAACTGAAAACCAAATTACCCCAAAAGCAAGTACACACACCAAACTGGTTTTGCTCGATAGGGTTGATGCTGATGGGTTACCTGATGGCCATTCAACCCGCTCAAGAACATCCTAGATTATGCTTGATAGGTTGATGCTGCTATGAGGACGGCAACATTACTATTCTGTGTCTCAACATGCACAAATAGCATGGGAACCTCCCACAACATCAGGGTAGACACGACCAGTTTCGGTTTCTCTGGAACTTGGAACTATAATTGAACTGGCTCAGGTCTGTTCTATTTTGAGTCATAAACTGCTTAGAACAGGTTAAAATATTAAACATTTAAATTTTCAAAAAATATTTTTTTTGAAACCAATGGTCCTGGTTTCGTGCCAGTTCCGGTTTTATAAAAGATGGAATGAGAATGGAGCAGGGTGGTTCCCAGTCATGAGTCCGATTTCACCAATTCCGTTTTCAGATGGTTGCCGGCACCGGCCAGGTCTAAACCCGGGTCTTGCAGGCTGTTGGACAATTAGTTCTAGACGTGCTGTTGCGTGTACATGGAAATAAATACGAATTGAAATTCTTGCTTGGTGACAACGTGCCCACCGAAACTTCTCCCCATGTTTCCTTAACCTGTTTTCAGGTTTTCTCTTTCTTAATAAATTCAATCCCTGAATTGGGTTGAAGTGGATTTGGTTCTGCAGCAATATCATATTCAGATACCCACGAAATCGTGTGGGGCGAGTATATAATATATAATCGTGATGTCAAGATTTACGTCCAATGATCATCTTCAATATATTGAATAATATCGGCCAGCTTATTGTGACCGTTGGATCCACACAACATCACCATCATTATGGATGATATCGTGTCGTGTTGTCCCCATCTTTCATGACTAAGAACCGCTTTTTGGGTGAGCGGGAAACAAACCATAACCTAAACTCCAAGTTTAAGGTCTCACTGGTGGGTGTCGTGTCATTTCGTGTTGCATAGATCAACTTCAAATAAGCCTTTTGGTGTGGGCTGGACACGAGCATAGACACTCCGGGTTGTGCTTGTGGCAAGTGTTATAGAAGGAGCATTTTCAAGCACAAGGCATGTATCAATTGCATCATACAGTTCAGAATTTGCAAGTATTCCTAATCACGAGTGACTCTCCTACACAAAATACAAGGGCATGTCCTACAACACCACAAGATGTATATATCTACAATGGCAACTCATAATCACGAACCCGTGTCGTGTCACAACATGCATGAGCACAAAAATGTCCGGTTCTATTCATGGTGCGGTTCCGTGTCATGTCTCACAACTGTGAACCGTAGTTCTTAGGGCTTAGGAGATGGAATTTTTAACGCACAGAGGAAAAAGGTCACCATCAATTTTAACACAAACAACACAACAGGTCCACAACTGGAGTCTACACAGAGAAGAGAAAACCAGCCACAACGATACAGACTTGTTCTCATGTTAAGCCACACTTGTTAAACAAATGAGAAAATCTCCCACTATACATGCGAAAAGCAAGGGGCCATCGTTTCCTTCTCTTTTGAAAAGAATGAAATAATACAACCACCACTTCAGGCAACGTCTGCATTGTGCAAAAAAACAAATTAACAAAGAGAAAAAAGTAAGACGAGGAAAGAGTGGTGGTGTTCACGAATTTTATGTACCAACTAATCCTGACCGGTCCGTCATCGGAACGGCACGGCCGATACGGTCAACGACACGGGCATGGTGTGGGATGAGGGGAACCGGTAGCCACTGCCGCAGATTCGAGCGAGCGACGCTGCCTTCCGTCTCGCCCGATGCGTACCGGAATAGAGCAATGACTGCAAGGATCGGGTGAGCAGCGGCGCCCGAGCCACCATCTCGATTGCCTCTGGCCCTCCGTTCCGGCAAACCTCGAGTAGGGCCGATACGGCTTGCTCCCTAGCCTTGGCTGAACCGGTTCGCAGCAGCCAAGCAAGGGCGGGGATGACTCCGTGCGATGCGCTCACCACCGCAACGCCGGCGGCCTGCCGGGTTAGCATTGCGACGAGGGCCGCGGCCTCTTCCGCAACTCCACTATCCACCTCCCGCAGCAAGTCAACCATCAATTCGACTGCACCGGATTCCACCACCCTGGGGACGTTCTCCTTCCTCATCGCGATGTTGAAGAGAGCCGATACAGCGTCTCGCTTGGCACGGCTTGAGCCGACTCGGACAAGACTCACGAGGCCCTCGATGGCATCAGGCTCGCTGGCGATCCGCTCCTTGAGCGACGGCACCGAGGAGAGGCTGAAGAGAGCGGCGGCCGCGTTCTCGCGCATGGCGTCGGTCGAGCCCGACCGAAGCACCCGAACGATACCCTCCAGGCAACCCTCCGCCGATACGATAGGCTCCCTGTTTCCATCGTGGATCGACAGGTTGAGGATCGCCGTGACAGAATTCTCTTCGGCGACCGAGTCGCCACAGTTCAGAAGGGGCACGAGGAGAGGGACGGCTCCGGCGTTGACGATAGCCGCTCTGATTAGCGATGAGCTCGACCTGGCGGTCAGCCGGAGTTGGCAGGCTGCTCGCGTCTTCACCGCCTGTGATTCGCTCCGAAGCTGCTCAACGAGGAAGAGCGCCGTCAGCTTCGTAGCTTGTATGGCCGGCTTAGATTCGATGACGGTGAGCGGACCACTGCTGCCTCCGCCCCTTGTTCCGGCAGATTCTGGTGGCGTCTCGTCGAATGGGATCCCGTGATCGAAGCACCAGCGTGAGATCAGGACGCGGAGGGAGAGATTTGGGACGAGTTCGGCGCTGGTAAGGAGCTGCCCGCTCTTCGGGCAGGTCACGTGACCGGATTCCAGCCAATGAGTGATCGACCACCGGTCGTAGGTCTGGCCGGTGCAAACCGTGACGGGATCGCGCATGAGCTCCAATGAAATCGGGCACCGATAGTCTTCCGGAATCGCCATCTCTTCTTTATCCGAATCGATCTCCGCCGTCTCCGTCAGAATCGGCTTGCCGGAGAGCTCAATACCAAAAAGAACGAACTTGGCGTACCGAACCAGGCAGAACAGATCAACAAACGACGAAGAATCAGGCTCCGTCTCCTCCGGCTTCGTCATCATCTCCCTTAGGCACTCCATCTCAGAATCACAATCAGTCCCGCTCTGTAACCCGATCTCCGAAAAGATCCGCCTGAGATCTTCTTTGTCCGGCGGCTGTTCATGGCCGAGGCTGTCGATCATCGCAATGATCTCGCGGCGGAGGCTATCGCCTTTCGGATCAAGCGGCAGGTCGGATCTTCGCCGGAGAAAGCACGCATGATCACGAAGCTCAGGATCTCGTAGGGAATCCGAAGGAAGAACATCAAACACGGTGGAGATATCACGGCCGACGTCATGAAAATTAAGCGAGATCTGCGGCAACTGAAGAAGAAGATGAACTCTGCTGGAACGGAGGCAGATCTGCACGAGCTCAAGAGCCTTCGTCAGCACGATTTGCAGTTCCCGCAGACAAAGAGATGCCGATGTTGACTCAGCAAAATCAACCGATCGGAGAACGAGGACAAGTATCTGAACCTTACGTTGTAGACATAGAAAGTTTAGCCGGAGAAAGAACGCCGGAATAGGAACAAGAGACTCAGCGATCTGATCGCACAGGGACGATAAGGAGCCCGCCGGACCCAGAGGAAAGGCCTCTTGCATTTTTCTTCACGAAAAACCAGGAACCGTCGAATCGAGATATCTGGAACTCCGATATTCCGATCTTTGCAACTCTTATCTGGAAATACCGAAAGAACGTTGCTTTTCTTCCTTTTGGGGGGTTTAGGAATTTGGGGCTAGATATCTGGAAATGTGATATATCTACAAGAGGAAGTCGGGGGGGTCGATATGTAATGGAGGATGAAGAAGAGAAGAGGAAGAAGATAGTGGATCATCATGCAGTTTCATTGCCGTTTGCTCGTTTCCACACGTCGTCTCTGAATCTCTGATAGCGATGACTGCCCGTTTCTTTTGACGCTCTCCCAATTATATTTCTTTTATTAAAATAACTAAATAACACGGAAGTGAAAAGAATACCAGTCAGGGCTAAAACGGGGCGAAGCTGTTTCGTCACTATTTAAATGACAATATTGGTCATCGACTTTAGCTTAATATCGACAGTTTCGAGCGTAAAGTGGGTGTTTTTCTGGGTTCAGACAAGGGTAAAACTGGATACTTGACCAGATCTTTTCGGGTTCTCTTTTGCTCAAACAAATCACGTGAAGTTACCGACCTGTTATAAAATGACTAAATTAACCCTTTGATGAAGTAGTGGAATGAGTTTTGAGAGATGACGACAGTGCCCTTGATGTCAGAGTGGTACATGTCAGCCCATCTGGACCTGTCTATTGCGTCAACGGGTCGGTTCAATCGAGTCCGGGTTTTGCACTAATCGGATTCAGATGACAAGTTTGCTACAGTACTAAATAAGGCCCAAATAATTCATTAGTTACATCTTATATCTAAGGAATTGATTTTGGATTTTAGGTTCATATTTAAGGGATTACCCTTGCATGACTGGTCTCAATCTCAAATAAAAAAGGAGGGTTGTGTTAGGTTTTTGACGACAGACGTAAAACTTTGTCGAACTTATCTACTGTGATTTCTACAAATTATGAGTTGTGGTTGTTATTTAAGTAAATGTGTCAAGGCATCTTATGTAATATTCGATTCTTAAAACTAAAAGCTAATGCTGTCGGATGCAATAGATGGCCTACTTGGACGGTTTGGATCCAAGGAGGAAAGGCAAAGGTAGTTTTTTGGGATAGGATCCAGATTTGGGTTCATGTATATTCGGATTCGGAGCAGGTCCGACTCGTGTCACAGAATTGCAACAATGGGCATTTCCGTAAATCACGGAGAAAAAGCTTTTAAGTAGAGAAGGTAGCGCGGAGAGGAACAAGGGTTTATTGTGAATGACGAAAATACCCTTTTCTTTAGGCCATTTAGTTATTAATGACGGCGTTTCATTAGGGTAAATAAATAGTCAACGCATCTTGTCGCTTTTCGTGGGTGTCTTTGATGGGATGAATTCCTCAAAAAGCCTTTGACTTTTATTTTTTCCCATTTTTGTACCTCAGCGTACGGCTGGAAGAGTGGCTCGATGAGAATGCCCAATTACGACTATCGCCGTGTCATTTCGGGTTCGTGTTAAAGGCAGGTCTATCAAAACCCGCCCGGATCTTTTTAGCAAGACACGAGACACAAACTCTATTTCTGTCGTGCTCGTGTCTAATTGTATAACGTAATGAAATTTCTAGTGTTTTGTTCTTTTCAGAACGCGTTCATGTCGTGTCATGTCTCTTTCGTTTCGAAAGTAAGTGAACCCGAATGTGGTCTGACTTTTTCTTCCGTGTTGATTGAGTGGACTCGGAAACTGACATTGTGGTTTTCATGTTAGGTTTGCTTCTCGTGTCTGAGATGTGCCTGCCACTAAGATTGAAGTGGATCGGTCTAGGTCTACAAGGTTCAACCCGTGTGCTCCTGGACCTTGTAAAATATGGTTGACCCAAATCCAATTTCTCAATCATAAAACTCATATGCATTAACAATGAGACTTTCCATAGGGCAACATAGTTCACTTGGTTAGGGCAGAGGTCTTGTGTTCGGCGAAGCCGGATCAGGACTTGAGTTCGATATAGTTTGATAGAATAGTGGTCGGGTGTGTGCCTAGTTGTGGTTGGTCTGATCAACTTATTCTGTCTTGCTGTGGAGAAAAGAACATGGTTGGATCAGGTGGTGGCTCATTCCAGATCCGACACAGAACCCACCAGATCCAATAGACTCGACAAGGCCATACGCAGGCCGTGTTGTGGAGTTGTTGGTGAGACCAGCCTGGATCATGTAAAAACTCAAGGCTAGGACAGGTCCGTCTGGCCTACAACTCCAAACATGGCATTAAAATAAGTTGATTCAACCATTGACCCAATCCAATCCGTTTGCACCTAGGGGTTGTTTGCATCCCCTTCCTGTGGCAGCCAGAACCACAAAAGTAAGGCCACATAGGCTTGTACTGCGTTGCAAACCGGGCCATGCGGACCTTGTGCCTTTGCACTCTG
Source organism: Brasenia schreberi (assembly GCA_036023115.1). Lineage (NCBI taxonomy): Eukaryota > Viridiplantae > Streptophyta > Magnoliopsida > Nymphaeales > Cabombaceae > Brasenia > Brasenia schreberi. The sequence continues at coordinate 7,903,901 of JAYKKT010000078.1, read as the reverse complement.
CATGAGCCAGCAAAACAAGAAGCCCCCCCCCCCTCCCCCTAAGGGGAAGATAGGAGGCAGCGTCTCACCAGGGTTCCACATCTTGTACAAGTCAGGTGGAACTAGTTCAATTCCATGAGTTCACCAAGTTTTCAAGACACGATACAAAAGCTTGACACGAACACAACCCGAGTAGTTCATGTTCATATTTCGTGCAGCATTAGTATCCACACAACACGAAAAATTGTGGTCGGGTTGAATTCCGGATTTTCTTGAACAAGAACTAGGTGCTGAAAAGTCAAAAACTTGATTCCAAGATTGGTTCTACTTCTCCTCGGTTGGTTATGTCAGACGAGACTGATCGTGTACAACAAAGAGAGAGTGGGAGCTATTGGACTGATCCTGTACAAGATAGAGGGAGAGAGAGAGAGGGATTTATTGGACTGATCTTGAATAACGTATGTCACACGGACTGATCCATGTTTATCAACAAAGTCACATCCACCTCTATTTATCTTCCTATCAAAAGACTCATCATGAATGGCATATATATATTATTGATGTTGATGAGTAACTCAATATTCATCACTTAATTGATCATATGAATCATATAGATCGTTTAGTAGAGTATGACATAAAATAAAAAAGTGTCTAGTCTCTCTTTATATATACATACTAGCTGTTACTAACATGCTCATTAATGTCTACTCGTTACTTTTCAATAGTACCAATGTAATTTAACAAAAATTAAAGATTTGATTAGATTGTTAGTGTATATATTTTTGGAATACTCTATCAAAAAAATTATATATATATATATATATATATATATATATATGTATGTATGTATGTATGCTTGTGTGTGTTTTGGATGTGCACTGTTGCCGTTAAATTTTGATTATTCTAGCGTAGCCTTAGCCCAAGTCAACAACGTAAAGCTGGCCGTATACCTTGAGTGAGGATGTCCATTCCCTTAATTCACGGATCAGTTAAGAATATCCAAATACAAATCAGACAAGCTATCTTAATAATGAATGGGGTTGAGACACTTTGGCGTCCATAATCGTCTTTTCCTTCAATTTAATTCAAACAACAGTTATCAAATTGGGCTTCTCTTGCGGGGAAAGGGCGTAAGCCAATTCAATCTTTTTTATATCAAGTGCTGGTAGCTGGGCTACTTAATAGATGCTAGTTTCTTTCTTATAGGGATGGCAATATTGTCTCCCCACCGTCAATCCTGATCCTATCCAACGGGGGGGCCGGAAATACCCGAACCCGAAACTGATCGGGTCAGGTTTGGGGATAAAATGCCTAGATCTGCATTTGACTCATACCCAATTATATATATCTTAAATGCATAATTTCTTTAAGCACATAATTTAAATATATGTAGGACTCTTATGTGGATATATATAGAGAGAGTAGTCCATTGGCAGAATGATCGATATTAAAATCTTCTTTAAGGATTTAAACCGTTGGATCCTTAACATCAAAATTTTTAAAGGTAAAAGCAAAATAGTATTAAGTACATTTAATGGACGTATAAAAAGTATAATGATACTTTTAAAATTTTAGCAATTTATCTCACTAATCAAACAGTTAAAATCTTTGAGGATGTTTGAGCATTAATGAGGTATGCACATTTACCATGCTCTCTCTTTCTCTCTCTCCCCCATACCCACCCGTACCTCTTGAGGAAAGAGAAGTTCAACCTGTATCTGTCCCATTAAGGCTTGGGTCAGGGCCAGGTATAGGCAAACCTGTTCCCGACCCAACCCATTGTCATCCTGACTTTCTTATGTAATCCCATTTTTAATTTCACTTTTTAGCTTTTCTAGAGATGACAATATCAACCATATCCCCCCAACTCTGACCAAACCCGACCCAAATGGAGCAGGAAATACTTGATGCAATCAGGTTTGGGTTCGGGTATTGAGAAAACGTTATATATATATATATATATATAATGATAAGAAATCCTTTTCCAAGGTCGCTCTCAGCTTATTAATTATCTAACTCTTGCTTTCCGCGGTAAAGAGGGCACATTGCAGAATTTTGGATTGAACCTTCCTAAAATATCTGATGTGGTGGCTTTGTCCAAGTTGCTCATGGCATAACCCGTGTGGCCGGAATCCGGTAACTGATCCAACTCAATCAAGTCCATCCATGCCTAATCTCATGAGGCTCACTACCATCAAAATTAAGTCGAATTAGCTCTGAGATGATGATACACATCCTTTATATATATCAATGGTGACTCAAATGTGACTTGATGGATCTTATATAGTTGTGGTAAGATCCAGTTTGGGACTTGGATATATTCCAATTACTCTAGCTAGACATGTCCGGTTCCAGATAAACCAGAACCAGAAACCATAACCGAAATGTTCAGGGAACAGTTTTGGATATGGGTCCCATTTTGGATCGGGATTTGAGGAGTTTTGAGTTCAATTTTGAGTGGGTTTGGATCCAGTTTTTTAAAGTAATATATACTTATATAGGATAATAATATAAGTCTATAAGTTGTATAACTATATAAGTATTATATACATATATTACATTAAAAAAAGGACATAGCTACATTATGTAAGTTTTTATGAGTATTACATACATGATATGTTACATTATAAAATGTATGTAGTAATGTAAGTATATATTAATATATACAATATAATTATGTAAGTATATAATGTAATATATAACATAATAAGATTAAACATAAGTTTTAACATTATAAATTATAATATAATATACGTATAAAAAATTATAAAAGATACAATATATTAAAATAAAAAAATAATGGGCTTGACTATAATCCACTTACCTATGAATTATTACTACTACGTATCCTCTTAGGTGAAGAAGAATCAAAACCCACATAGTTCTCCTACCTTTTGGTAAAAACCCCTTACCTAAAGTGATAGACTCTGAACTTAATCATCACTATCACTCTATGCTTGCGTTGCATCAATGTAGCCATACTAGTTTCTGCTTCAATAGTATAGTCTTTGATATATGTCAATTGGTACATATTCATGCTTATGTGCCGACGCTTTGCTCTTATCTAATCATCTAGGCAAACCTTAGCTTTTAAAGTTTCATGTTATAAGTTAGAGTGATGTTTGTCTAATATATTGTCACTTGTATTAAATATTTTCTCCATATCAATAATTAAGGCCGGAACAAAAAACACATTCTTAGAAAGTAAAGATAAATTAAGAAAATAGTTGGTGCTCAAACAACCATTTTAAAGCATCCAATTTCTCTCTACCCTCATCATATTCAAATTCATAAAGGTTATAATGAATAAATTATATAACTTAAACTTAGTCGAGTTCATAGATTAATAATGCTTGATTTCAAAAATAAAGAAAACTTACCATCAAAAGAGAAGGATATATGATGGCTATTGCTTTCTTCTACCTATGAAAAAAGATGATTGTATACTGAACTATAATCAATATATAATTGATTAATACTTGATCTTGTACCATTAATTATACTATTGATATCCTTAAGCCCATTTAATAAAAAGTTATTATAATAAGTATTCAATAACCTTCTAATTTTAATTTAGGGTCTAATACAGCAACAACTAAAGTCTAAGAGTTAAGCTATTTTTCTATCATCTCCTTCACATTATGAGTTAAGTAAGGAGTTTTCCAAAATTGTGTTAATGTATGAACTACTTATAAAGTTTGATAAACAAATAAATAACAAGCTAGATAATAAATATTATATAATATATTTTAGATTATTAAAACAGAAAGAAGTTTTAAAAAATGCATACAAACATCTCAATTAGACTCAAACAAATTCGATTATGAAAAATAAAGATGCATAAACTTCATTAATAAGTCTCTACAGGATAGTCATGAACAACATTTGATAGGTCGACTTACAATGATGTCCAACATCTTTTGGATTTTTTTTAGTCTTTTACCTTTTCATTTACAAAAATCTACGCATTCATTTCTAAAGTTAACTCAAGAAAAATGAAGGGATCTCTAATAAATCATATAATCTTCATACCAACTTTTATACACAAGTTAGTACATGATAAATACATCGAATATGAAAAACTTACTGCTTAAGATAGGCTGACATATTCTTTGTAATTCAGAAATAATACACATATTTACAATAACATTATCAAGTAAATTGAAAACGTCTTTCAAAATAGCCAATATTCTTCTAAAAACGGTTTCAACATATAACAAATATTTTGTAAGCGTATCACCTATCAAAGCACCGTATTGTAAGAAGACATTTTTAAATTGATGGTGCTTTGTTAAGTTTTTAAAATTAAAATTAAAGGCCGTCAATGAGGCTGACCGCATGGTGCCCGCGTTACATTCACCTTGATAATGGGGGGCGGCGCCCAGTGACTGGGCTGACATTAACAATCGGTTGTCAGGTTGAGCGGGTGACAAGTGGTGCCCGCTTGACATAGCTCTGAGCCACTGTCAACTTTCATTGAATAAGTGGGTTGCGTGGAACCGACCCGACGGTTCAGACCAGAACCGAAGCGCCAGTTTCAAGAGCGGTTCCGGTTCCAGTTCGGTTTCCAAAATCCATAAATCATAACCGAACCGGAACATACCTAGTTCTAGTTCCGTCTGGTTTGCGGGCCGGTTCCGAACCGTCTAACTCTAGCTGATAGTTCTGGTAGACATGTTACCTTCAAGTGGTGGCTCCCATTTGCCGGTTAACCAGGAACCAAACTGAACGAAGACTGGGCCGGTTCTAGTTCCGGTTTGAGTACTAAATGACCACCAGGAACTGAAAAAGTAATTAAATTTTAAAACCAAAAAATAAAAAAATATGGAACTAGCGGTTTGTAACAGCCAATTCTAATTCTGATTCAGCTCTAGTTTCATGAAAGACGAAACTGGAACAAACCAGGTCGTTGCTGGTCCTGGTTTTAGGCCAGGTTTAGTTTTGGTTAGAATCATTGGGTTGGTTTCAAACTGGTCATGTCTATGCTCTATGTTAGGGGTGGGTCTTGGATGAATACCTGAAGATCTACTTCAGATTTTCATAAGATATTCGGCAAAAAATATCATTGCCATATTAATAAAAGTATGATCTTGCTTTTGGAATTAAATGCTAACATGGCAAAGTAGATTAGGGGACTAAGGATGAACCACAAGCGGCAGTTCAAAACCACTGGTTTCGGTTTAAATGGAACAATGAACTGTAGTAGAAAAGGGCTTCGCCCAGATCTATCTATGGTTCGTAACCGATGGTTCCAGTTCTGATTTACATCAAAAACACAAAAAAGCAAAAATAACTTACATAATTCATATAGAATTGGTGGTTCTAGTTCCGGTTCCATGAGAGGATGAATCATCCTCGGTCTGGTTACCGTTCAAAGTCCCATTAGTTGATTCCGGTTTCGGTTGGTTTAAGGCCAGGTTTGGTTCCACTGGTTCCAAATCAGCCACGTCTAAACATTTGTCATAAGAGGCCTCTCAATCAGAATCAGGATCCATGTCAATAGATCCAATTTGTGGACCACATATGTTTGATTAGGAGAAAATCGGAGCTGTTCCATTAGCATGAATTTTTAATGAAGAATAGTTTCTTTTTTCTGGTGGCAGAGAGGAGGTGGCAAATCAGGTTGATGGGCCTGGCCACTTTGAGTCTGGATCAAAACCAGGTTTACTAAGGCCTAACCCGATTTTTATCCAGGTCGGGTCTTGGTCAATCCAAACATGACTCGATTTTTGTCAAGTCACTTTTGAATACCTGGACCTGAGTGTGTCGGGTCTAAAGTTGCTACCCCTACCTGCTGCATTGATTAAGGTGCCATAATCACTTTTACCCATTTATTGGTGTATAGTATTGTATCATATCATACATACTTTCAATTGCTTTTACTTTTTTTTGGTGAAATGCTTTAAATTTTTTTTTAAAATTATATGATATATACCTATCAGTGTCATGTACCAGCACCCAGAGCGTGAGCTAAACGGCAGGGCACTGTAGCGCCGTTGCTGCTGTGGGGAGTTCGACTCCCAGAGGATGCATGTGTGGGTGGGTGTGTTAAGGCTTCAGCCTCCTCTTGTAACCCAAAAAAAAGAGTGTCATGTATGAGACGAGCCAAGTATTTGGGACAAAAAATACTTCTCAGACTGGACTGGGAGAAAAATCTAAGCAGCTTTTGTGTGTGAACTTTTGAAGATGCCACAATGGAAGCGGTTTGGGTTGGAGCAGACCTAATAAAATAGATTGTAGATCCAAAACGTGCATCATTCAATAATGGCATTACGTGATCCAAATCCATATCCATATCCACTGAAAATGGATAGAGAATACCAGGGTTTTCGTGGCCAGTGGGCTTCGGGATACCGGTGGTTTATACCAAAAGAAAAAAAAGAAATTGACGTTGAAATTCAATATATTAGGCTGCATAGATAAATTTTTTAGGATGATTGTACCTTTGGTTAAGGTATTGAGAATGGTAAATAGTGAAGATATGCTTGCTATGACATATACATACATATATATATATATATATATATATATATATATATATATATACATACATATATATATATATATATATATATATATATGTATATATATATATATGTATGTATACATATATATAACGCAATGGATAAGGACAAATTGAAAATAGAAGTAAACCTTGACCGCAAACAATCACTTCTAAAGAAGGTTTGGAAGTGTATTGATGCACGTTAGAACTTACAAATGCAATTTGAACGCAGCTACATATTTTCTTAACCCCTCTATTAGATTTTCTCTCTACAATACAATTGACCTTGTACAAGATTCATTTGCTCAATGTAACATTTTAAAGTTAAAGCAAGTATATAGATAGTGTTGGAGATTTTGGAAGACCAATTGCTGTACAACTCCGCTCGTAGATGCGGCCAGATATGATTTGTTTTTTATTAATATTTGATAAGTTGTTAATTATTTGATTTTAAAGTAATTGACTTTGAACTTTTTTTATTATAGTGTTCTATTTTAGATGAATAGTGGGCTTGCTTTGGTTTAAATGTACCAAATTTGTCGACTTTTGCTCAACATGTTTTCCAATGATCTAAGATAGGCTTACCCTGTAAATAAGGCTAGGAAGTAAGATGAGATTCTCGAGTTTTGGCTCGATCCAAGTTTGTTCAGTTCGTCGTAGGCAAATGAGTACAGTTACTTTCGGCTCGACTCGGCATGGCACAGTTGGGCTAGTTTAGGTTAGATATTGCTCATTAGTCAAGTTTATATATATCAGCAATGTGTTTTGTCTTCTTTAGGCTGAAGCCAATGCACACTCTGGGTATTGAACTCATGATCCTTAACTTGTGAGTTGAACTATTGAACCCCTAGCCAGGTGAGCCATTACTTTTTTTTGTGCAGCAAAGTGGGGATAGCAATGGGATGGCCCGGATGGGTATACCTATAGACAGCCCCTACCCAAACCTTAACTGAGCAGATACAGGTTCAAGGTCTCTTTTTCTAGTGGACAATGGGGCAGGGATGGAGTATATATATATATATATATATATAACCTTAACTGAGCAGATACAGGTTCAAGGTCTCTTTTTCTAGTGGACAATGGGGCAGGGATGGAGTATATATATATATATATATATATATATATATATATATATATATATATATATATATATATATATATAGAGAGAGAGAGAGAGAGAGAGAGAGAGAGAGAGAGAGAGAGAGAGAGAGAGAGAGAGAGAGAGATTAGTATATGTATACACTCATCCATACTGAAATCCACTTAAATGTTTTTTGAATTAAAATATCCACTTTTGATCTTGTCGATCGAACAACATCAAACAAATGGATTTAAATATGAATGTGTGTGAGAATGGACTACGCACTTTCTTTCTCTCCCAAATCTGATGGAGTTGGGTACTCTTCGTCCCATTTGAGTGGGGTTGGATCGGGTCAATATTGTGATCCCTACCACCAGTGGCGGACCAACTTTAGGGCAAGCACTCAAAATCTAAATAATTAGTGGGTCCACCATAATATATAAGAAAATACAAAAGCAAATTAAAATACAAATATACCTCACAAAAGCAAATTAAAATACAAGTATATAAGTGGGCTTCACCCCAAAAGAATTTTATGGGTCGCTAAGACAAAAGGTGAATGAATTTATGTAAAAGTCCCTCTGACTCATTTCTGTAAATGCTGCATGATAAAGAAAATCTATGGGATCAAAGTAACCTGGTTCGTGGGTGGGGTTGTCGCGTTCGAGGCAATATTCCGGCAAGGCCAGAGTAGGTGTGGGTGCGAAACTGCACCTAAAAGATGCGAAATTAGACTCTCTCTTCCATTTATGAAAGCATTAGTTAAGAAAGTGTGACATCAAATCAAACGTCGCTTACCCAACTGATCATCGTCTTGGTAGGTTCCTGAGGTTTTGAGGCTTGGAAGAGGCGCGCGCACACACACACACTGCTGTTTGAATTAGAGGAGAGGACCTATAATCAAGAAACCATAATGTCACTGGAAAATAAAAGCTGCTGCCCTCCATCATCGAACTGGATAGATGACAACTCATTAAGAAACGTAATAAGCCGCATAATCTGAACTGCTCTCATCAGGCAACTAAACTTCAACTAACCAAAGCACACGCAGTGAATGAACTGAATATCAAGGGTGATCACGAACATAGGTTGCTATTAATATGGAAAACAGTCAATGTATCAACAAGAGCAGCTATTAGACAATAAAAAAGCTTAAAGAAAATAAGGATGGAACTTTTCTGTGTGGGCATCTTCATGCCGCAAGCAGATGATGAGGAACCCTTTGAAGTCCCCGAGTCAGTGCCAATAGACCAGGTAAAGCAATTTACATGATTTACACTTCTTCGTCCAAATCTTCCTTTCTCGTCAACCATTCACCAAATTGGTGGGCTCACTCAGCACGTACTTGGGTAGTTCATATTTTGCACCTGCGTATACAGTAATAATATGGCTCAGAGAGAGAGAGAGAGAATTAGTGTTAAGATGGTCATTAGTTAGCGAAGCATATGTTCTATAAGCAAACTGCAAAGATTCCAAAGTTCAAGTCGGTGAAGGTGAACCTTTATCCATAACAGACATTAACCCACATCAAAGTCCAGTGCGATCCAACCGACTCGCCTCGCCTGTTTCACAGTCTGAACAGGTAACGAAGTCCGACTTGGACAAACAATACAGCAACTAAGGGACTAGAGAGAACATGACACCATGGATGTGGAAGCAACAGTTGGTAGGTCCACGACAAAGCAAACCCTTCAACACGAACAGAAAAACCTTTGCATCTACCCTGGACAAAGCCTAACCTATGTGGGTTGAACCTCCTAATAACACAAAATGACTGCAGAAGGGGTGGACACCAACCAGAGGTTAACTACGGTAACAGTTTGTGCCTAGTATGCCTGCATCGGCAAATTGGTCTTATCTATGCATAGAGGAAAGACTCATGCTCCAAGTCCACCTGCACCATGTTCTACGTAAGACCAAGGCGTAGGTTACCTCTCTCATCATAGCAGGTTGTCATGTCCACACTTGTAACAATAATGCCAGCACTATCAACAATAGCCTGTGCTAAGCTTAGATCAGCTTCTGATGCAGCCCGCACCGCATCCCAAATTTCTGTCAACAGGAACAACAGAAGTTCAGGTGCACTGTAAAGTAGCAAAGAAATGTTGATATGTAAGTTGCTCTTCTGAAGTCAATAATTTGTGGCTTGCTTTGCTCAAAGCAGCTGAAGGCAGAGAAGGATCTAGAGAGCTGTGTTGGTGTGTTCGTCCCATCACAAATAAAATCCAGAAAAATAGTAGCCTACCTCTGAATCAACGGGCTCTAATCCTGCCCCACCCATGTGATATAACTCTAAGAAATTTTCAATGTCCATGGGCTTAAGGGACCACCAAAAAGGCAAATGCCAAAGTTATGAGTCTAATCAGCTGAAACAAAAAGAACAACTACCATACCTTGCCATCATGTACACACACAAACACCAAATCGTTTAGAAGTAAAAGAAAAACAAGACGAAAGAAAGTGCTACTCGTGGCTGCAACGTTACTTGGAGTATGATCACAACGTTTTCACACAATCACGTTATGCAAAGAATTTGGCATCCTATTCATCTAGACGAACCACATAATCCTCGCTTCTCCTTGAGATACGTTATGTTTTAATGATCTTCTAAGTCTTACTTACGAAACATGTTTTAATGATCTTCTAAGTCCAAAGGCTAACCGAGACCAATTAAAGCACATTGCCTCAACAATCATACGTAAAATGAGAAATATAAAATATGTGTAACATGTAGTCTACCTTTCTGACCGCCATAGTGGGGAGCTGTATCCCAAAATTCATCCCGCATTTGCTTCAGCTGTGTTCTGGTAAGTGGCTGGGGATGTTTCCAAGCCTTCGGCTTTCTTATTTTCTTAGTTGTCTCTGAAAAGAACAGTTCAATCCATCTAAGCAAAACTTCTAACAAATTCAGTTTTCTGAATGTTAATGCGGAAAACACTAAATTATTGACGAATCTGAAATCTGATATAAACTTTAATTCCTTTCAGTCTACAAAGTACGATGGAACAATCACACAAGATAGTAAATATTTGAGATGTTCGAACATGACGACCCAGCCAACATTACAAATCAAAATCGTGGCCAATCCAAAACAGGGTAAAGGCCAAACACCACGTGATGGTTAGAATACCGAGATGACAACGAGCTACTTATGCAAATGTGTGCAACATCCATGCCTTATAGTTTATACGAACAAGGTCATGCCCTCTACTTCCCACAACAAAGGGCAGCGTTATTATGTCAGAGAGGAAACCCTGTGCAAATGATATACACATTAGTCTTACATAGAGCTGAATTAGATTTTTCTGTGTTTTCCTTGGAACTTGCAGATGCATTACTTTCTTTCAGGGACATTTATCTGAAGCTTAAACATGGTCCTTTGTGCCGTTTTTCTTCTCCACCATGATGAATCAACTCATTCATTAAATATATTGCCCTTTTTTGTCCTTTCTCCTAATCATTCATCTTCATCCAAACAGATTATTCTTGTTTGAAAGACAAAATCTCTTTATTTTTTATGAACTTATCTATACCAAATTACATAAAAGCATTGCCACTCTAAATGTCCATGATGTAGACAATCTTTTCTTTTGTTGCAAGAAGGGGTTCAGAAAAAAGAAAAACAGAGGAAAGAGGTATAATTCAAAGAGAAGGGCGGGAAGAGTTCCAGAATAACCTATGGTACCTGTGAGATATGCAATCATGATTGCGCTAGGAAGTAGCAGAAAACATGTTTGCAGTATCCCAATAGGAAGTCATCTCCTACGTTTTACAAGTTTTCCTTGCAAGCAAAATGAATGATCATATATGTATATGTATATATATATATATATATATATATATATATATATATATATATATATATATATATATATATATATATATATATTACATATTCTCAGTTAACTGAAGGAATAACAGGACTAACTAATAGATAACATCTGTGGAAAAGGTGCATGCTCAAAGTATTGAATTCACAATATATCATGAGATTATCAGGAATTCTGGCTCCACTGTGTGGTTCAAGGCTTCAAGTTACCTTAAATAGAAACTATGAATATGCAGAAGAAAAATATAAGATAGGAAAGGAAGAAGTGGGAAAACATTTATCACGGAAATAGTATAATTGAAAAGCGAAAGAAGAACGAGATATTGAGCAAGTTACATGCAACACAAACTGTAAATATATAAAGAAAGAGGATAAGAACTAAACTGTAAGCTGTAAGGTAATCCAGTTTGCTCATTTAATTTAAGACTTGGAATTGTAATCCCTTTCATTTATTGAATAGTTGATAAAAGAACTAAAGTAATAAAATAATACTAGCTCAAGTTTCATTCAAATTAATCGTTTTGACTGGATGTTTTTACATAGATGATGAGTAAAAATGCAGTAGAAGCTAAAGATCACACATATGAGAAGAGATGCCAGCGGAAAATTTCTCCATGCAAGTACTAAATTGAGAATAGGATCTATTGATGAAGACCTGACAGTTGCACTCGAGCATGAAAATCAGTAATAATTTTCCAAAAATCATCAAATGTAACGAGGACAAGTAAGTTGAACTTAGACAGGAAAAGACAGCTGAATCTGTCAACCACAGTCTCAGCATGTAAAATGCAACAATCTCAATTCTCACCGGTAAAAGATAACTAAAATTTCCATATATGACACCTCAAAAGAACTACAACAGTGAATAAAGGAAATTGTTTTCGCAACCAAGAGAAGAAGATTAGAAAACTCAATTTACGGACAGACAAAACTAGCAACAGCAAGGAAATTAATAATGCAGGGTAAGCAGCAGATCACACTTTGCTCCAACAATAACACCAACTCCTCTCCTTGTCTCACAATTCTAGAATTACTGCCTCCCACACACAATTTACCATAACTAACTAAATGGAGGAACACAAAAGGACAAAAATTTCCTCCAAAAGAGCCCAATCCAAAGTAACAAGGTAAATACCATGCCTGAAAATAACAGCCACTAAGAAAGCACTTCAGGAAGATGCATCCTAAAATTAGCAGTGTTATGTCTGCGCGAATAGGATGGTCTGTATAAACTTCAATTTGTTGATTTATCGAACGCAAAGAAACCACGATCGCTTGGAGAGATACCAATGCCTTAGTAATTAGAATAATTTTCAGCATTAACTAAGATATAAGAAAGCATGAATTCAACCGTAATATGGAAATTAGGTAACCGATTGTACAATGAGAGAGAAACCAAAGAAAGCTTTTCATTCAAGACAAAATCTCAAACTTGATGAATTGGGTTATCTCAATATCTTCTTTCCGAACAAATTAACGACTCTACTAAGCCGATATATGTTTGATTCTAAAGTAACCAACAGGCAAATAAGAAAATGTTACATGCAAAAAAGATAATTTAAAACGTAGGAAACCAAAATTCGTCATTATTATCGACGAAAGCACCATATGACATAAAAGAAAAAGATGATGATAGGTGATGATATTTGAAATATAAGAAACTTGGCTCAATATCATTCAATACTTCAAGAAAATAAAGGAAACAATTAAACAACCAACCTTCAACATTCTTTGGCGAAGATCCAACACAACCCATTTCTACTAAGCTTATCGAATCCCAAAGTTCACGAATAAAAAGAAGAGAACAGGGGGAAAGAAGAGGGAGAGAAAGAGGAACGAAGTTAAAGGAACTAAGACGCCATTTGGCGACTCATCAGAAGAACACCCAGACGGAGACGAAAAAACTTGAACTTCAAGCCGAAGAAAGCGAAGCTCCGACGCGCTCTGAGACTCCGGATTCCGGCGAGCTAGGCGATCTCCGCCGGGGGTGGAAGAGACGTGGAAACTCGGACGTCAGATCATCGGAGCCAGGAGAATCCCTGCAGGACTGCACGCTGAGACTGGAAAGCCGCCCCCGTTCGGTAACTTATAAGCCTTACTTTACCACAAAAATTACTGAAAGTATCCTTTTCCGAATCCGGGTCAGGTCCAGATTTGAATGTGTCCAGTAAACAAATTTGATGTGCCTAATACTAAAGACACGACATGAAAGTTGTGGTTGTGTCCACCCAAACTAACACGGAACAATTCCTTTTGGGGTATGGAAAGGGGCCAAAGCCAAAGGATTGGAAGCTCTATGGGGTGTTTGATTACGAGGCCAAGACTGAACTACAGTTTCAGTTCCAATGGCCCCCAAAGGTGGGCCGGGAGTGAGCCTTGTAGCTATGAGACCTACATTTGATTATGAGGAAGCTTGAATTGTAGTTCCAGTTCCGTAGTCCCAGGCCTAACAATCAAAAGGTGGAGCCGAATATATACATGTTCGGTAATAGTGTGAGATTGAGTTGACAATACAACAACTAAGTCTGGGTCAGTTATATGGATTCTTTGTTTCCACATATCCCTATCATGTGCCATGTTAGCAGTTAATAAGCTAGATCATTCTTTATTGTTTCTTTAGTATTAGGCACCAAGCACTTCATATATTTATGCTTGATTGTGGTACCAAGCACCAAACTGCATTCTATATGCTTGTGCCTGTGATTCCAACTGGCGTAGACTTTTTTAAGTTGAAAACTCATATCTCGTGCACTTCCAAAATCCTGTTCGTCAAAAATCGGTCACGTAGAGAACCTTTAAAACATTATGAATAATAGCAGGTAGAACACCAAGAACATAGTTTGTCAATGCAACATAGAGAAATTTGGCTGTGAAACAATTGATCTTTTGCTACTCATTATTTGTTCGGATAGTAAATGGAGTTCAGAGTCCAGTTTTATTTATTTAAGAAAAAACACAAATGATGGATCATCAACAATGTAATTTATATATACAGAACAAAGAAATATACAGATATATTGTCACAAGTATAGCTTTGGCTTTGAGTGGCATTTCATGCCTAACCACAACTTATCCACTGATTCTTTGACATCAATATGCATGGACCTGTACTTAGTTTTATCCTGGCATCATCAAAGTTCGAGGATACTTCATAAAGGACTCGAGTCCAAAAGGTTTACCCTGTGAAGGCTTGCTTTCCCAATGTTTAAGTGGGGTTCTCTTAATAAAGCCACTGCCTATGAGTCACCTGATTATTCTTCAACAAGCATGGCACCAGAGCTCAAACTCTCTTCAACTATTTGGGATCTCATGGTTTCATGTTCTATTTCATTACCATACAGTGGCAAGCCAGGAATTTTTTTGGGTGAGGTGTAAATGTATTTCCGGTGAGGTGTACTTACATTTCACTGGCAAACCCAGGGAATTTTCAGATTTGGGATGAGGCACATGGCTCACCTTGCCCTAAAGTGGGTCCGCCACTGTTACGATATGAATGGTTCACCCTTCCATAACAGTACCACATCTATGTACCAAGAGTCTTACCCTCGATTAGACCAGGTGCTTTGAACTAGATTCCCAGCTTCTGAGAATCTGATTGAAAATTTGATCAAAGAAATGCTGAAGCAAAGCATGTGGGATCGGATTCACTCTGCCCCATCAGCTTCCAGCCTTCCGGCGAATTAGATTTTTGCTGAATATGGAAATCTAATTTGATGTATTGGAAGAAAACAACGAAAAATTTGTCCTAATTTCTCTCGAGTTAACTGTTGACATGGCACAAGAACAAACCTTATGGAAACAAAGAATTCGTGTAGCCAACCCCATCTAATATGGGAAAGGGGTTAGTTGTTGACAGAAATCCAATTTGATGGGGACAAAGTGGGGGCAATTCATGCGAGAGACAAATTCAACAGCACGATACGCATGGCGAAGCGAAGATGCCCCAAGAAATAGCCACCGAACATTCAAAGAAGGGATTAATGCAGCAGAAGCTAGATACAGAAGGGAAAGACGACACTAACTGAATAGTTAAGGCTGGAAAGCATCCAACTTTGATAGAGTTGGAGCAACAGTACATTTCACATCGAATAAAAGCTATGAAGCCAACTAAGCTCAATCATTTACAGCAAATTTACTGATAAATAGTGTACAACAGGTTGCTGAATTAGCAGCATTTATAGTTGATATTAAATAGATTTAGGTTGCTATTCAGGCAGTAAGCAGCACATTTCTTATCCTGTTCAGTTAGTACACATATGCAAACATAAATTTCAAAACGTGGTTGCTCTCTTCAATCTGCATATAAGACAGAAAACCTTTACTGTCATACCAAAACCCAAAAAGAACTTCTCCAACACTCAGTGGTGTTGGGTACATGCATTCTTAGTAGTCATTGTGCTCGATCTTGTACCGTATTAGTATTAACTCCAAAAAAGCAACATCCCATTTTTAATGTAAATTTTCGTCTTTTCCCGTGCTAACACCAAAATCTAGGTTATGCCCAGGATCAATAGTGGTCAAGATCCAATCACACACTCTCTTTACATATATATATATATATATATATATATATAGAGAGAGAGAGAGAGAGAGAGAGAGAGAGAGAGAGAGAGAGAAAGAGAGCATAATCCATGTCTCAAATATTTCTAAAGATCTCATTTGAAGGTCAATGATTGAAATCTTTAAAGCAAAAGGCAAATAATACTTGGTGTATTTAATGCACATGCAACAAGTACTAAGATACTTTTTTTGCTTTTAAATTTGAATTTTCAACCATTGATGTATGCATGGACTAATTTCTCTCTCTCTCTCTCTCTGTATATATATATATATATATATATATATAGATATATATATATATATATAGAGAGAGAGAGAGAGAGAGAGAGAGAGAGAGAGAGAGAGAGAGAGAGAGAGAGAGAGAGAGAGAGAGAGAATCAAAGAAATTCTTATGCCTTTTTCATTAGAACACCAAAACTTAACAAAAGGGGAACCTTCAAATGGAAAAGTATGCAAGTCGGAAGCATGCACATATCCCCACAACAGGCAGTATATTAATAAATATGCACGAATACAGCAGCATACATTGCAACTCAACGTTGTCTAGTCTAAGTTGGTGTTAATTGCCCCATTTATTATGTTGCTGTATTCGTGCATATCCCCACTTTATATGCACGAATACAGCAGCATACAATAAATATGCACGAATACAGCAGAATACATGGCAACTCAACGTGATACTGGGCATACCAAAACTAAAAGCAATCCTTTTCCCTTACTAAGTGTGGTTGGTTACATGGATTCCTGGTCACCATGGAACTGGAACTTCTGTCATATTAGCATTTAATTCTAAAAAGTAAGATCATGTTTTATTGGTTTCCTTTCTAACACTTTATAGCATTCTTCTCTATCTTTTGAAGTGTTCACTATGCAAGCTCGCAGACCTTATCATGCACAGAAATGGATGTGACCAGTCGTTTTCTGTTTTGAAACAATATGGAAACAGAGATACAATACGAAATGCATGTGAAACCTTCCGTATATACATAGATTGAACTATTACAACAACAACTAAGCCTTTTCCCATACTAGACGGGGGCGGCTACATACCTTGATTGAACCAAAGATATTATATTAAAATATCATCTCTTATCACATATACAAACTGTTGTCTTCAAAAGTAGCAAAGGAGTTCATGTAACACTTATAGGAACCTGTTGGTTTAAGCTTACACGTGATACTGGGCATACCAGAGAACTCTAATCATCATTCTCAAAAGAGAGAATGAAAGTGGGTTCCCAGAAATTCCACTGAATATATCCCGGTTCCCATCGAGACCATACTTCAGGAAAATGATAGAATGAGAAAGGTAAGGTATAATGCTGTCACGTGGAAGGAAATGTCGCAAGTTTAGTTGCATCTACTCCTATGAAAAACAGGGAAGAGCTACACTAGGAACAAAAAGAATTACAATGTGATTGATTCGATCTCTTGCTAGATCATTACAATTACTATTTATAGACCTCCCTTGAAGAGGCGACAGATGAACCTGTTCTTTGTGCATAAGATTTTCAATAACTCCCCACTCACCTCATTGATACTACCTTTGAGCCACAATGTCAGTATGGTTTGCTAACTATTACCACCATTACATCGTGCCTCGTATGTATAATGGACCTAAACCGATCTCCTTTTCTAGACCTTTGAAAGCTTGTCACATATCCCTCTCAATTTTTTGGCGTCAACACTAACATAGTCTATTTGGTTATGATGTCCCTGTGGCACAAACAAGATCCACAATTTGAATCCTAAAGGCATCTCTAAATATTATTTTTACCATTTTTCCTATTATAGACATATAAATTTGCTCCCCCAGTTTCCTAATTTCTGTAGTTATCATTTTCTTACATTAATGGTTGATTGCCAACCACTCAACCAGACAAAGCATTTCGGGTCATACAATATAGTCCATTTCCATAAAAAACCAGCATTCTCACTTAGTTTACTAGCAATACTTCTTCATCAATGCCTTCCATTTCAGACTGAAACTTTAAGTGTATGACTAAACCTGGCTCTTATGCAAGAAACAACAATAAATTTCTCTCATTTTATCCTCTATTAGTATCACTTTTAATTTGTTTCTAATAACTGCATTATGTATATGGTCTTTTCTTATATGACCACTCATCATCTCAACATTTCATTTATATCACAAACTTTTGTACATGTTGATGATTAACCGCCAACCATACCATAAAACATGGCAGGTCTAATTGCTGCTATATAATATTTACCTTTTAACTTTAATGGTATCTTCTTATCACAAAAAATATGTGATGCTCCTCTCCATTTTCACCAACCTACACTAATTCCATGGGTAACATCTCCATCAATTCTTCCATCACTCTAAAAAATTGACCCTAGGTATTTGAAACTTTCCTTTTGAGGATGCAATGTATGCTAATTTTAATTTATATGTCCTCTAAAGTAACCAAATGATCAAACTTACATTTCATATATTTTGTCTCCTAAGTCAAAAACCTTTACTTTCTAATGTTTCTCTATAGTTCCAATTTTATATTAACTTTTCCTTAAACTCCTTCACTAGTACAATGTCATCTGCAAATAATATACACAAAAGTACTTCATCTTGAATATGTTTTGTTAACTCATCAATCACCATTATAAATAAGTATGGACTTAAAGTTAATCCTTGATGCAACGCAATATTAACTTCAAAGAAGTCTGTCATTCCTTCAGGAGAACTCATACATGTTTTTGCACCATAGTACATGTCTCTTATAAGGTTTATGTATGTCAATGGGATAACTCTTTTTTCCAAGGTTCTCAAAGAATATTCTTTGGTATCCTATCGTAAGCTTTTACTTGATTAATAAATATCATGTGAAAGTCTTTCTTTTTTACTCTAAAATGTTCCATAAGATGTCTCAAAAGGTGAATCGCTTCAACAGTATATCTGCTTGGCATGAATCCAAATTGGCTCTCTGTTATACTCGATACTTGTCTTAACCTATGTTCGATAATTATTTCCCACAATTTAACAGTATGGCTCATTAACTTGATACCTTGATAATTCGCACAATTATGAATGCCTGTCTTGTTCTTGTATATGGGTATAAGTGTATTCACTCTCTATTCCTCGGACATCTTTTGGTTTATCTATATTTCATTAAATAGTCTTGTGATCCAAGTGATTCCTCTCTCTCTTAAGCTAATACTAACATTTTTATTTTTATTAAAAAACTTATAAAAATAGTTTTTTCATCTATTTTTTATATCATCATTTACCACTAGAATTTTCTCATCCTCGTTTTTGATGCATCTAACAAAATTAAGATCCTTAGTTTTCTTATATCTAGCCCTAGATATCCTAAAATATCTCTTTCATCTTCTTTTGAGTTAAGTTTTTTATATAAATCCTCCCAAATTTTACCTTTTACTTTATTGACGGCTTTTTTTACATCTTTCTTTGCTATCTTATAAATCTCTAAAGTTTCACTAGTTTTCTTAGCATAATGTAATTTATAACATGCCCTCTTTGCTTTCATTTTATTTTGCACCACTTCACTCCACCACCAAGCTTCTTTTTATACCGGTACACCTCCCTTAGATACACATAACACATCTTTCGCCACTTTCCTAATATGTATAGTCATATTGTTCTACATATCACAAAGTATACCAACATAATTTCAAGCATCTCCTTGAAGGACTTTCTGTTTAAATATACCTCTTTTCTCGCTTTTAAGGTTCACCATTTAGTCCGAATAGCTCGATGTACACTTTTCTTCTTTGTCCACTTTTTCACCTCCAAATCCATAACTAAAAGTCAATGTTGGGTGGTTAAACTTTCTCCTTGAATTACCTTACAATCTTTACAATACGATTTATCTTTTTTTTACAAACAAAATAATCAATTTGTGTTTGTGATAAGCCACTCTTATAAGTAATTAAATATTCATCTAATTTTTTGAAGATCGTGTTGACTATAAAGAGATTAAATGCCATAACAAAATTTAAAATCTCCCTACCTTCTTCATTTATATCTCTAAAACCAAAGTTTTCATGAATACCTTGATATCCTAATATCTCTTTACCGACATGTTAATTTAAGTCTCTTCACCGTATCTAACTCCTCCTAAAAAGCCGTCTTTATTCTATCTTCTAGTCCTACTTGGGGTGCGTAAGCACAAACTATATTCAAAACCTCTCCTCCTAACACTAATTTCAACGTCATGATTCAGTCACCATATTATTGTATGTCTATTATACTATCCTTTAAACCTTTATTTATGACAACACTAACTCCGTTTTGAGCATTTTTCTTTCCTGAGTACCGTAATATAAAACCTATATCCTCGATCTCTTTTGCTTTTTCTCCAACCCACTTTGTCTCTTGTAAATATAGGATATAAATCTTTCTCCGAATCATAGTATCTACCACCTCCATTAGCTTACGGATAATGTTTTGATATTCCAAGAATCAATATGAATCTTATTATCTAGGACTAGCTTCCTTATCCTGCATCCGTCCATACTGAAAATGCAGAGACCCTGTATGCAAAATGTCCATAATGTGAGAACCCTCTCTACAATTGATTCACTATATATGGACAAAAATGTAGAGGGCTTTGTTTACTTTTCATTGTATTTGGGCTCTGCAACGCGTCACTAAGAAGGGACACTCCAACACAATTCTCATAATTTTTATAATCCATGGTATAAAAATCTGACAAAGTTTTACGCTGGCTGTTAGAAGCTTAACGCAACCCTCCTCTTTCATCCGAGCTTGGGACCGGCCATGCAAGGGTGATCCTTTCTTCTTCAAGAAAGTGCTTCCGAAATTCATCATTTATTTTAACTGAACCATTAACTGGATTCGAGCTCGACCCAGGCATCATGTCTGTACATGCCTTGATCTGCGTGGTAATCGCAGATGCCCAGTTTGTTCAGGTAGAACAATTTCTATCCGTTTGCATAATGTACCAAGTCAACAGATGGGCCATTTTCCGTTAAACAAGATGATGGTCTATTTGGTAGGTGCTTGGCAACGTGAAGTTGCATATCTGTAAAGAAACATGCATCTTCATAAACAGATATTAAACCAAATTCAATAAGATTTGCTGCAAACTTAGACCCACATGTGCATGTAATGATGGTCCTAAGGAACCATTCTTCCGTATTTGATTTATAAGAGGTAGTGACGTTTGGGGCTTAATGTGAGGCAGGTGACGACATGAAAGGGAAGGAGACACTTGGGTTTTCGTGCAAAGGCCTCCGGTCCGGTTCTTGTGGCTGACCTCTTCTTTGGAGTTGAAGCTTTCAACTCAAATTGGGCCTATGGAATCACAATTTCATACCAACAATGGATTCTATGTTTGATGTACAACTAAACTTGAAACTGCTAGCACCAAAAAACAAGGTCTAATTCTCTTAGAACCTTGTATTATACATCAAAATCATTCCAGATCAGGCGATCTCTTAGTTTTTCTTAGAACTTGAGAAGAACTTGATGTTTTAAATAGATTAACTGTCTAGAAGGTGACTCAAGTTAACAAACATCTCAATAAAAAAGGTTGACATATGTTTTTCATGAATAATTGAGAACTTCAAATAAGAGTGTGATTGCAAGTGTGATTTGTGGCGTTGCTGAGTGTCGGTGGATTTGGCAAAGAAGATTTTGTTCCCTCGTAAACTTTCATTGGGAAGAGAATGAATTCAGCCATGCATTGTCATTAACTCCACCTGCTTGGTTACTAGTTTGATGAAGTTTACCACACACAGCAAGAGAACCCCAAATCTGAGAAAATGTTTCAACTCTTCAAGGCTCGTAGCGGCTTCACTTTAGATTTATTTTCCGCCACCGGTGTCGAAACCTCATATATGAAAGACTCTAATAGTCTTCTTTAGTAAAGAACACTGGACTCATCTTATACAAAAGCAGGCAAAATGTCACATTTATAAGTTAAATTGCACAGATACTTGTATAGTACGGTGCAATGGGGGTACAAACGGTGTATATGACCCTTCTCGGCTGTAAATATGAGGAAAAACATTACATGCAAACAATATATATAAGATTAAACGTATACGTTACAAAAGACGAAAAACGACTTATAATAGAAAGCCCAAACGAGAAAACCAGGAAGATGAAATCGTTATCACTCTCTACAGATACTATAGAGAAGGGGATCAAAAGAAACAAAAAATAAACATAAAAATCTTTCATGAGAAAGTTGTGTGTGAGAAACCGTGTATACCATTTCAACCTATTCCTTCTTCCAACTAAAGAAAGGCGACCACCCTGTTCTTGCACATATCCCAGTTTTGCTGCATACCGTTGTCTCAGGCAAATGAAACTAAGCACAACAGTATTCAATACAATAATTTTCAAATATATATATATATATATATATATATATATATATATATATATATATATAAGTATGTTATATATATATATATATGTGGGTGGGTGGGTGTGTGACATTTTTCGGTTTGTGAAACAAGTTGACTAATAATTCTTTCACATGAAAATCTTTTAAAAACTTACAAGCAATAACTAGACGTACCTAAAATCCAATTTTTGAAAACCTATAGCCAAGAGTACCAGAACCGGGTGCATAAGCGGTGGGAGTACTCCCCCATGAATGGAGTGCCAATGCAGTAGTACAGTTTATGAGGGTTGAAACTAAATTCTCCTAATTGAAAAGACATGGCTATTCATCAACACATCTAGACATGGCAGGTTTTCGAACCGATCCAGCGGTTCCAAACAGAACCAAACTGGGCCTGGAACTGGAACCATCAGAGTCAGATCTGGAACCGGGAAAGACACGATTCAGTTCCTGTCCCAGCTTTTGTCGAACCAGAATAGATAGTTTGGAACCGTCGGTTTCATAATCTTTGAATATTTTTTATTCCAAACAGTTTAGAATCTAAACTGAAACCAACTCGATCCCAGTTCGGTTCCGATTCCTAGTTCCAGGCAAGAACCGGCCAAGTTTATATCCAACAACAGAGGAATAGGATGGGGGCCTATTCCTCTATGAAGTCATGATCGATCAACCACAAAGAGCCGATGTTCCGTGTAAACAGCAAGGGCCATTTAACCATACGCACTAACCATTGCGTGCAACTTTTAGACATTAACAACTATGGTCGGTTTCGAATTGAGGAAGGAACCAAAACTAGACCCATATCCAGAACCAAGGATAACCTGGTTCGGTTTCAGTTTCACCTTCTGCGAAACCAGAACCATGTTGAAACCACCGGTTCCATAATTTTAAATAATTTTGTCAAAATTTAAAGAAATTAATATTTGTGAGTTCTGAACATTTTAGAATCAAAATTACCGGTACCGGAATCGGTTCCAAGCAAATCGAGACAGACGATTTAAAACCATCGTTTGCTCGATTTCCCCCAAACCTGCCATGTCTAGATTTATGGCAGACAATGTCGTCGGGGTCCACTGCGTAATGCTTAGTGTTCGTGCATGGGTGCCGAATTTTTCAAGTGAAAAGCCAAAAAAGTCAAAATATCCAGTGGTGTCGACTGTTGGTTACTAATGATCAATGTGCAAATTCACGCAAGATTAGCAGGAAAAACAGTTAGCATAATACAATAAAGACGAAAAGGAGGTGATTGGCTACGACGAAAAGTATATATATATATATATATATATATATATATATATATATAGAGAGAGAGAGAGAGAGAGGGGAGGTTAATAGAAAATGCTCAAACCCGCTCAAATATACTTTACCATATGTTGTTGAAATCGAACAACCTCACATTATATGTTTATACGAGAGAAAGTGAGTTGAAGAAAAAAATAAAGGAGATTGAGAACATAGGTTTTAAGTTATGATATTAAGGAAAGAAGTTAGTCCCACTATATTATTGCTTGAATAATATGGACAAATTATAAAAAATGTCTCCAATTTTCTACATTGATGTATGTTAAGCATAAGGAAGCTAGTTGTAGATAATAAAATTCATATTGGTATTTAGAACATCAAAACATTGAATGATAAGCTAATTGAAGTGACAAATACTATGATTAGGAGAAAGATTCACATTATATATTTATGAGAGAGAAAATGAGTTGTTTAAGAAAACAAAGGAGATTGAGAACATATGTTTTAAGTTATGGCACTAAGGAAAGAAAAAAATCAAAATGGAGTTGGTATTATTATAAATAAAGATTTAAAAGGATAATATAGTAGACATATAATGATATAATGACCGAATTATGAGTGTGAAATTAATGTTACAAGTAGATACTTTAAATGTATTTTGTGTTTATGCACTCCAAGTAGGGCTAGAAGATAGCATAAAAAAAGTTTTTTTGAGAGGAGTTAAATAAGGTAATTCAAATAATTCTAAAAAGATTCTAATAAACATATAGGTAAAGATGCATTATAATAACAAGGTATTCATAAAAAACTATAGTTTTGATAATTTAAATGAAGAAGATAAGGAAATTTTAAATTTGCTATGACATGTGATATCTTTTTAGTCAATATAATTTTCAGAAAATGAGATGAACATTTAATTACTTATAAGAGTGGATTGTTATAAACACAAATTGATTATTTTGCATGTAAGAGAAAAGATAGATTGTGTTGTAAGGATTGCAAAATTATTCTCAACTTTAATTATGATTTGAAGGTAAAAAGTGGATAAAAAAGTAAAGAATACATAGAGTTACTCTTACTAAATAGTGGAATCTCAAAAAAGAGAGAAAATATATTTATAAAGTTCTTTAAAGATATGCTTGGAATTATGTAGGTACACCTTCTAATATGAAGAACAATATAACTATGCATATTAAACAAGTGGAGAAAAAATGTATTAGGTGAATCTAAGTGAGGTGCATTGGCATATAAGGAAGCTTTATATTGTAGTAAAGTGATACAACATAAAATTAAGGTGACGAAGGTATGATACAAATTGTATTATACCAACAAGACTAGTGAAACTTAAAAGGCTTATAAGAAACGAAAATGCAATAAGTGAAATAAAAGTTAAAATTTTGAAGAATTTATATAAAAGTTCAACTAAAAAGAAGGTAATGGAGATATTTTTAGAATAACTAAGGCTATATATAAGAAAACTAAGGATCTTATTTTTGTTAGATGCATCAAATATAAGGACAAGAAGATTCTAGTGGCAAGTAATAATATAAAAAATAGATGTACTTGTTTTTTCATAAGTTTTTTAACGTAAACAGAGATCCTAGTATTAGCTTAGGAGTTATAAAATTATTAAAAATCTTAAGAGAGATGATATTATTTTGCTTACAAGGCTATTTGATAAAATATGAAGAAACAAAAATATACTTGAGAAATAGAAGACGAGTACAATTATACTCATATATAATAACAAGGGAAACAATTATGGAGATATGAAGTTGATGAGTCATACTATGAAATTATGAGAAAAAATTATTGAGTGTATGTTGAAACAAGTATCATGTACAATAAAGAACTAATTTGGATTCCTACCAATAAGATCTACATTAAAGTGATTCACCTATTTAAATGTCTTATATAACATTTTAGAGCAAAAAAAACTTCACATTTTATTTATTAATATAGAAAATGCTTATGATAGGGTGAAAAGAGATATTCTTGGGAGAATCTTAGAAAAGAGAGGTATCCCATGAATATATATTAATCTTACAAGAGACATCTATGATGATGCATAAACATGTATGATGACTCATGAAGGAATAACATATTTGTTTTAAGTTAATATTGGATTAAATAAGAAAACAACTTTAAGTTTGTATTTATTTATATTGGTCATTGCTAAGTTAATAAAATATATTTAATATGAAGTATCTTGGTGTATGCTATTTGTAGATGACATTGTGTTTGTGGATGAGTTTAAAGAAAAAGTTAATAGAAATTTGGAACTATAGAGATATTAGAAAGTAAAGGTTTTATACTTAGTAAAACAAAGACAAAATATATAGAATGTAAGTTTGATCATTTGGTTACTTTAGATAACATAGAAATTAAGAAGTACATATTACATCTCTCATAAGAAAAACTTTAAATACCTAGGGTTAGTTTTTCACAGTGATAAAAAAATTGATGAAAATGTTACGCATAAAATTAATGATGGTCGATTAAAATAAAAGGGTATATCAAATATTTTATGTGACAAGAAAATACCATTAAAGTTGAAAAATAAATATTATAAGTACCAATTAGACCCGTTATGTTTTATGGTTTTGAGTGTTGGACAATTAATCACTAACATGTACAACAAATATTTGTGACAGAAATAGAGATGCTAAGTTGGATGAGTGGTCATACAAGGAAATAATGTATACATAATAAGGTTATTAGAAACAAATCGGAAGTGACACCAATAACTGATAAAATGAGGAGAAATCATTTATGATGATTTGAACACGTAGAAAGGTGACAAAAGGAAGCTCTAATAAGAAGGTACAAGAAACTTTATGTAAAAGAAGACGCATAGGTTTTTGTATAAAGGTTATTCTTGTAGCCTACCTACTCCTTGGTGGAGAGGTTGTTTTCTCAAATTGGGCTTATGGAGCTAGTTTCATGCTACCAATGGTTCCTTGTTTGATTTATAATGAAACTTAAAACTATGAGTATCGAGACTAGAACTAAGTGGCCTTGGAAAGTAGTAACAAAACCTTACTGCTAACCAGGACAAGGTTTGTATATGATGTAATTGAGCGGGCACAATACCCTAAACACATATTGGTTCTCATGGACTTACCGTTTCAAAAGTTTATTCTTTGGCTCAATCATAGAAAAAAAAGTCCAAAACAAGTACCAAGATCCAGTTGTTTGGAGGTGGAGAAATGTGGGTGTGGAGAAATCATGGAAGGATCGTTTCCCAAACTGGTTTTCATGTACAACATTTTTTTAGCATAGGGCATCAAATAAAGATACTTGAGCAGATGAGCTACATGTTGCATGATGAGGGATACGACAAAGGATACTAAAGAAGTGAAGTTCATAACACATGCTGAGGATAGAAGCTTAGTGACAAGAAGATAGTGTACAATACAGATTGATGTACTCACCTACTATTACAAAGCAAGAGTAAGTTTCAAATTCTCAATGCAAAAGACCCTTAGTTGTTTGTTCCTTTCCCTTCTTATTTCTAATTTTACCTTGAAGAGAAGGAAGAGGAGATACCAAGTTCTTCTTTGCCCAATACTGAAAATCCTTCTCTTTCTGTTACAACGGAAAGGCTGAAACCAGACATGTAGTCCCTGGAAATTGAACACACAACATGCATCTTGTGAGTCGAGCTCTCTGCCAGTTGAGCTAACACCCTGAGTGTTGATTCCAAAACTCAACTGAACACCGTGAGTATGTGTACACATTTTAGGTTATGTAAAACCCTCAATTTATATCCAATCTTTTTAATTTTATCAAAGTAAATAAAACTAAGTGTAGAATGACTCACCTCTTATTTGCTTTTTTTTTTTTTATACGTTGTGCCCTAAATCAAGTTCTTTTCACAATTAACTTCTTATCTTAACACGTAAAGGTCGGTTCTTATACTACAAAATTTATGGCTAATAAAAGAGAAAAATACATGTACACTTGAATTGAGATAAGAGCACAAAAATAATGTCTCTATTCCTATTGGTTTTTGGGTCTCAAGGGATATAGATCTAAATTGGATATGACTCTAAGAGGTTATGAATCTAAAATAGATATGACCTAAATGGATATGGACTTCTAAGTGTATATGGACTTATGAATGGATAGGGTTAGAATCAACCCTAAGAAAATGATGTCCTAATTAATAATTATGCAATAAATAGAATATACAACTAATTAAAAAAAGTGTTAAGATGCAGAAATCCTAATTCACAGAAAATCCCAATTTACAGAAGATCTTGATTTGCAAAAGATCTTGATTTGCAAAAAATCATAACAACAACAACAACTAAGGCTTTTCCCGTACTAGACGGGGTCGACTACATGGATTCTTTGTTTCCACCGAGCTCTATCATGTGCCATGTTAGCAGTTAACTCACAATAAGCTATATCATTCTTTATTGTTTCTTTCCAACATTTTTGTGGTCGTCCTCTGCCTCTTTTAATACTTTCCAAATTTAGTTTTTCATATTCTTTCAATATGTCCAAACCATCTTAAACGATGTTTTCTCATTTTATCTTCTATTGGTGCCACTACTAATTTGTTTTTAATAACCTCATTATGTATATGGTCTTTTCTTGTATGACCACTCATCCATCACAACATCTTCATTTCTGTCACATATATATCTTTTGTACATGTTGATGGTTAACTGCCTAACACTCAGAACCATAAAACATAGCAGGTCTAATTTCTGCTCTATAATATTTACCTTTTACCTTTAATGATATCTTCTTATCACAAAGAATACTTGATGCTCCTCTTCATTTTAACCAACCAGCATTTATTCTATGCGTAACATCTACATCAATTCTTCTATCACTATGAAAAATTGACCCTAAGTATTTAAAACTTTCCTTTTGCGGGATGTAATGTGTGTCAATTTTAATTTCTATGCCCTTTGAAGTAACCAAATGATCAAACTTACATTCCATATATTATGTCTTTGTTCTACTAAGTCGGAGGCCTTTGCTTTGTAATGCTTCTCTCCATAGTTCCAATTTTCTATTTACTTTTTTCTTAGGCTCTTTCACTAACATAATGTCATCTACAAATAACATACACCAAGACACTTCATCTTGAATATGTTTTGTTAACTCATCAATCACCATTATAAATAAGTATAGACTTAAAGTTGATCCTTGCTGTAACCCAATATTAACTTCAAAGAAGTCTGTCATTCCTTCATGAGTCCTCACACATGTTTTTGCACCATCGTATATGTCTCTTATAAGGTTAATGTATGTCAATGGGATACCTCTTTTTTCCAAGGTTCTCCAAAGAACCTCCCTCGGTACCCTATCGTAAACTTTTCTAGATCAATAAATATCATGTGAAGGTCTTTCTTTTTTGCTCTAAAATGTTCCATAAGACATCTCAAAAGGTGAATCGTTTCAATAATAGATCTGCTTGGCATGAATCCAAATTGGTTCTCTGTTGTACTTGATACTTGTCTTAACCTACGTTTAATAATTCTTTCCCACAATTTCATAGTATGGCTCATTAACTTGATACCTCAATAATTCGCACAATTCTGAATGTCTCCCTTGTTCTTATATATGGGTATAAGTGTACTCGCTTTCCATTCCTCGGGCATCTTTTAATTTCTCCATATTTCATTAAATAGTCTTGTGAGTCAAGTCATTCTTATTTCTCCTAGTATTTTCCAAACTTCTATAGGAATATTGTCTGGTCCTACCGCTTTACCACTCTTCATATGTTTAAGAGCCTCTTTAACTTCATTCTTTTGGATACGTCGGTAAAAATTATGGTTTATATACTTTTTTGATTTGGCTAACTCTCCTAAGTTAATACTAATATCTTTATTTTCATTAAAAAGCTTATAAAAATAGTTTTTTCATCTATTTCTTATATCAACATTTGCCACTAGAATTTTTTCATCCTCGCCTTTTATGCATCTAACATAATTAAGATATTTAGTTTTCTTATCTCTAGCCTTAGCTATCCTAAAAATATCTCTTTCACCCTCTTTTGAGTTAAGTTTTTTATATAAATCCTTCCAAATTTTAGCTTTTGCTTCACTGACGGCCTTTTTCTTTTGCTTCTTTACCTTCTTATAAGCCTCTAAAGTTTCACTAGTTTTTTTAGCATAATTTAATTTGTAACATGCCCTCTTTACCTTGATTTTATTTTGTACTACTTCACTCCACCACCAAACTTCTTTTTATGCCGATACACCTTGATTCACCTAACACATCTTTCGCTACTTTCCTAATATGTATAATCATATTATTCCACATATCAGAAGGTGTAGCAACATAATTCCAGGCATCTCCTTGAAGGACTTTCTGTTTAAATATACCTTCTTTCTTGCTTTTGAGGTTCCACCATTTAGTCCGAATAGCTCAATGCACTCTTTTCTTCATTGTCCATTTTTTTATTTGTAAATCCATAACTAAAAGTTGATGTTAGGTGGTTAAACTTTCTCTTGGAATTACCTTGTAATCTTTACAACATGCTCTATCTTTTTTTTCTACAATTAAAGTAATCAATTTGTGTTTGCGATAAGCCACTCTTATAAGTAATTAAATGTTCATCTCGGTTTTGAAGATTGTATTGACTATAAATAGATCAAATGCCATATTAAAATTTAAAATCTCCCTACCTTCCTCATTTATATCCCCAAAACTAAAGTTTCCATGAATACCTTTATATCCTAATACCTCACTACCGACATGTCCATTTAAGTTTCCTCCTAAACAAATCATCTCCCTTTGTGGAATCCTTTGCATCACCTTATCTACCTCTTCCCAAAAAGCTGTCTTTATACTATCTTCTAGTCCTACTTGGGGTGCGTAAGCACAAACTATATTCAAAACCTCTGCTCCTAACACTAATTTCAATGTTATGATTCGGTCACCATATCGTTGTATGTCTACCACACTATCCTTTAAATCTTTATTTATGATAATATCAACTCCGTTTCGAGCCTTTTCTTTACTTGAGTAGTATAATTTAAAACTTGTATCCTCTATCTCATTTCCTTTTTCTCCAACCCACATTGTCTTTTGTAAACATAGAATATAAATTTTTCTCCGAATCATAGCATCTACCACCTCCATTAGCTTACCAGATAATGTTCCGATATTTCAAGAACCAATACGATCTTATTATGTAGGACTAGCTTCCTTACCCTCACATCTATTCATATGAAAAATGCGGAGACCCTCTTTGTAAATTATTCACTACATTCGAGCGGCAATGTAGCGGAACTAACTTCTTTATCCACATCCGTCCATGATGTGGGAACCCTCTTTGTAATTGATTCACTACATCTAGGCGAAAATGTAGTGACTCTTGCTTACTTATCACTGTATTCGGGCTCTGCAGCGAGTCGCTAGGCGGGGACGTCCCAAAGCAATGCTCATAATTTATGTAATCCATGGTATAAAAATCCGACAAAGTTTTACGGTGGCTGTCGGAAGCCTAAAACAACCCTCCTCCTTTATCTGGACTTGGGACCGGCAATGCAAGGGTGATCCCTTACATGGGCGGAGTTTATTTGCATAAAATCATGATTTGAAAAAATCGTGATGTGTAGAATATCATGATTCGGAGTGTTCATGAAAAAATCGTGATGTGTAGAAAATCATGGTTTGGTTCCAGTTGGAACCAACAGGTCACTTTGGAACTGGTTAGCTTTCAGAACGGCCGGGTCGGTTTGGAATTGGTCATGTCCACGTACAAGGTCCACCCAGAAATCCAAACCCCTCCTGGAATCCACTCTTAAGATGGATTTAGTATCGGGTCTCCGACCCACATCATTTCACATTGACGACCATGGCGGCCAAATACCATGATTCATTCGTAAACAGAGGACTAAAACCCAAGTTAAACCCTGGAATTCGAACGTGATAGAATGGCGCGTAATCTCTTCTCCAGAGTGCGTTCTCTCCACGCCTTCACACGACGTAACGAACCTCTCATACCTCTTCGTTTCCCCTCCTTCTCCCCTCCGCAAGAAACCTTAGAAATTCCATCTTTCCTCCGCCCACGCCACTCAATTCCTGCGTTTTTTCGGCCTAGATTTATCTTCGGCAAGCGTTGCCGAGGAAGAATCATGGGATTTGGATTCCGGTGATGGAAAAACCGATAATGGGGATAATAATCCAAAGCAGGAAACAAAACCCTTGTTTGAATCGTTCAGCGACGAATCGAGGAATTCCTTCCCCGAGAACGAGAGTTTTAGGCCGAACAATTCGGGAACGGCTAGGAAAAAGAAGCCTTTTCATCGATCGTTCAGTGAATCCGTAGGATTGAGTCTGAAATCCAATGAGATCGATGAAGGCGAAGTCGAAGGAAGCGAGTATCAGGAACTTAGAGAAGCAATCGAGGAGATGAAAAAGAATCTTCGGGAATTGGAGGAGAAGATGAAGAGAGCGATTGGGAAACCCAAAAACTTGGGTTCTTTGTTTGAAGCGCCGCATTCACCGAAGACAACGAAGAGAAAGCCCAGATCAGTAAAGGCTAAGGCGTTGGCGGGTTCGGCTCGTCCGCGTTCTGGGCTTGTTAGCGCGAATGAGTTTTCGCCCTAATTGGATTCTTTCATCCAGCGGCTGATCGAGGAAGGGTACATGAAGAAGGCGAATTTTTTGAAAGATGGGAAGCTGGATTTGGATTCGTTGTGCATAAATTATGCGAAGGACTTCGTCAAGTCGGCTTCGGAGCAGTTCGGGTGGATCACCAAGAAGTGGCAAAGTAAGCCATTCTTTACATTAGCAATTTGGTTTTCTATTCTCCTTTGTTCACTCCAAGATACGATTGCGCTTTACTATAACCCTGGCATGCTTTCATGAGTTTATCAATTGGTTGTTCTTCGATTTCTTTCTTATTTTATGTTATACGATATATAATTGTGCGTGGCTAGAAGTATGCTTGTTGCCTGTGAGAAAGGTATTCCGAGGAAGAACTAACACAGGGATTTGTTCTTGTTGTGTATGTTTCTTGGAAATGGATTCACTCAATAAGAGTCGGGGTTTATATTTCTGATGGCGAGAATAGGATGAGAAACCAATCCAATACCAAAACCAAGCCTTCTCTGAGCTAAGTGAGGTGGGGGATGTCGATTCTTACTCGTTATTGTGCTTTATCTTTCCTCTTATAAAACTTCCATAGATATAATGATGAACTTGGGCACAGATGTTAATGACCCAATTCAGAAGAAAATTTTAGGAGCATAAATATAATCTTCATGAAAAATCATACTATAAAGGATATCCCTGAAGCAAGGCCAGCCAGACAATTTGTCTGAAGCTGGTTACATCCCAATAAACATAGACTTAGTGGCTCCTTAGCTCAGACTTGTGCATTCAGATGATACAACAGAAAATAATGCTCTTGAAGTGCCAAATGCTGTTCAAGCTGTCCAATCAATCAAAAGGTGTTGGGAGATCTTCCAAAAATAGGCAAGCTTCTAGGAATATAGGTGGCGGTGAACCTGAATGCTGTAATGAAGAATGCATTGTGAGAGATGAAGAACATTGAGTTGAAGCAGTGGAAGAGGAAAAAGTCCTTCCAAAAGAATGACAGGAGTTGATAAAGCTACCTGAGGATAAGAAAGTTCTAAAGAGCATGTGGATCTTTAGATTGAAGAAGACCAACACACTTCAAAGCCTCTAGATAGAAGGCAAAGTTGGTGGATAAAGGTTTCAACCATAAAAAGGGAATTGATTTCATTGAAATATTTCCTTTGGAGGAAGTCTTCTATTCAGGTGGTTCTAGGCTTTGCTGTGAGCTAGACTTGGAAGTGGAGCAGATGGATATTTATTGTAATAACCAGAGGGTTTTATTGTGAAAGGGAAAGAAGGATAAATGCATACACTTAACGAAAAGGAGACTTGTCATCTTAAGAGCACATGAATAATAGTTTGAACCAGTGTTGTCTGACGCGTATCGCTGGGCTCCACGATACGGGCGTATCGTATCATACTTTAATATTAAAATAATATAAAAATTAATTAAAAAATCAATAAAATTTAGTAAAAATCCAAAAAAATAAAAAAGAATCAGAAAAAATTATGGAAAATTCTGGTAATTGCTTTAAATTCATATAATGTAAGTTTAGTATATATTGAGCATTCAACATTGAACAATTGCATCCAAATTTACATATTTTGAATCCAAAAAATGAAATACAGTTACATTTTACAAATTGTAATCAGGATCATCAATTAAATAATCTTCATCTTCTCCTTGTTGCAGATCCTCATCATCATCATCAGCGACACCTTCTTCTTGGAAATCAAATTCTTCGTCTCCTTGATGTTGTTGTTGCGCTCCTTCCAAATTAAGACTCTCACTGTAATTTCTTTCACAACCTGTTGCACTACAGGTTTGGCTTAAGACTCTCACTGCAAAATCTCTAAGGTTTAGGTAATCACTTCCAAACCTGTTCCACCAAACATCTGTAAAAAAAGACAAAAATTAGAGACATAATCCATAATGTAAGATGCAACTTAAATATGAAAATAAATAAATTACCTGGACGCATAGTAGTGCGGTTGCGAATTACAACAGACAAACCCATCAAGTGAAGAGCATTATCATATATCTCCATCTCTCGATGTATAGCATCTGTTGTACTCTCATCAGGGACTAATCTGTCGATACAATCAATGATGCCTCGATTAATCTCACCGTCCCTTTTAAAGCTTGCTGAGTACCTAAATGATAGGTTTAGATAATATGCTGCTGTATAAATAGGCTGATGCAATTGTTTATTCCATCTATTATCAATTATTTTCCACACGGGCACATAATCCCTCTTTTTTCCATTAAAGTTATTTCTAATTGCTTCTTTTGCCCTATCTATGGCTTTCATGGCTTCATAAAGATAGCCCATAGATGGTTTCTCCTCGCTATCTGCCAATCTCAAAACCTTGACTAAATGAAAGGTAATTCTCAACAATCTAACACATGCATTCCAAAATGGACTTCTGAAAACTGTCTTCGCAATCTCATTCAATTTTCTGTTTCTTTTATTTTGAGGTA
Organism: Brasenia schreberi; assembly: GCA_036023115.1. NCBI lineage: Eukaryota > Viridiplantae > Streptophyta > Magnoliopsida > Nymphaeales > Cabombaceae > Brasenia > Brasenia schreberi. Next base: position 7,869,311 of record JAYKKT010000078.1, on the reverse strand, counting down.
ACTCTGCAAAATGTTGTCACTCATCTGAGGAGAACATTCTCTACTCTGTACAGATAAGAAGTTAGTTGCAAATTGAGTTGCAGTTGTACGAAGAAGCTCTGCACCATCTATATATCTCCTCATCATACATAGTACAAATGCATGGTTATAGTTGAATTTGGTGATATCTTGGCAATACTCAATTGCTACCTAGAAAAGAGGAAGACACTATCTCTTTAACAAGGCGTAGAAGTGAGCGGAGCACTTTGATGTGCGATACAAGTTATTCGGAAGCTTAGCTACAACGCCTTTATTCCCTTCTACCTACAGATGGTTAGAGTCGAAGATCTCTCTCTCTCACTTATATAAGAGAGAGAGAGAGAGAGAGAGAGAGAGAGAGAGAGAGAGAGAGAGAGAGAGAGAGAGAGAGAGAGAGAGAGAGAGAGAGAGGAGACTTGGATACTAAGCAGTCATTTGTTCACTTAATTTTTAAGACATCAGCATAATAAAATTGTTCTTTGTAATTTTTACTATGCTCTTATAATATTTTAACCATAAAAAGCTAAGGAGAGACATGAGTGCTTAATGACAGAGGTGAACAGGATTCAGTTTATATATATATATATATATATATATATATATATATATATATATATATATATATATATAGAGAGAGAGAGAGAGAGAGAGAGAGAGAGAGAGAGAGAGAGAGAGAGAGAGTCTTAGTTGTATAGTGTTTTTTGGTGCATAATCTTGTACAAATATTTTTACCGGTCGAAATTTAAGATCAGTGATTTAAATCATTTATATTTAAAGTACATGATAGATTAAATGAAAAGGACAAAAATAGAATGATATTTTTAAATTAAATCTTTACCATTGATATCAAAAACCAAACATGAGAGATGTTTGTACCAAAAGAGATTATGCAGATAAGACTCCTTATAAGGCATTATGCAGATAAGATTCCCTATATATGTGTGTGCGCTATAGAAAAGTAATTTTGCATCATTAGCGTGATGTTAAACCTAGGTTAGTAGAGCTCCCATGAGAGGTGCATGAAAATTAGTGTTAGTAAGGGAAACATAATTTAACGAAACCTTGAGCAACCTTTTGTAATTAGGTTAAATGTCTAGGATGCTCAGTAATATTTGATTGAAGGAGATCACTTCAAATTTGCGAAGAATCTAAGAGCATGTGATTTTGCTTCATGGTCTGGTTCAGCACTAGAATCTAGAGCTTTCTTCATTGTGCTTTCCGTCGTTCAATTCATTTTGATCTTGCAAAGGTCGTGCGATAGAAAATGTAATACGGAAAGTGGCAAACAAGGCAGCTTGCAGGCCTAGCTAATCAAGCTTTACAATAATAAATATAAAAATTGTTTATATGTTCGCAAGTTTTATGTATTTGGGTTGACCATATTTATGAGCTAATTCATGAGCTTATGAGCTTGATCTGATTCCAGCTTAATGAGTTCGATTTTGAGTCAAACTTAATCGAGTCAGTCTTGGTTACACAGAGCTCACAAACTTACAAGCCGAGCTCAAATTGTTTGAACATAAATCAAGCTCAAGCTTGAGATTGAGATTGAAGATTGAAGCTCAGGTCGGCTCAATTACACTCCTTGTATAGGAGTTGGAAGCAGCCAAGACGCAAAAATCCCACATGATGACCCGAAAAATCAGTGTGCATTTCCAACCAGAGTGATGAACAAATGGACTCACCTGCTTTGACACAAGTATGAAGCGTTACAGTACACACCATCGATGGAATATGAGATTGCTTATAATTGCAACCACGACACAAAAACTGACAAGGACATGACCCCCAAAGCATTCATGTAAACCAATAATGAAGTGGAAAATAGATGAGATCATGGTCTTGTTAGCGTGCATGTCTTTCTACACGAACACAAAATGGCATTACATAAACATGACCCGAACCATGAATTCCACACCCCATATTGAGTCGAACCATATTGGTTACGAGATTGTTTCATGCCCTTTTGCAAGTGCACAAGACTATCATTAAGGTGATGTTTGTGGTTTAGCACAGGTTGGTGAAGGTGACACATGAATGTAACAGAAGTAAATAAAAAATAATAATCTCTGAGTTAATCCTTATCAATAATCCTCATCCTAGACAGGTTTCTAACCCGTCCAGTGGTTCCAACCAAAACCGAACCGGGTGAGGAACTAGCTGAACTCAAAATGAAATTGGAGACCACTTGGTTCAGTTCCGGTTTCACCTTTTATAAAACCAGAACCAATGGTTCTAAACCAATGTTTTCGATATTTTTTTAAAATTTATACCGATTTTGAAGAGTTCTGAACTCAAATATGAGCCGGCAGTTCTAAACCATCAGTTCCATCCCTTTTAGGTTTCTTCCTAGTAAACGTCTTTCATGTGGCATTAACAAGAAGCCTTTTCATTAAGCTGGAGAAATGAGCCATGTACAAAAATGATCAAGTACCCATAAGGAGGTCAAAGGGCCACTAGTCATAAACACATAGGAGAAAAAGTGTATTTGATGAATTTGCCAACCTGTCTTTTGAGTATATTGTTCATGTTAACTTAAATTCTTTTTTGGTACAACGGGGAGGTCGAATCCTAGTACATATCGCAGGTAGTAGTGGATCTTGGATCTAGAAAATAGTGTTAGGAGGAGCAAAGTATGTATTTCAGGAAGGAGGGGGGGTGAAGCATGAATCTCAACCATGTATTATGGTAAAATATTATTCTGACAATCAACAACAACAACTCAGTCTTTGCTAATACTAGATGGGGTCGACTACATGGATTCTTTGTTTCTACATAGCCATATCATAATTTGTAGAATAAATGATAGATAAGTTCGACAAAGTTTTATGCTGGAAAGCCTAATACAACCCTCCTCCTTTATCCGGGCTTGGGACCGGCCATGCAAAGGTGATATCTTACGGGAGTTTAAAATGTTGTTATGACAGTGAAATACCAAAATTTTGGGGGGGGGGGGGGGTCGGGGGGCAGCCACCTCCCCACTCCTCTGTGTAGATCCGACACTGGCCGCAGTTATCGACTCATTGCCTCCAACTTATGGTTCAACCCCTAGCCAGGTGAGTCATTGCTCTTTGTGCTCATGGATCTAATTTTACTCGACCGTCTACAGCTCCTTCGCATGTACTACGGGTAGAATTTCATTAGTTCCTTCATCCAAATTGACAATTAAATTTCCATATCATAATAGCCGTTTGTATATTAAATAACTAAAGAAAGTTCTTAACAAATAAATGAATGGATTTGCGTGTTTATTAATGTAGGTAGCCCCGATCGCCTTGATAGGGTTGTGAGTATGCTTTTCTTCATGTTCTTAAACAAATAACAAAACGGATTTACACCCAGAGCATTGGCTCAACTAGTACAGATATCTGACCCCCATGCTGTGGTGGCGAGTTCGATTCCTCAGGGTGCATCCATATGTGCGAGTTGGCTTTGGCCTCCCTTTGTAAGCAAAAAGAAAAAAAGGATGGATAAAATTCAACTCAAGGGAAAGCTTATCGTTTTCCTCAAAAAGTATAGACAGGAGTTTGTATGGAAAAGCAAAAAGGTGGGGACTTTATTTGAAAGTTAGCAATTTTTTTTACGTTACAAGAGAAGGTTGAGGCGTAAATAAACAATATGCAATAATCGTTAACATACTCAAACTTGTCTTAGAGAAAGGCAGTGTCACGTTGTTGAATACGCAGGGTTCCAACGCTTTCTTCCAAGGATAAAACACACGTAACAGAAGCATGTACCTTATTTGAGTTACCTACAAACACACCTCAATCGCTTTAGCGAAGAGAGCAAAAAATCAGGCCTAACATGCATCATCCTCAAACTCTTTGAACTAAAGTTTGTAAGATACTAACTATATAAAAGAATATGTAAGTTTCTTTCATCCATCAATATTGGATTAAACTGTCTCTTGATCTTCACATACATAAGTCCCTCACTCACATGTGACTTTACACTTTAAGAGTTTCACATATATCAAAACTACAATATTTAGAAATACATAACTAGAACCAAATGCAATTAATGCATATGAATTTAATTAACCCAACTATTAATTAGCATTAATTCTAACATAACACATGCATCCACTCCTGCACCCTCTGAGAGTCAAGCTCCCCACTAACAGCAATGGCTAGAGTACCCTGCCGTTGAGGTAACAATCTGGGTGAAGTTGTTTAAAAAGAAGATTTTTGAGGAGGAACAGCGAAAGTCCTGATTCGGTGATTCCTTGTTACTGCCATAAAACGACGTAGCAACACTCACTGGAGGACAACAAAGTGTGGTCCGAGTACTTTCTTTTGCACCATCACTAGATTGAGTGAGGTGGAACTCAATCCGGTTCGAGTCTGTTTCTCGGAACACCATTTCGGGTTTAGGTCCGAATTTGTTTGGCTCCAAACAATTTCAAGTATAAATTGCTTGTGTTCAAAACATGAAAACATCTCTGGACAAGTCCAAATTTTAGATCCAGACTCTCCGGAAAATTGGTCTGTGTAACGTTTAATTGGTTCCTTGCTCACCTTAGGACCATAAATAATGGCAAGAATTTCTTCTCACAAAGTTCTCATTTTGGAGCACCATTGCTGCTGGTGGGGACATGTGTGGGTGTTGGGCTTCGGCCTCCTCTTGTAACAAAAAAAAAGGTTCTCATCTTGGATAGCATCTATGTTCGTACCGCTCGCTCTTGTCCAGCGAGGACTTGCCGCACAAGCACGACACTAGAACCTGTTGTCAATAAAACCATGGGTTAAAATCGTAGGTATGCAATTTCTTTTAGTTTTCCAAAATTTGGGTAGGGTGGCCGGCCCACTGAGATCCACCATGTTGGACATGCCGATGGCTCGGGCCGGTTTTCTCCGGCCGACACACCGTTGACCCCAACGCTCAAAACATGGATCAAGTTTTCAAACGCAACAGGTTGGCTGTGGACCATGCTCTTGAAAGTACCAATAATGGCCAACTACCAAGCCAGGACTCATTCTAACTCAACGCCACACAAACCTTTTGACCAAGGTTTTTATGCCACACAGACCAAGTGGGTACTTATAGTCGACCAAGAAATTACACTTAACCGATGCCACCTAAAAACCTGAAGTTGTCCCCGAGTCTTCTCTTCTTCGTGTCCAGTTAGAAGTTCTCGTGTCACTATGACGCATCTCTGTGACCAAGGCTCAAGTATTTTATCCCAGTTTTTCAGACAAGACTGATAAGATTATGCCGCTGTATCTGAAAGATTTCCGACTTCTCCAAGCTCCCACATATTCCGGCCGGTTGAATTCTCGACTTCCCGGTAGCTACGGCTGTCATCCACTACCATACGAGAGGGCCCAGACAACGTTGGTCATAGTCTACGTCGTCTTAAATTACGTTTCTCATCATGCATGCATATATAGAATCTTGCTGGGCCCTTCCGCCGTATAAATACGTTATTATTTTGACCAAGACAATTCCGTCAACCATTGCGTTGTGGGGGACCCACTCCCAGAACCATCCAAAGTCCGACACGAAATATGGACACGATTTGAGAATCCGTGTTGCCCTTTTTGTTTTGTTTGACTAGAAATTATACTGCTACAGTACTACTATCACAGGTTGTTGACCTGTTAATGATATGAACATGGAACGACATGGCACAAACACGAAATTATCGCTAAAACTGAAGACTGCAATGTAGGCATGACCAGTTTGGAATCAATTTGAAGGTTCGAGTAGGAACCGAACAAAGGTCAAGTCAACTACAAACCGAAACTGGTCAACCCTTAACTAGACCCATAACTAAGAACCACTTGGTTTGCCTCAGCATTCCACCTTTCATCATACTAGAACCAGTTGGAATTGGAATGCCCGGCTCTACAACAACAACAACTAAACCTTTTTTTCATACTAGATGGGGTCGGCTACACGGATTCTTTGTTTCTACAGAGTTGTATCAGAATTTGTAGAATTCATGGTATGGTAGATAAGTCCGACAAAGTTTTATGTTGACTATCGGAAGCCTAATGCAACCCTCTTCCTTTATTCAAGCTTGGGACCGATCATGCAAAGATGATCCCTTATATGGACTACACGGGCTCTAATTTTTTATTTTTGTAATTGCAAACTTTTATGATTTTTTCTAGTTTTGAGTGGGTTTGAACTTAAACCGAAACCAATGGTTCTAAACTGAAATGAGAACCACCTCAATCTAAGATCCAACTTTAAACAAAATAAATATTTATACACCAGACTGTCAGAACATGGCTATCTCGAACCTAGCGCTAGCTGCATCCAGCTTTGGCCCTTGTAAGAATCGGCCTCTCCCAAGACATTTACATGAAAGCAACCTCATGCCACTTTATCCCAATTCTCGTCAAAGCGAATGTAGAGCTGTCGCGTGCTCCACAGTAGTCACAAACTCCAGCCACAATCACACCTCTTCAGAATCCAAATACGCGGCATGTTGACAAACAATTATAAGGTCAACACTTGTCCGAGGCAACTCCCAATGATAAATTGCCAAGTGGTTTAGTGATATTGATTGAGGTCACTATTTGAGAGTATATCTTCGAAAGAAGCCTTAGTGTGTGCATACGCACATTTCTATATATAGTGGTTTATCAATGTTTTTATCATTTGGTTTGTACGATTAATGGTAGAGATTTGAATCTAAAAGATGAATTACACTATTGTGTATTGAATGCAATACAAAAAGTACAACCGTACGAATTATTTTTTAAATTCAAATTTATATCGTTGATGATATGAGGCAGATAGTATAGATATTTAAGAAGATTTAAGCATTGATGAGGATTAAGCACACTTCAATATATATATGATAATACAAACTTATGATATGTTTTTTCATGCTCATTCATTGCTTTTAGATAAAATGAGTATCATTTTAAAAAATTTAAAGATTTTCAAAAAAGGGTAGACATGTTATTAAACTCATGCTCTAAAAAAGAAAGGAACGATCAACAACATGCACTCTCTCTATATATATATCGGCATCAACATGTAAATATTTATATTGTTTTCTATGATTTCTTAACATATGTTATTTGTCGGATCACAATAGAAAATAAGACAAGCTAAGATTGGCAAGACATACAATGTGGGCCAGTATCTAAGTTGGCCTTAGATATTATTTTAACAACAAATGTGGCCCCATTTATTACTTCAATTAGCCACTTTTTAGAAGAACACTACAAATGCCCCAGCCAAGATTTTCCGATTGAACGCCCTCCTCCTCCTCCTTTTTTTTCTTTTTCTGAGAAATGTGAAACCCCCTTCTCTTTTATTTTTGGTAATATCTATTTTTGGTAATATCTATTTTCAGATAGGACACGAAAATCCTAGGCCAATATATGTGGGAAAGGTTGGTTTCTACCCAAAATGATACGGAAAAGACCAGTTCATGTTCAAGAGGACCTGTTTTCTGGTCATTTCAGACAATAAAAACGCAAAGCTTATTAATTACTTCTCAATGATGTCCCCAAACCATTCCATCTCAAGGATGAGTTCTCAACCCTCTCAGTGGGGTTCATGACCATTGATAAGACAAGTGGGGAACAAAGGCATTAAAGAGTAACTATCAAACAAAGTTTGCAAATTAAATAAATCTCTCATTTATGTTGGGTTAATGTCATCACACATTAACAATGTATTATCAGTCACCCACTTGTCCCTTATTTGTGGGTCCAGTAGATTATTAATTGCCATTTTCCCCTAGGGTTTCTTGTTTTCACACTTGATTAGAAGCAAAGCATGAAAAGGAGGTGATTATATACTCAAAAGAAGATTATCATTTTCGATCTTCCGAGTTCAAATCAATTATTAGATAAATTTGTTTTGCCGGACAATTTAGGAAATTTAAGAACGGTTGTCTTTTCTATACAGATGGTTTTAAAGAAATAAATATTTGCTCCTCACAAACTATTGATGAAAACCAACCAACCAAAGTATTAAGTGAAATCACATAAGAAAAGACAAATCATTATGAGATTATCATAGACAAATTGGGAGCGACATGAATAGACATTAAAATGAAGAAAAATCATTTAAGATGGTTTAAACACATGCTTAAGGTGACCAAAAAAGTTGTGGTAAGGTGTGAGAAACTTAACGATGAAAATGTTAAAAGAGGAAGAATAAGACTACACTGGAAGGAAACATTAAAGAATGATTTAGCTTTTGATGACAATGACATAAGATCAAACTCTACATAAACAAATCCATGTACCCTACCCCATCTAGTATGGAAAAGGCTTAGTTATTGATTCTTAGTATAATGGAAGTATAGATCTTGTGTTATATTAGCATTTAACTCCTTTTAAAAAAAGTTCATGCTTTATTTTTTCAAAAATATCAATTAAAATAATCAAAACATTAAGTTCTTGTAAATTATTGGTTGGATTTAATAGTGCATGATTGGTTCAGCTCAGTTCACATTAGCTCTGTGAGTGGAGTGTATAAACTTCTATTACATATACGCTAGAATACCATGTCTACCAAACTAATTGGGTTTTTATAATTAATTACGTAATCAAATCTTTCAATTTCACAAGAAAATTCTATAAAAACATCTTAGTTTATAGTCAAGAAACTGAATCTTCTATTCCAAACTAGATGCAGAAAGTTGTATTTACAACTTTAATGAGCAGCTCGTTTGCAGTTCATCAGACTCAGCTCATGGTTGGTTCATGTCCGCCTCCGCCTCCGCCTCCGCCTAAATGACGAATGTCATGAACTAGCCAACCATGCCAGATCGATCTTGAGTTGATGAACAAGCCATGAACACCTCCAGTTCAGTTTGATCAGCCACTTTACCAGCCCTGAATAAGGAGGGCTTGGCTTTTGAAGTACCAGTCTAAACAAATAACCAGGTTTGCGTGATGACTAAAAACTAAGACTCAGACGGCTGACTTCATGCTGCAAAACATGGATACAGGCCGGATTCCGGCGATTCGAAAAGCAATCCTCGTCAACCTCAACCATGCAGAATAAATATGCATGGCCGTATTTTAATTATGAATCAAATTTTATCAATATTAAAATATAGAAAACCCAGGTTTGCATTTTGAGATTGGCATAGCAAAGAGCCAATTTTCAAGCGATCACAAAGATGCTATGCACATCATTTTCACCGTGTTGACGTAAGCCATTGTTACTTTGGACAACAAATGGGAAAGCATAGCATTGATAGAATCCTTCTTCGAAAGACTTCACTACAAACGATTACTTCCTTATTCACTACAACATACCGGAGCTGGAATCAGGGACAAAACACGGTCCAATTCTAGTTCCACTTTTCATGGAACCAAAACCAACGGTTCTACCTCATCTAAAATCAGTGGTGGATTCAGTTCAGGGCGAGGTGAGGCATTCTCCTCACTCAAAATTTTAAAATTTGTGAGATTCATCATCACCATGTATGGAGAAACACAAGTAATTTGTGAACATGAAATACAAGTACACCTCACCTCAAATACATAATGCTCCTCACTTAAAAAAAATCTTGATGCCGCTATTATATAAAATGAAATGCTTTTTGCGATTTAGGGAAATCTCCTCCATGCCTCATTCGATAAGCAGTCGCTTGACCAAGGATAATTCATAAATGACCGTAACGTGAGATTCTTCTTTTTTTCTTTTTTTTGTCACATCAAAAGGCTAAAGCCTAACACACCTGCAGCACGTCCCCTATAGATCGAACTCACTACCTTGGGAGTCAAATTTCCTTACTAGATGAGCTCCCGCTCTTCATGCATATTCTTGTTATTTGGATAATGCCGACAATAAATCAAACTTTTTCTAAAAGTAGGGGGTTACTGTAGGAAATTACGACAAGTCACCTTTTTTATGAAAAGGAAAAAAGTAAAGGGGGCACCAAAACTGTCCCCTTTTTATGGAGGCACTTTTAATGTATTGAAGCAGTGTTGTTAAATGTAACTTGCCCCTAACTGATCAAACATTAACGGTTTAACCCTAATACAGTATGATCTGGTGCACTGGTGTTGAATATTTGCAACACTAACGGTAAATCTTTTATATGGGAAGAATATATATATATATATATATATATATATATATATATAGAGAGAGAGAGAGAGAGAGAGAGAGAGAGAGATTGTCTTAGCTATGTAATATCTTTTGATGAATAATCTTACACAAATATCTCTATCATTCGATCTTTGAGATGAACAGTAAAAATTTAAATTAAAAGTATTGTTGTACTTATTTAATCATGTGCATTAAATACAAAGTAATTCAAATTTTTATTGTTGATCTAAAACATGAAGGATGAAAATATTTATACAAGATTATGTATAAAAAGACATTATGCAACTAAGACTTTCTCTCTCTTTATATATATATATATAGAGAGAGAGTCATATGGGTGCATGCCCGTAGTGATGCCCCGATCTTCTTTCTCATTGAGAGGCATGGAAATGGATTTTCCATTTGGAAAGCACAATTTTCAACTTCTACCACGTTCAGTCTGATAAGCTGTTGAATAAGTTGGTTTATTCAAACGTCAAACTAGAACTGATCGAATAAGTTGGTTTACTCAAACTTCATATAAAAGAAGAAGAAGATAAGTTGACCTGGAGCTAGATCCTTCTTGTATCAATGTATCAAGCAAGTTGGTTTACCTAGAGATATGACTGACCCAGAATCAAAACCGAAACTGAATCAAGCTGAAACCGGTGGTAACAGGAGCCAACCAAACTGGGGACACTTCCCTGTTGAATCGATTACAGTTCCTCCTCTCATGGAATTGGAAAAAACGGTTCTGAACTGCCGACTTTAGTTTCATTTTGTACATATTTTCAAAGATTTCTTCTTTTTATAATTTTTGGTTCAAACTACACCCAAAGCACAACCAATGGTTTATGAACCGAAACCGAAGGCAGTTCAATTACAATTCCAACACTAAAATCAATGGTCATCAGTATTCATTCTTAATCACCGTTGTGCTCTATCCTGTGCTATTATTATCATTTAACTACAACTAATGGAAATCGAAGTATTGAGATGAGAGAATCAACTATTCATCCTAGCCCGGCCTGCTTGTTTTTTTGAAGAAAAGAAAATAATCACTCTGGTTATGGATATCTTATCTCTACCCAAACCAGCTCCTATAGACACTTGGGGTAGACATGACCAGTTTGAAACTGATTTACAAATTCCTCCAATCAGGACCAAACTGGTCAGATCGAAGACCACCCGGTTCGGTTTCAGTTTCACCTTGCATCGAATTGCAGACCAACCAATTTGGTTCCTATTCCCAAACTGATAGTTTCAAACAGCCTTTTCCATATTTCTCTCAGAATTCCAAAATTGTAATGATCTTTTTTTAGATCCGAGTAATTTAGGACTGACCATCGAGCCGCAGTCTCCTGGTCATAGATCATAAAAATTCAAGCAAGAATTTATATAATTAATACCGTTTCAAATCCAATTAAAACATGACCCAACAAACCATGGCCCATATAGAAAACGTGTTGCACGGCCAAGCCAATCAGTTATACGAGGCCTGGACCAAGAACCACATGCTCAAAACTCATCACATGTGCTCGTAGTTTTGGAAAAAGGGAGCATCTTATTTCTAGGAATATGGTCAATCCCGACTTCTTCGCAAGCCCCTGGGCCAAGAAGTTGATCGTCATAACATATCTAGGTTCCATAATCAATATATATATATATATATATATATATATATATATATATATATATATATATATATATATATATATAGGATACTTCAAGAGTACTCCTCCTCCCATCCCAACCTTAGGATCGAGTCAGGTTAATAATTGAGATGTATGCAAGAAAACTAAAGTATTTTTTTTTACTTCCAAATTATAAAAAACAAGCATACGTTCCGACCTTTAATTAGGTTTCATTTAACAATTGAGAATCCAAAAGTAAGTACTCATAGGGTACTGTAGTATACACGCGGGTGCACACATACATAGAGAGAGATGGTGTTAAATGCATATTATGTCTTTTAATGCATAATCTTACATAAACATCTTCATTGGTTGATCTCTGAGATAAACAGTGGAGGAGATAAAACATTTTTTGCATCAAATGCAAAGTATAAAGTATAATGATACTTCTAATTCAAATCTCCACTCTTGATATTAAATATCAAACAATAGAGATGTTCATGAATGATTATGCAGTGAAAGAACATATATGTGTGTGGAGTAATAGTTGTGTATGTTTAAATTGTATGATTTGACTAAAACATCTCCAATGTTCATTCTTTGAGATTAACGATAGCTATTTGAATTGCTTTTACATTTGATGCACAAAGTATAACAATACTTGAAGTCCACAATTGATCTCAAACATAGAATGTTAGAGATGACACTGGAGATATTTATGTAAGATTATGTATTAAAAAACATTATACATTTACCTGATTTGCTCTTTCACGGAGAGGACGCTTCATAGACCATACTATATTTGAGGACTCAAGAAAGCATTGGGTGAATAGTTTGTTTTGTGAGAGAACGTCTACATAACGAATTGGGATAGAGAAGACAAGAAATTGAGGGAGATGGGGAAAGTATTATTAAAAAAGATTTTTTTTTTTTTATGAATGTTGCCTCCTCTTACTGGGAGATTTAAACTTCGGCAAATGATGTGAAAATTTGGAGCTAAAATGAATTCTACGTCAGCAAAGCTGCAGGAATCCAGACTTTGTGTATGTAATTGAAAGTAGAGATGTCAGAATGAGTCTGGCCCTTGGTGCCAGACATTTCTGCCCCATTTAAGGAGCATGGTCAAATGACTCAGCCCAACAAGGTTATATATATATATATATATATATATATATATATATATATATAATAAACTACATATATGTGTGTATACATAATATATACACTGTAGATATACATATGTGTGTAAATATGTATGTATGTAAAAATGAGAATGGGACTGGACCAGCTCAGCCCACAATATACACTATATATACACAAATATATATACATACACACACACACATATATATATATACATACATATGCACATATATATGTGTGTGTGTGTGTGTGTGCAAGTATTATTTAAAAATGAGATGAGCCTAGCCAAGGGGCTGGACCAGCTCGTCCCACAAGGTCTGGGGCCAGGAAAGCCCGGCCAAGCCCATATTGACGTCTCTAATTGAAACAAAGTCCAGAGCCAAAGCAAAATGTAGAGTTTGATCTCACTAGACATTAATTAAACCAAAATCAAGGCTTCGACAAAATAAATAGGGCGGGCAATTCGTTATTGGTTTCGTTGTAATTGGGTTCAATGTAGTATCATATTAGCATTATAGCCCCAAAAACCTTTTTTTATTGTTGTTTTTCAAACACTTTCGAGGCCTTTTCTTTTTTTTTTTCTATGTTCAAAGTGATCATCACTGACTTTGGGTATATATTTGTTTTGCATATTATAAATCCAAAAACCCAGGTTTGATAAATGTATTTCTGTCGTATCACACCAACTTTATCTCTAGTATCCTTGTTATGATTTCAGAGCAAGATATATCCACCTCAATGTTTTATTGGATTTAAAAATATCCAAAAGTCAAATCAAACAAAGTCAAACCAATCAAAGAATTAATTGTACTTAATTTTTTATCTATTTTTTAAAATTTTCATAAAATATAAATCTCGACGAATCATTTCCTGGTTGTCTACTGCAAGAAAGAAAGAAAAAATCCAAAAGTTTGGTTCAATGATCTACTCAATAAGATAGTTTCCCTTATTACATTTCCATCTTTATTCAAGAAGAGATCAACAGAGCTTGGAGTCACACACACACAAGGAATCACCTATCGCTTGTAACTCACCCACTCATTTGATGTCAACTATGGTTTGTTGCTTAACAAAGCTGAGAATACATACATATGATGTCACATGTGCAAAACTTAAGAAACCGAGATATATAGAGAGAGAGCTGTTAAAAAACCTCTCATACTATACATTGTTTGATCATCACCCCGTTATCAATTAAACGGTGGTGATAAACACATTCATCCTGCATTGTATGGCAGCTTGATTTGCATTATTCGTGTGATCGCATGGATGGTGCAAATTGTATATTAGAGTATGACATAAGAGTATGTCAAACAACTCTTAGAAATGTGCACATTCATCTATCATAAAACATTTTTAAAAATGCGAACTGATTGATTGATGAGATTAATAATTAAAATTCATTATATATATATATATACTTAAATGCACCAAATGGTCCATTAAAGAAAAGAATTACTCCTCCCTAGCAAGGGTAAGAAAAATAAGACTTTTAAATACTTTTTTTTTTGTCTAAAACACCGGTATCCCAAAGGACATTGGACCCCGACTAATACTTGTAAGCCAGCCCTTTTATTACATTTTTCTGAAAAGTACAAGACTTTTGCATTATTAATTTCGCAGCCTTTCAAACCTCCCATCGTGCAAAGCGTAAGAGCCTAGGCTTAGTCAACAAAGTCATGCTGGGTACCTTGGAGCAACGTGGCCCAATTCCCTCTGGTCAAAGTTAAGCCCATCTTGTTTTCATGCTCAAAATCAGACACAGCAAATCGAACCCGAAACAGTGAATCAGTAGGTATGGTAAATGAACTGATTTGCTTCTAGATTAACTCTGTTTGCCTCGCATCTGGGTCCGTGTTGAGTCCATGTTGTACGACTATAAACGAACTGACACGTTAAGGTTTGTGAGATGAGCTTGAGAAATGCTTGTTCGGTGAATTACGTCTACTTTTTTCATATTTGTACTAATAAAACGATTTTTCATTTGAATAATTAAGTTACACTTGTCACACTACTTTTCTTTTTAAAACACCGAAGTAAAACAACTACATTGTCTCTTATCGCATATCTCTACAAATCCCTTTTTGTTTCGACGAATAATGAGCGGCTCACAAGCAAGTTTTCCACACACACACACATATATATACATATATGTATATATATACATATATACATATATATATATGTATATGTATACATATATACATATATATATGTATATGTATATATGTATATATATATGTATATATATATTGTACAAGCCCGAATAGGGAAGTGGGTCGGCTAACTCATAACTCAAGTCATCAACAGCCACAAACTCCATATCCAAGGCGTGCCTATGTTCGGGTCGGCCGGTTCGTTGACCCGAATACAAAAGGTGTTTTACGAAATCACAGGAGTAATCTAGTCATTTAGCAGACCAATTAACGTTATAATTGTCTTTTTACGAAATCAGGGGTAATACAGTCATTTCACAAGGCGTTGCCGAACTGGCGAAATAAGGAAAAGAATAAAATAAAACAATATTAATTTGACTGTTCGAAGACAGTAGCCGAATTTATCCAGTGTATAAAAGGGCGGAGAGAAGCACAGAGACGACGTTAGCGTCTCCAATCGGAGTGTCTCTATCCTTCTGAACGCGGAGAGAGAGCTAGTGGATGGAGGCGGAGTTCTGGATTGCGAGGGAGTTCCGCACCTCTGTTCTTCGTCTTCTTCTTTTGTGCATCCTCCTCCGCCTTGCTGCGGATTCTGGCGGCGTTTCCCGGTCGGATGCCGCCGAGCTACCGAGGTCGGAAGGTTAGCTTTCGAATCCTTTCTTCATTTTTCTTTAATACTTAAAGAGTTTCCAGCTCGATCTTGCATTATCCTGATGCTTTTATAGTTTTCGCTTAGCTTCAGTGAAGGAAATGAGAGCATTCTATGTATCGATGATTTTGGGTAGCTAAACTCGAAAAAGTTACAGGATTTCGCGCGTGTTGTGGATTTTGATCTGAAATCTAGCTTTTGTCTGAGCTACTTGTGCTAGGTCGATAATTTTCTTATCTATTCTTGTTTCGCGTGCTTTTTGAAGATTTTAGAGTTCGATCTTGCGTCGTTACGCTGTTTCGATCGTTCCTTTCTAGCTCGATGGGTGGCTAAACTCGAAAACTTACTGGCTCTTCCGCGTTTTTGTCTTTTTATAGCTAAAATCTTGCTTTCTCCTGAATTTCCCGTAAGTTCTGTTGGGTAGACAATTTTCTCTTCTTTAATTCGTTCTCAATCTAAGAGCGATTCGAGCTTCATTGTTCGCACAGTTTTCTTTAGGATTGGAGCTAATTTTCTAATTGAAGCTCCTCAGCAATTTCTGTCTCGAAAGTTTTTGGAATCTCTGATATTCGTCTTTCGCTAGCGCTTTCGAGTGGTCGCAGTGAGTTTTGATTCTGATCGTTTCACTTTAATGCTTTGAGCTTCCCATAATCTTCTATGAGAACTTTTAGGGCCCTTTTTTTCACTGGTAGGAGAGCCAAAATCCTTTCCTGAGAAACTGCTAGAAACTTTCTCACCTAGAAAATGAGGTACGAAGAATGGAATCTTGTTTTTATATCAAGCTTTCCGCAATCCATTGAGTTCTCAACTCAACATTCAAGCCTTTGATTTCGCTCATCAAAATGTCACCGCAAGAATTAGATGCTAGGCACAACTTTAAAATACTCTGCCGACAAAGCAACCAAGGATATCACCCAGTTCATTGCTTCTGAATTGCATGGATTTAAGAGTTTATTCAGGTACCCTGAACTGTTTTTTGCCAAAAATAGGACTTCAAAATATCGTTCTTTCTTTACATGGAACAACACACACACAGAGTGAATTTCCAACAGGATTGATTTCTTCAGAATCACCCAATTCATTGCTTCTGATTACATGGATTAAGAGTGTAATTGGGGTTAGAATGAACTGTTATTTGGCAAATTAGGACTCGATTTTCAACGTTGAACACACAAAGAGAGAGAATATAGCTTCTTGCTAATTATTATAACCAAAATGAACAATGGGAAGGCCGAAGCCAGATGCACACCCCCGCAGTATTGAACTCATGACCTTCATCCTGTAAGTCAACCCCTAGAAAGGCGAGCTGTTTGTTCGTTTCTGTGCAATTCCTCCTGTTTTGATAAATGTGTAAAATGATCAGAAGTTCCCCTTTTTAACTGTCTTGCCTCCTCTTCATATCCCTGCTCCGTTCTAAACGTTTAGCCTTTGAAGCCCCTTGTAATTGCATTTTAGGACAAGCAGACCCGCAATATTTGCCTAGAAGTAGACATGTTGGTTCCGGCCCGGCAGTTCCAGCCAGACCCAAATTGAAACCGGAACCATTGAAACTGGGCCTGAAACCGAGAACTACTGAATTTGCTTACGGTTCCACATTCTAGTAAACCAGAACCGCTGGTTCCTTGTATTTTTTATGTACTTTTGAGTTTCACATTTTTAAATATGTTTTCTAGTTCTGGATAGTTTGGACCACAAACCAAAACCAAAACGGGAGCCAGCCAGGTTCTGGGCTCCTGGTAAATTGGAACTGGCGGACCTGGAAACAATACCATAGCTGCTTACATTTAGGAAGAGGTGGATGCCTTTAGTCCTGTGGAGAGAGGCCTCACTCTATTCTGTTAGGCTTGCTTTGGCATTCAATTGGAAGTTCTGTCACTATCCTCACAAGCTCAAGGCCTTAGCTTCCATGTTTCAATGTGTTTCATGCTTTCAAAGGTTGGAAAACTACAAAAATCTATGAACTATCGATGAAAGGCGAAACAGAAGGAGCTTCAATCCGGGGATGGGCGATTTTGGCGATGCTATTAATTTTTCCTTCTGTCATCTTCTCTGGTTCCTTTTTGGTCCTTCTGAAATACTGTAGAGCCCATGTAGATAGGCCTGGACCAGTCAAAAGGTTTGAAATTTACATTGGGGAGGCTGGTTTAGCCCTCCCTCTCCTCCCCCCCCCCCCCCCACACACACACACAAACTTTTAAATTTGTGATTGGAACCCAAAAAATTGGAAATTTTGAACCGAGAGATCAGGTTCCAAGCCCAAATAATTGGGAATTCAAAAATTGGGAGTTGCATCAGGTCCCAAGTAGAAATTTGCGGCCCCGACTTGCATATAGATCATGGGCGCCAGGTAAACCTGGCTGGTTCTGAGTCAGCTGAAACTGTCAGTTCTAATCCAGCAGTTCCAGTTCTTGTCTCTTGAAATTTTCAAGAAAACAAAGGTGGAACTTCAAAAATGGACCTAAGCAAATGATGTGGAACTACCGGTTCTGATATGGTTCCTTGGTAGGTGGGGGAGGAGTAGAACCACAACAGGAGTCCCCGGTTTTGGCTTGGTTCGGTTTTGATTCTGTTGGTTCTCGTTCCGGGGTGGTTCTTGATTATGATGCATGGCACTACGGAATTGGAACCAAATGCAGGCTCGGCCACACAGTAAAAAGCACAATGCTCAAACGTACAACCCCACTTTTTTTATTTGTGAGGGCCCCATCAACGGCCCACCATCAAAGGGTGGTCACTGGAACTGGACTTTCCATAATCCCAGCCTGGCAATCGAACACTCCCTTTATGGTCAATGGTTGATCTAAAATTTAAAAGCTATAAAAATACTCCGTGGGCCGTAATAAAGAGTTCACATTAAGTGTTGACTATTTACCCCAACCCAAAAAAGTTTTTAATCCACGGTTGAATCTGTGATGTATTATAATACAGCCTACACAGCCCTTCCTTTCCCCTGAATTCCGATTGCAGGGGAGTCAACTTCTTCTCCAGCACCCATGTGATGATCACCGTTCCGGTAGCCCCGTTATTACTTGCATCGGTGAGTTCTCTTTCCCCAAGTTCTTAAATACATTAGTAACCACAGGTCTTATTGAAGCCTCAAGACACCTTTGATTGGAATTAACAAGCGATGACCATAGTCAGCATAAAACTGGTAGGCGGATTTTTTTTTGTTTGACTAGGCTATAACGTGTGCAATTTAATAAGAGAGGCCTTTGAAGTTGAGTGATGTTGACGTTTGGTCATTGTGAACCGCGGTCTGTGAAGTACGCCACCTGCATCTCGGAAGAAAAGGGTCCCGACTGGTCTGGTGGGAGCCAGATTCGGCACACTATGGGATAGACATGGCCAGTGGCCTGGCGGTTTTAACAGAGAGCTGATCGGGTTAGAAACTGACAAACCAGACCCATAACCGGAGATCACCCAATTCGGTCTTAGTTCTATCTTTTGGTGGAATCAAAACCTGGCTAGAACTGAAACCCGTGGTATCAAATGGTGGGTTTCATATTTTTTATTTTTATTCAAATTTCAATATTTTTTTGGGTTTCAAGGACTCGAACAGATAACCGAAACAGATAGTTCTAGAATCGACAGTGGAGTTGACATGATCCCGATTCGGTTCTGATTCTTGGTTCCAAGAAAAACTGAACCAGCCATGCCAACTGCGGGTAAAGCTCTTTTAGCACTGGTTTGCTCCTTACAATACTCGAAATGCTGAACCACTTAAACCAACAAGCGTTGGTAGGCTTCATTGTTGAAATGAGGTTCTTTAAAACATGGCTTTCTTTTTGGTGCTTTCTAAACCATGTTAGACGTGTCGAAACCCGACATGTGTTTGCTAGGAGGTTGGCACCTACACCTTAGCAAATAGTTACGCGATATAGCGTATACACGTCTACCAACATCCGCATCCACCAATATTTGCCTTCATATTTTATCTCTCTGCTTGGACATGTCGGGTTCCGGTTAGTTTAGAACTTGTGAGGCTGGTTTTGATTGAGGGTCTAAAAACGCCAGAAACCAGTAATTTTATTAAAAAATTATGGAAAAGTAAAAAAAATAGAGTGGTCTTCAGATTTTTTGTTTAGCCGGTTTCTGGTTTGGTTGGGTTTCGATTGAAACCACCGGGTCAATTAGGAGCCAACCTTGTTTTCTCATGCCTTTCTTCTTTCATCAGTCCCTTCGTTTCTGGTAGTTTTTGTGCTTAATGTATTAGTCCTTCAAATTAACGGCATCTAATCACCTAGAGCGGTAGCTCACTAGTAAGCCTATGCGACTCTCAGTCGTGGGATATTTGTTTTTCTTTAATTCTCTCGTGGCTAGGGATGTTCGTGGAATGCTAGCAGAAAAATAACTTGGTGGTTCAATTCACAGTCCCAGAGTTGGAACCGAAACGAAACATTATATATATAAAGTGTATATACATTGATTTTTATATGGAAATAAATCTTTATAAGTTTATATATATATATATATATATATATATATATATATATATATATATATATGCAATCGTGTTTGGTTGAAAAGCTAGTAGCACGAAGCTACCGTGTGCCGGATTATGACTGAGCACCTCTAAGTCAGAATCTAAGCTAAAAAGTGGTTCTAGTTCCTGCCGTTCGTGTGCCGACCCACCGTAGGGGCCTCGTGCCCCCAAGGGCTCATGCCATTGGTTATCTCCAGCGCGGAGGATGAGCTGTGTAGGTAGCCTTGAAATGTAACTCCTATCGGTCGGCGGGCTGAATCTTTTGCAGACAACTTAAATACGTAACGAGGTATTATAAGTGGCAGAGTGTCCTTGCTGCCACGATCCACTGAGATTATATATATATATATATATATATATATATATATATATATATATATAGAGAGAGAGAGAGAGAGAGAGAGAGAGAGAGAGAGAGAGAGAGAGTTCTATAACTTCTTCATATACAAATGAAATATGGACCGTAGATCCAAATAATTAATGATATAATAGATTGTGTTTCGGAAAGCTATTAAATAAATAGAATTGTGATTCATACTCGAACCAAACCGGAACCGGTTTCATTTGTTTCTATTCACAACATACGATTTGATTCGGTTCTCTAAAGATTGAGAACTCGTATTAGCGTTTGGTTTGAGGTTGAGACTAGAACTGAATCACGAAAACATGCACCTGTGGCAGGTAAAAAAAAAGACAAAAAAAGGAGCGGGTCACTCGACCCGCTTCCATTTAAAGTGAAAGTAGCTGCCGGAGCATGTTCATGACGCATGTGGCAGTCGTCATTTTAGCAAAACGTTGCACCCAGTAACAACGTGAAACATGTCCACCTTACAGCAGTGCCCGTACTGGGGAAGCGTTAGAGGGGCTGGCTGAACATAGGATTGTTCATGTCAGGAGTTCAAGGGTCGTGTCCGCTCGAAATTATATGAAAAAATTGGGTCCTGTTTTGGTTAACTTGTTTATGAATGAAGTGAAATTGTGAGTATAAAACTGTCATTGAAGCTGATAATATAACACATAACAGGAAAACTCAACACGATTAGTGTGCTTTTGGTTGTGTTCGTGTCCACCCGAAGACAGACAAAAGAATAATTGGCTTGTGGTTGCTTGAAATAAGAACATAGGGAAACTTGAAGTTGCTACTGTATCTGCAATAGAGTAAATCTAATTTTTCTTTTTCAGCACAATGGCCACGAAGAACCCATGTAGCTCGCCTCACTTAGTGTGGAAATACTTCGTTTTGGTATTGGTTTTGATTGATATTATTTTTTATGACTAAATAAACCTATAGTAATTTTTTATTTTGCGCAATCATTCGGATAACGCTTGCTTCCTGTCTTAACCATAGAGTTGGCCGATGTTTGTTCATTCTTGTAGTACAGTTCAAGGAGTCGCTAAGTTAATTCCTATCGATGTCTACTTGCTAGGTCTGTTTTTCTCTGCATGTGTTAATGTGCTAGCTTGTAGATCTAAGGGTGTCTACGAAGCCCAACACATGCACATACATGTAACCCCGGGGAATTGAACTCGCCACCTCCGAGTGTGCATCAGAAAGCCTTACCGGTGACCTTGCTCTGGGTGCTTGTTCAGGAGATACTGAGAATGAAGGATGAAATACATTCAAAAACCTGCGAACGTGCGACTTGCCGATTGTGTTCTTGTGCGCAGAAGTGTCTTGTTCAATTACCTACTTCTTGCTCTCGTTAATTTTAAGGGTAAAAGGATAAAATTTTCTCTGTCGCTCTTCCGAAATGGTTTCAAAAGAACAGAATGTTTTGGAAAAAGTGGTATCAGACAACCTTTTAGAGAGGGTATTTTCTGTTTTGTCTGAAGAATGAAAAGATTCTCAAAAGCTTATCCTAACTTTCTTCTGAGTTCAGATGTGTATGCGTGTGCATGCCTCTCTCTCTCTCTCTGTATATATATATATATACAGAGAGAGAGAGAGAGAGTTAAAGCTGAAGTTAGGACTTGAGTTTGGGGAAATTTCTTAACCAAATGAGCAAATTTCCTACTCAGTGATGTAATTCTACAAGATAAACCGGCATACGGCACAAGTAGGAGACATTTGGATTAACGGCCGCTACAAGGAGACGTTTAGATTAAGTATTTCTTTTTCATCAAGGTACTTCTTATCCTGTCTTAACATTGTCTTATCCTGATTCTATTCCTTTTATCTCGTTTTACCCTTTATCCGTCTTGGTTCACGTGGCCTTTGCTTAACTGTGAGATACTTACTATAACTTTCATGGTCTCATGTAGCTTCTTCTAATTCCAATTTATCCATTTTGTCAACCATTTTTTGTCCCTAGAGTGTCATTGAAAATTCTGGTGAATGCAATGAATTCCCCTTGTCTGATAATCCCATTAGCACATGATGATGGCTGTTTCTTTTCCATGTTTAAACAGTTAATGCTCTTAGGCAGATTGCAAAAAAGCTTGGACAAACGAACTGGAACATCAGTGTTAACCTATGTTCTGCAAATGGAGGATGGAACAAAACTGATGGGGATCAGGTTGACAGTGTCACTTGCGACTGCTCATACAAAAATGGAACTGTTTGCCACATCGTAAGCATGTACGGAAATCTAAAACAACATAATTTCAAATGCAGATTGCAGTATCTGTGTAACTGTGCTTGTTTACCCTTGGCTGTAACTGCAGTTTGCAGAAGTCTCTCAACCTTTCTGGCGTCTTGCCTGGGGAGTTCGCCAATCTGACTTTCCTTCGGATACTGTAAGCAAGTTGTTCTTGGGATTCTGTCGTCAATATATATATATATATATATATATATATATATATATATATATATATATATATATAGAGAGAGAGAGAGAGAGAGAGAGAGAGAGAGAGTGATTGGATCTTGCCCACTATTGACACTGCACACTTATGCTCGACTGTATATATATATATATATATATATATATATATATATATATATATATATATATATATATATATATATATATATATATATATATATATATATATATATATATATATATATATATATATATATAGAGAGAGAGAGAGAGAGAGAGAGAGAGAGAGAGAGAGAGAGAGAGATGCATACAAATGAACGGTTCTAAGAATCAATTATAAAATATATAAAGGAGTCCGACCGAGTCTTGGACACCCTGCAGCAGGGGTGTAAGAAGTGTCCATGGGACACCACTTGAAGTTGAAATAAGAAAAGACAACTATCGATTCGGGATTGATCCTTTTATATATATACATGTATATGTAGAGAGAGATGCTCACAAATGAACTCTCATAGTGTAAAAGACTATCTCCAAAATTTTTGTTTTATAAAATATTAAAAGTCAGACAGAGTAAAGTATCCGAGACTTGACTCTTGACAGTGTGCAGCATCCATGTAGAAGTGTCCATGTGACATCTTGAAATCAGACACGACAACTATCACATAAAATGATAAAATTGATTCTTGAGAAGATGTTACATACATGTACATATATATATATATATGAAAACTGAATCCTACAACCTCTAACCAATGCATATTCACACAAACGTATTTAAAAAAGTATAAAAGATAACCTCATCACGGTGATGCCTGTAAGAAAAAGAGTACAAAAATATAGGAGTGTCTTTATCCTGCCTACCATTGACTTTGTAGCCATTTTTTTTTGTGGCATGAGTGGTTGTGGCCATTGTTTTTGTGACATGAGTCAACAAAGTTGTTCTTGTCATTACAACAACAACAACCAAGCCTTTTCCCTTACTAGACGGGATCAGCTGCATGGATTCTTTGTTTTCACATAGCCTTATCATGTGCCATGTTAGCTGTTAACTAACAATAAGCTAGATAATTCTTTATTGTTTATTTCCAACACTTTTGTGGTCGTCCTCTACCTCTTTTAATACTTTCAAAATCTAGTTTTTCATACCTTCTTACAGGTTCTTCTTTTGATCTTCTTTTAATATGTTCAAACCATCTTAAATGATATTCTCTCATTTTATCCTCTATTGGTGTCACTCCTAATTTGTTTCTAATAACCTATATGGTCTTTTCTTGTATGACCACTCATCCATCTCAACATCTTCATTTATGACACAGACATCTTTTTTACATGATGATTAACTGCCCAACACTCAGAACCATAAAACATGGCAGATCTAATTGTTGCTCTATAATATTTACCTTTTAACTTTAATGGTATCTTCTTATTACAAAGAATACATGATGCTCCTCTCCATTTTAACTAACCAATATTAATTCTATGCATAACATCTCCTTCAATTCTTCAATCACTCTAAAAAATTGACCCTAGGTATTTAAAACTTTCCTTTTAAGGAATGCAATGTGTACCAATTTTAATTTCTATATCCTTTGAAATAACCAAATGATCAAACTTATATTCCATATATTCTATCTTTATTCTACTAAGTCCAAAGCCTTTACTTTTTAATGTTTCTCTCAATAGTTCCAATTTTCTGTTCACTTTTTTCTTAGACTCCTCCACTAACACAATGCCATCTGCAAATAACATACACCAAGGTACTTCATCTTGAATATGTTTTGTTAAGTCATCAATCACCATTATAAATAATTATGGAGTTAAAGTTGATCCTTCATGTAACCCAATATTAACTTCAAAGAAGTTTGTCATTCCTTCATAAGTCCTCACACATGTTTTTGCACCATCGGATATGTCTCTTATAAGGTTTATGTATGTCAATGGGATACATCTTTTTTCCAAGATTCTCCAAAGAACCTCTCTCGGTACCCTATCGTAAGTTTTTTCTAGATCAATAAATCTCATGTGAAGGTATTTCTTTTTTGCTCTAAAATGTTCCATAAGACGTCTCAAAAGGTGAATCGCTTCAACAATAGATATGCTTGGCATGAATCCAAATTGGTTCTCTATTGTACTTGATACTTGTCTTAACCTACATTCGATAATGTTTTCTCATAATTTCATAGTATGGCTCATTAATATGATACCTCGATAATTCGCACAATTCTTAATGTATCTCTTGTTCTTATATATGGGTATAGTGTACTCGCTCTCCATTCCTCAACCATCTTTTGGTTTCTCCATATTTCATTAAATAGTCTTGTGAGCCAAGTGATTTGATTCTTGTTTCTCCTAGGATTTTCCAAACTTTTATAGGAATATTGTCTAGTCCTACCGATTTACCACCCTTCATGTGTTTAAGAGCCTCTTTGATTTCATTCTTTTGAATACGTCGATAGAAATTGTGGTTTATATACTTTTCTGATTTGGCTAACTCTCTTAAGTTAATACTAACATCTTTATTTTCATTAAAAAGCTTATAAAAATAGTTTTTCCATCTATTTTTATATCATTTACCACTAGAATTTTCTCATCCTCGTCTTTCATGCATCTAACGAAATTAAGATCTTTAGTTTTCTTATATCTAGCTCTAGCTATCCTAAAAATATCTCTTTCATCCTCTTTTAAGTTAGTTTTTTATATAACAACAATAACTAAGCCTTTTCCCATATTAGACGGGGTCAGCTACATGGATTCTTTGTTTCCATAGAGCTCTATCATGTGTCATGTTATCAGTTAACTCACAATAATATAGATAATTCTTTAATGTTTCTTTCCAACACTTTTGTAGTTGTCATCTACCTCTTTTAATACATTCCAAATTTAGTTTTTCATACCTTCTTACAGGTTCTTCTTCTGATATTCTTTCTATATGTCCAAACCATCTTAAACGATATTCTCTCATTTTTTCCTCTATTGGTGCTTCTCTCCATAGTTCTAATTTTCTATTAACTTTTTCCTTAGACTCTTCCACTAACACAATGTCATCTGCAAATAACATACACCAATGCACTTCATCTTGAATATGTTTTGTTAACTCATCAATCACCATTATAAATAAGTACGAACTTAAAGTTTATCCTTGATGTAACCCAATATTAACTTAAAAGAAGTCTGTCATTCCTTCATGAGTCCTCGCACATGTTTTTGCACCATCATACATGTCTCTAATAAGGTTAATGTATGTCAATGAGATACCTCTTTTTACCAAAGTTCTCCAAAGAACCTCCCTCGGTATCCTATCATAAGCTTTTTCTAGATCATGTGAAGGTCTTTTTTTTGGCTCTAAAATGTTCTATAAGATGTCTCAAATGGTGAATCGCTTCAACAATAGATCTGCCTGGCATGAATCCAAATTGGTTCTCTGTTATACTTGATACTTGTCTTAACCTACGTTCGAAAATTCTTTCCCACAATTTCATAGTATGGCTCATTAACTTGATACCTTGATAATTCGCATAATTTTGAAATTTGACTTATATATGGGTATAAGTGTACTTGCTCTCCATTCCTTGAGCATCTTTTGGTTTTTCCATATTTCATTAAATAGTCTTGTGAGGGAAGTGATTCCTTTTTCTCCTAGTATTTTCCAAACTTCTATAGGAATATTATTTGGTCCTACCGATTTACCACCCGAGCCTTTTTCACTTAATTATTTTGAATACGTCGTTAGAAATTATGGTTTATATACTTTTCTTATTTGGCTAACTCTCCTAAGCTAATACTAACATCTTTATTTTCATTAAAAAGCTTATAAAAATAGTTTTTTCATCTATTTCTTATATCATCATTTGCCACTAAAATTTTTTCATCCTCGTCCTTGATGCATCTAACATAATTTAGATCTTTAGTTTTCTTATCTCTAGCCCTAGCTATCCAAAAAATATCTCTTTGACCCTCTTTTGAGTTGAGTTTTTTATATAACTCCTCACAAATTTTAGCTTTTGCTTCACTAACGGCTTTTTTCGCTTCTTTTTTTGCTTTCTTATACGCCTCTAAAGTTTCACTAGTTTTCTTAGTATAATGTAATTTGTAGCATGCCCTCTTTACCTTGATTTTATTTTGCACTACTTCACTCTACCACCAAGCTTCTTTTTATGCTAGTACACCTCCCTTAGATACACCTAACACATCTTTCGCCACTTTCCTAATATGTATAGCCATATTGTTCCATATATCACAGGGTGTACCAACATAATTCCAAACATATCCTTGAAGGACTTTTTGTTTAAATATATCTTCTTTCTCGCTTTTGAAGTTCCATCATTTAGTCTGAATAGCTCGATGCACTCTTTTCTTCTTTGTCCATTTTTTTATTTGTAAATCCATAACTAAAAGTCGATGTTGGGTGGTTAAGCTTTCTCCTCGAATTACCTTGCAATCTTTACAACACGCTTTATCTTTTTTTTACAAATAAAGTAATCAATTTATGTTTGTGATAAGCCACTCTTATAAGTAATTAAATGTTCATCTCGTTTTTTAAAGATTGTATTGACTATAAAGAGATCAAATACAACAACAACAACAACAACAACAACTAAGCCTTTTCCCATACTAGACGGGGTCGGCTACATGGATTCTTTGTTTCCACAGATCTCTATCGTGTGCCATGTTAGCAGTTAACTCCCAATAAGCTAGATCATTCTTTATTGTTTCTTTCCAACACTTTTGTGGTCGTCCTCTACCTCTTTTAATACTTTCCAAATTTAGTTTTTCTAACCTTCTTACAGGTTCTTCTTTTGATCTTCTTTTTATATGTCCAAACCATCTTAAACGATGTTCTCTCATTTTATCCTCTATTGGTGCCACTCCTAATTTGTTTCTAATAACCTCATTATGTATACGGTCTTTTCTTGTATGACCACTCATCCATCTCAACATCTTCATTTCTGTCACAGACATCTTTGTACATGTTGATGATTAACTGCCCAACACTCAGAACCATAAAACATGGCAGGCCTAACTGCTGCTCTATAATATTTACCTTTTAATTTTAATGGTATCTTCTTATCACAAAGAATACCTGATGCTCCTCTCCATTTTAACCAACCAGCATTAATTCTATGTGTAACATCTCCATCAATTCTTCCATCACTTTGAAAAATTGACCCTAGGTATTTAAAACTTTCCTTTTGGGGAATGCAATGTGTGCCAATTTTAATTTCTATGTCCTCTGAAGTAGCCAAATGATCAAACTTACATTCCATATATTCTGTCTTTGTTCTACTAAGTCGGAGGCCTTTGTTTTCTAATGTTTCTCTCCATAGTTCCAATTTTCTATTAACTTTTTCCTTAGACTCCTCCACTAATACAATGTCATCTGCAAATAACATACACCAAGGTACTTCATCTTGAATATGTTTTGTTAACTCATCCATCACCATTATAAATAAGTATGGACTTAAAGTTGATCCTTGATGTAACCCAATATTAACTTCAAAGAAGTCTGTGGTTCCTTCATGAGTCCTCACACATGTTTTTGCACCATCATACATGTCTCTTATAAGGTTAATATATGTCAATGGGATACCTCTTTTTTCTAAAGTTCTCCAAAGAACCTCCCTCGGTACCCTATCATAAGCTTTTTTTAGATCAATAAATATCATGTGAAGGTCTTTCTTTTTTGCTCTAAAATGTTCCATAAGACGTCTCAAAAGGTGAATCGCTTCAATAGTAGATCTGCCTGGTATGAACCCAAATTGGTTCTCTGTTGTACTTGATACTTGTCTTAACCTACGTTCGATAATTCTTTCCCATAATTTCATAGTATGACTCATTAACTTGATACCTCGATAATTCGCACAATTTTGAATGTCTCCCTTGTTCTTATATACGGGTATAAGTGTACTTGCTCTCCATTCCTCGGGCATCTTTTGGTTTTTCCATATTTCATTAAATAGTCTTGTAAGCCAAGTGATTCCTATTTCTCCTAGTATTTTCCAAACTTCTATAGGAATATTATCTGGTCCTACCGATTTACCACTCTTCATATGTTTAAGAGCCTCTTTGACTTCATTCTTGTGAATACGTCGGTAGAAATTGTGGTTTATATACTTTTCTAACTTGGCTAAATCTCCTAAACTAATACTAACATCTTTATTTTCATTAAAAAGATTATAAAAATAGTTTTTCCATCTATTTCTTATATCATCATTTGCCACTAGAATTTTTTCATCCTCGTCTTTTATGCATCTAACATAATTAAGATCTTTAGTTTTCTTATCTCTAGCCCTAGCTATCCTAAAAATATCTCTTTCACCCTCTTTTGAGTTGAGTTTTTTATATAAGTCCTCCCAAATCTTAGCTTTTGCTTCACTAACGGCCTTTTTCGCATCCTTCTTTGCTTTCTTATAAGCTTCTAAAGTTTCACTAGTTTTCTTAGCATAATGTATTTTGTAACATGCCCTCTTTACCTTGATTTTATTTTGTACTACTTCACTCCACCACCAAGCTTCTTTTTGTGCCGGTACACCTCCCTTAGATTCACCTAACACATCTTTCGCCACTTTCCTAATATGTATAGCCATATTGTTCCACATATCAGAGGGTGTGCCAACATAATTCCAAACATCTCCTTGAAGGACTTTCTGTTTAAATATATCTTCTTTCTCGCTTTTGAGGTTCCACCATTTAGTCCGAATAGCTCGATGCACTCTTTTCTTCTTTGTCCATTTTTTTATTTGTAAATCCATAACTAAAAGTCGATGTTGGGTGGTTAAGCTTTCTCCTGGAATTACCTTACAATCTTTACAACACGCTCTATCTTTTTTTCTACAAATAAAGTAATCAATTTGTGTTTGTGATAAGCCACTCTTATAAGTAATTAAATGTTCATCTCGTTTTTTGAAGATTGTATTGACTATAAAGAGATCAAATGACATAGCAAAATTTAAAATCTCCCTACCTTCCTCGTTTATATCCCCATAACCAAAGTTTCCATGAATCCCTTGATATCCTAATGCCTCTTTACCGACATGTCCATTTAAATCTCCTCCTAAACAAATCATCTCCCTTTGTGGAATCTTTTGAAACACCTTATCTAACTCTTTCCAAAAAACTGTATTTATACTATCTTCTAGTCCTACTTGGGGTGCGTAAGCACAAACTATATTCAAAACCTCTACTCCTAACACTAATTTCAATGTCATGATTCGGTCACCATATCGTTGTATGTCTACTACACTCTCCTTTAAATCTTTATTTATGATAATACCAACTCCGTTTCGGGCCTTTTCTTTACCTGAGTACCATAATTTAAAACCTGTATCCTCTATCTCCTTTGCTTTTTCTCCAACCCATTTTGTCTCTTGTAAACATAGAATATGAATCTTTCTCCGAATCATAGTATCTACCACCTCCATTAGCTTACCCGATAATGTTCCGATATTCCAAGAACCAATACGAATCTTATTATCTAGGACTAGCTTCCTTACCCCCCGCATCCGTCCATAATCAAAATACGGAGACCCTCTCTGAAAATTTTTCACTACATTCGGGCGGCAATGTAGCGGGACTAACTTCTTTACCAACACCCGTCCATGATGTGGGAACCCTCTCTGCAATTGATTCACTACATTCGGGCGAAAATGTAGTGGCCCTTGCTTACTTCTTACTGCATTCGGGCTCTGCAGCACGTCGCTAGGCGGGGACGCCCCAAAGCAATGCTCATAATTTTTGTAATCCATGTTGTAGAAATCCGACGAAGTTTTACGCTGGCTGTCGGAAGCCTAACACAACCCTCCTCCTTTATCCGGGCTTGGGACCGGCAATGCAAGGGTGATCCCTTACATGGGCGGAGTTTATAAAGAGATCAAAGAGATCAAATGCCATAGCAAAATTTAAAATCTCCGTACCTTCCTCATTTATATCCCTAAAACCAAAGTTTTCATGAATACCTTGATATCCTAATGCCTCTTTACCGACATGTCCATTTAAGTCTCCTCCTAAACAAACCATCTCCCTTTGTGGAATCCTTTGAATCACCTTATCTAACTCTTCCCAAAAAGTTGTCTTTATACTATCTTCTAGGCCTACTTGGGTGCGTAAGCACAAACTATATTGAAAACCTCTACTGCGAACACTAATTTCAATGTCATGATTCGGTCACCATATCATTGTATGTCTAATACACTATCCTTTACATCTTTATTTATGATAATACCAACTCCGAACACTAATTTCAATGTCATGATTCGGTCACCATAAAATGTGTATCCTCAATCTCCTTTGCTTTTTCTCTAACCCACTTTGTATCTTGTAAACATAGAATATGAATCTTTCTTCGAATCATAGTATCTACCACCTCCATTAGCTTACCGGATAATGTTTCAATATTCCAAGAACCAATATGAATCTTATTATCTAGGACTAGCTTCTTTACCTCCTACATCCGTCCATATTGAAAATGCGAAGACTCTCTGTGTAAATTATTCACTATATTCGGGCGACAATGTAGCAAGACTAACTTCTTTACCCACACCCGTCCATGATGTGGGAACCCTCTCTGCAATTGATTCACTATATTTGGGCAAAAATGTAGTGGTTATTGCTTACTTATCACTATATTCAGGCTTTGCAGCGCATCGCTAGGCGGGGACGCCCCAAAGCAATGCTCATAATTTGTGTAATCCATCATATAAAAATTCGACAAAGTTTTACGCTGGCTGTCGAAAGCCTAACACAATCCTCCCAAATTTTAGCTTTTGCTTCACTTAAGGCCTTTTTTACTTCTTTCTTTGCTTTCTTATAAGCCTCTAAAGTTTCACTAGTTTTCTTAGCATAATATAATTTGTAATGTGCCCTCTTTGCCTTGATTTTATTTTGCACTACTTCACTCCACCACCAAGCTTCTTTTTGTGCTGGTACACCTCCCTTAGATTCACCTAACATATCTTTTGTCACTTTCCTAATATGTATAGCCATATTGTTTCACATATCACAAGGTGTACCAACATAATTACAAGCATCTCCTTGAAGGACTTTCTGTTTAAATATATCTTCTTTCTCGCTTTTGAGGTTCCACCATTTAGTACGAATAAATTGATAGACTCTTTTCTTCTTTGTCCACTTTTTTACCTGTAAATACATAACTAAAAGTCGATGTTGGGTGGTTAAGCTTTCTCTTGAAATTACCTTGCAATCTTTACAACACGCACTATCTTTTTTCATACAAATAAAATAATCAATTTGTGATTGTGATAAGCCACTCTTATAAGTAATTAAATGTTCATCTCATTTTTTTAAGATTGTATTGACTATAAAAAGATCAAATGTCATAGCAAAATTTAAAATCTCCCTATCTTCCTTATTTATATCCCCAAAACCAAAGTTTTCATGAATACCTTATCTAACTTATCTAACATGTCCATTTAAGTCTTTACCGACATGTCCATTTCAGTCTCATCCTAAACAAATCATCTCCCATTGTAAAAAAAATTTGAATCACCTTATTTAACTCCTCTAAAAAAGCTGCCTTTATAATAGCTTCTAGTCTTACTTGGGATGCGTAAACACAAACTATATTCAAAACCTCTGCTCCTAACAATAATTTCAAGGTCATGATTCGGTCACCATATCGTTATATCTCTACTACACTATCCTTTACATCTTTATTTATGATAATACCAACTCCGTTTTGAGCCTTTTTCTTACGTGAGTACCATAATTTAAAATGTGTATCCTCAATCTCTTTTGCTTTTTCTCTAACCCACTTTGTCTCTTGGAAACATAGGATATTAATCTTTCTCCAAATCATAATATCTACCACCTTCATTAGCTTACCGAACAATGTTTCGATATTCTAAGAACCAATACGAATCTTATTATCTAAGACTAGCTTCCTTACCCCCCACATCCATCTATATTGAAAATACGGAGACCCTTACTGTAATTTATTCACTACATTCGGGCGCCAATGTAGTGGGACTAACTTCTTTACCCATACTCGTTCATGATGTGGGAATGCTCTCTGTAATTGATTCACTGCAATTGAGGGAACGCTCTCTGTAATTTATTTACTACATTCGGACAAAGTTTTAAGCTGGTTGTCGGAACCCTAACGCAACCCTCCTCCTTTATCCGGGCTTGGGACCGGCCATGCAAGGGTGATCCCTTACGTGGGTGGAGTTTGTTCTTGTCATTGATACCCTTAAAATCTTTGAAATTGCACTCGTACCATCGAAAAACAACAGGGGAGTCTGAGTGAGCAATATCAACAGGTAGGATCTAATTTTCTGAAAACATAGATTAGTATATATATATATATATATGTGTGTGTGTGTGTGTGTGTGTGTGTGTGTGTGTGTGTGTGTGTGTGTGTGTGTGTGAAAATCAAATCCTGCTGTCTACCGATTGTTTTCCTGTTGTATGAGTGTAACTTCAGAGGTTTTTAAAAAAATATGCAAGACAATGTTATTGAACTCAAGCTCCTTAATATGTGTTTGTGCTCACGACCTCTGAACTCCTGTGACACAGCTATCTACTCGATCAGTGTAAATTTGTACTGCTATTATCTGCAAGATGGATGTTTCTTTATCAATTTATTTTAGACAATTCGTGTTTTAACTTCTTGTTCTTCGTTGTTGGATTTTCTTTATTTGGCATTTAACTGTTTCTCTTTTGCCATTCTATTTCCGTTTTACCTAACATTTCAATTAATACATAAAACCAATTTCCAAATTTCATGCTGTACTGGTCATCTTTTCCGTTTGCAGCCAAGGCCTTCAATTTAGCGTGTATAGAACTAATGTGTACTTTTATTGTGACAGTGATATGACACGCAACTATCTCAATGGATCGCTACCTGCTGCGTGGGCTTCCTTACCTTTAACTGATATGTGAGTTTGTTGAAGTTTCACAAAGTAACGAACAACATAATGATGTAGACAGACTGAAATTTTATCTACACATGGTTGCTGTTAAGTTCAATGTACTCTGATATTCACCATCTGCGATCTATGTATTCCACCTCTTTTTTCAGATCTATTTTGGGGAATCGTGTATCTGGATCCATCCCAAAGGAATTTGGGAGCATGAAAAATCTTGCTTCACTGTATGTTTCTGTTCTTTTTCACATTGTTTTTATTTTCAAAGATGCTCATAAATCGCCATAATCATCTCATTTATAATTAATTTCCTTGCGTAGGGTACTTGAAGCTAATCAACTTGAAGGTCCACTTCCACCAGAACTTGGCAACTTAAAAAGCTTGGAGAGACTGTAATTTTTACTGTTCTCTAGTGCCCCTCATTGGACTTTCTAGCTATCGTTGACTTCTTTTCACTAGAAGATCTTTAATATTTGTTTTTGCAGGCTTATTGGTTCAAACAATTTTGAAGGAGAGTTGCCAACTACGTTCTCTAATTTAACCAACTTAACAGATTTGTAAGTAATTTGACTAATACTGCTTCTTGTAAAGTCCTGCATCCCTATGCTCATAATGGTTTCTCTGTGAAGTCGGATACATGGGAACAATTTCTCCGGGAAGATACCTAACTTCATCAAGAACTGGAGACGACTTTCAACATTGTAAGAGCATTTTCCCCTTCTAATTCATGTTCGATGGTCAATGTATGGATTTTTTCAACATCCAGAGAATGATAGTTCCTTATTCCTCCTTGCAGAATGATCTTTGGAACATCTATGGAAGGACCTATACCTGATATTTCTTCTTTGGCAAATTTGACAGATCTGTGAGACTTCCTGCTTCTGTTGTGGCTGCTTTAATATCACTAGGGCTGGAAAATGAACTGAGCCTTTTTTGGTTCAGCTCATGCCTGAATCATTCATGTTCTGTTGATTAAATGATATGAGCTGAACATGAACATGGGATGTTTGGTCGGTTCAACTCATAAGAGCTAATTAAATTGCATTTAAAATTTTACCTAAATCATACCCCCATAGT
The DNA here is from genome assembly GCA_036023115.1 of Brasenia schreberi. NCBI lineage: Eukaryota > Viridiplantae > Streptophyta > Magnoliopsida > Nymphaeales > Cabombaceae > Brasenia > Brasenia schreberi. Next base: position 7,834,489 of record JAYKKT010000078.1, on the reverse strand, counting down.
AGTTGGATTAGGTATTTAATGTAAATGAGTGGACATTTTTAACTTTTCCACAAAGAAAGACTTTAGGTAAACAAAGAGCTATTTTATTTAGGATATTTAAGAAAATCTCTCTCCATCCAGTTCAGTTAGGCTCGCTAAAAGATGGTGAGTTGTTCTTGAACATGTTCAAAGAGGGCTGCTCAACCAGTAGTAAGCCTTGTTGTTCGTTCATATAAAAAATGAGCTGAGACAATGATTATTCAGCTCGTTTACCAGCCCTAGATGTTACTATCATGGTCATCATTTAACGGATCTCCTGGGGCTATTGCTTTTACAGGAGAATCACTGACATTAAAGGTGCAGGTTTTGGGTTCCCATCATTGCCGAACTTGGCAGATTTGAAAACAGTGTAAGTTTGAGCAGTTTGTTGTTCCCAGAAGATAATCAATGCGGTATCGATGCTTGAATTGTTTGTGGATATGATACAGGATCCTGAGGAACTGCTTGCTTTCTGGTGACATCCCAGACTACATTGGTAGCATGACAAACCTGAAAACACTGTGAGTGTCATTTATTTCACATGAATAATTAATATGTAACTTTACATTGGGTATTGTCTGTGTATTCATTCATATAGCACTTTCAACAGACTCCTAAGTTGGTCTGCACACTCTTGATGACCTGTACGTTTTTATTTTAGTGATAACAATACTTTTAAAATTTTCATATAATGATTACTTGCAGCCTTGTTGTATATAAAGGCCGGGTCATTTTCTACCGTCTAGTTAATGATCATGTAGTTTCACTATATCACATCACATTCAATGCGTCTAGAGTTTTTAATGCTTTTCTTTTAAGGATGTCTCTCTAGTCTCTATGATAGAAAATGAACAATGACAAAATGCAGTTGAGTGAGTATTGTCAGAAGTCAAAGGCCATGCATTCATCTCTATTGATACAAGTTTACATCGGAAAAAATTAAGACTCATTATTTAAAATCGGAACCTGTGGTTTCAAGCCACTAGTTCCGGTTTCTTAAATGTTGAAACCATAATCGAATCGGAGGGAGTTCAGGTTCCATTACGGTTACAGTTCTGGGTCCAGTTTAGTGAGTTATGGTTTCAGTCGGTTTGGTTCGGTTCTGGTTAAAACCAGTGGTCCAGTTAAGAACCGACCATGTCTACATTGATCAATAAAAAATGTCGTTCAAGTTCTAGTTTCATCACAAGAAGGATGTTCTTGTTGCTACATGTTTTGACTTACCTTGTTCATGTATGTCCATACTTTGAAACATTTTACTTTTAAACCATTCCAAATGGCAATCATCTTCTGAGCCACACTAAGAAGAGGAACATCCTCGGTGATTGCAATGAACTGTCCAGCATCTGGAATGGGTTAGCAATTGAGAGTTCAGCATTCTGGTCTCTGTGAATATTAGACTTCAGAGAAAGAGAAAATCCAACCTATTCTGGTGATTAGGGGACAAGAGAGCATTCTAATTCTCTTATAACACATTTTATTATTAAGCTGCCATTTCCCCTTAAAATGACACACGATACCATTAAAATGGAGAGGAGCATCAGGTATTCTTTGTGATAAGAAGATACTATTAAAATTAAAAGGTAAATATTATAGAGCAGCAATTAGGCCTGCCATGTTTTATGGTTCTGAGTGTTGGGCAGTTAATCATCGACATGTACAAAAAATGTCTGTGACAGAAATGAAGATGTTGAGATGGATGAGTGGTCATACAAGAAAAGACTGTATACATAATGAGGTTATTAGAAACAAATTAGGAGTGGCACCAATAGAGGATAAAATGAGAGAACATCGTTTAAGATGGTTTGGACATATAGAAAGAAGATCAAAAGAAGAACCTGTAAGAAGGTTAGAAAAACTAAATTTGGAAAGTATTAAAAGAGGTAGAGGACGACCACAAAAGTGTTGGAAAGAAACAATAAAGAATGATCTAGCTTATTGGGAGTTAACTGCTAACATGGCACACGATAGGGATCTGTGGAAACAAAGAATCCATGTAGCCGACCCCGTCTAGTATGGGAAAAGGCTTAGTTGTTGTTGTTGTTGTTGTTCCCCTTAACCTTATCGTGAACCACTTACTTAATAATTACAGCCCCTCATTTGCTTGCATACCCTAGTCATATCTGCATTAGTACTTGCATAATTTCTGTATGTCTATGTGTGCTAAGCACTTAAGTTATAAATGTTTGTTATTTGTATACTTTGGTCAAGTATGTATCTCGCACCTGCAAACCTTTTAGTTCGTATAAATGTTGCAAAATCTATTAAATTGACAATTTTGTGTTTAGCCTCTCTCTCTCTCTCTACCTATCTATATAGATGTGGACTGATTTATGTGTTGTGTATACACTCCAGTACACTCTAGATATACATTAATCCAAATTCCAATAGAATGCTAAAATGCAAAAGGTAGCTAAGGAGTCCTTTTTAGCATCGTTTAGTTGTTAAACACTTATTCTCAAATGATTTAAAATTGAAATTTTAGGTTATTTTGAATCACCGAACTCTTCATGAATTATGAGCGGTTTAATATTCATCATTTTAAACAAATAGACATTGTGCGTAATGCTAACCATACTAAGTAAATAATACAAAACACATCCAGATATTTGGATCTAGCATTTGGTGTTTAGGTCCACTTTTAGAAAAGAATGCTAACTACTCGAGGCTTCATGGTTTTGAATCTCAATATGTTCATACACAACATGGGTACTCACACACATATATCATTTATTCACTCGTTCACTATTGTGTTCCACTGACATCATATCTGCAACAGTATGACATAGTTTTGGACATGGTGCCATGTATCCAAGAAAGAAGCTGATAATGAGATAAATTCTCTTTATTGAAGTTGTTTAAATGTTTGACATCATATTTATCTTGTAGAGACCTTTCCTTCAATAATTTGACTGGAGCAATTCCCAACTCCTTCAGCAAACTAAAGAAACTTGACTTCATGTAAGCTGTAATCTTGATCTTCACTTTTCTTTAGCTTGATTTACCTTACATCTACTGTCTTTTACATCAATACTTTTATGTTCTTAAGTTTAAACTTTTGAACTATAGGTATCTGACAAGCAATAAAATGAGCGGCACAGTACCCACTTGGACTCGGACAAGCCAAAAACAGTTGTATGTTTCTTTCAATGCAGTATATCTTCACCACATATGTGGGTTTCTAAGGGCATTGCTACTTTAAGAACTAGTATGGTTATTGATTATTTTATTGATGCCTTGAGTCTCTTTTCATTAATGCGCTGATTATAATTTTCATGGCAAGAAAGTTTCTCAATGCTCTCATTTGTGGCTATCATACCTCGTATTCTGTGATTTAGAATATTAAAAGCCTCTTTATATATATATATATATATATATATATATATATATATGTCGAACTTGTTATTATTGATAATGTGGTGGCTTGTGATGAAATCTTAATCTGAAGACACTTTCTAACACGCCATTTATTTAAATAATGGAAAAATATGTATTGCAATTCACTCTTTGATTTCTTTTAATTATAAGTTGAACAAGTCAATTGCAGAAAGATTGCAAGAAAAGAATTGATGGAATTAAAATTGGCACACATTGCATCCCCCAAAAGGAAAGTTTTAAATACCTAGGTCAATTTTTCAGAGTGATGGAAGAATTGATGGAGATGTTACGCATAGAATTAATGCTGGTTGGTTAAAATGGAGAGGAGCAGCAGGTATTCTTTGTGATAAGAAGATACCATTAAAGTTAAAAGGTAAATATTATAGAGCACCTGCCATGTTTTATGGTTCTGAGTGTTGGGCAGTTAATCAACATGTACAAAAGATGTCTGTGACAGAAATGAAGATGTTGAGATAGATGAGTGGTCATATAAGAAAAGACCGTATACATAATGAGGTTATTAGAAACAAATTAGGAGTGGCACCAATAGAGGATAAAATGAGAGAATATCGTTTAAGATAGTTTGGACTTATAGAAAGAAGATCAAAAGAAGAACCTGTAAGAAGGTTAGAAAAACTAAATTTGGAAAGTATTAAAAGAGCTAGAGGACGACCACAAAAGTGTTGGAAAGAAACAATAAAAAATGATCTAACTTATTGTGAGTTAACTGCTAACATGGCACATGATAGGGATCTGTGGAAACAAAGAATCCATGTAACCGACCCCGTCTAGTATGGGAAAAGGCTTAGTTGTTGTTGTTGTATAAGTTGAACAAGTCAATAGTTGGATGGGGCACTTCAGTTAATGCTAATTAATGGTATCGTCATAAACATCACTACCATTTTCAGTGCCAGTGAAATTACTCTAACTTTATCGAAACAAAACCTTTGTTGAAATTTACTTTACATAAATGCCATTTTGACCTTTTCTCAAATGACCATAACTTGAAATATTTGTTGCTAGGACATTCTTCTCACTCTTATTATGAAAGCAGGTTGCGTTATATTTCTTGTATATTGCTCTGTTCTTATTGGACACTTATATTTTTTGTACTTGATGCTGCAGAGATCTCTCAAATAACACACTCACTGGGGCAGCTAGTGCCGCCACTTGTCCAGGCGGGAACTTGTAAGTAAAATAAAAGATCTTCAAACCCTTGAACTTAAAAAGTACAGTATCTTGATATATTTGTTACTTGAAGAAACTACAATACTTTCATAAAGGGCATAAGGATGGTATTTTCCTTCTAGAGTATTAAGAAGTATTATGAGGAATGACAACATTTTGCAATATGACTTTCCATCTTTCAAAATGTACTTTGTATACGACTTCCTTGCATTGCCTTCTCAGACTCCTTGTAAATACAACCCATCTTCAAGAAGTGTAGCCTTTTTCACGTGCTTATGGATGCTATGCTATTTCAAGTCCAGAAGGTATAGGTGGAAGTTTAAAAGACATTTGTCCAGCAGCAACAGAATTGCAACGCATTCCGATATCATCTCTCTCCATTTGCTTGCATTTGGTTTTCTTTTTGTTGGGTGCATAAATATTTGACAACCTGCTTCCTTAATCCTTTATTATTCACTATCACAGGAACTTGGTTGGAAGCTACTCCTCTACAGCAGACAGTTCGTAAGATCATTATCTTCATAATATCCTGTACTTTTGTTTCAAATGTAATAAACTCCACCACTGTTCAGTCTGGTTTCAGCCTGACAAGGTTTTAATTTCAGAATCAGAATAAATTATTTGTCTGCTGTATAATCCTACCTAAGATAACAACTTGATAGCATACCTTTCCTGTTTTTGAATTCGTGAGATGCAGTCCCATAGCTTTTCTGTATTAGTATATAAGAACTTCACTCTCTGTTTCTTCAGTAATTATTAGTGCAATTATGTTTTGGCAGAATTGATCCATGTTTGAGAAAAGACTTTCCTTGCCATGTTAAGCCAAGAAGTAAGTGTTATACTCGATGTGATTAGGTTTCACTATTTAATCTTGATCCATCCTTGACTTTTAGCCCGACTTTATGAACTGTTGCAGATTATAACTTGTTTATCAACTGTGGAGGAAGTGAATATAGTACCAATGAAACAAAATATGAAGCTGACTTGGATCAGAGAGGGGCTGCATTATCTTACATCGTCACAGATAAATGGGCATTTAGCAGTACTGGGAACTTCATTGGTGACCGCTACGATGCAGATGATTACATAGTCACCAACAAATCTAAATTGGATATCCCTCACCGAGAACTATATATGAATGCTCGTATCTCTCCTCTTGCTCTCACATATTATGGTCTGTGCCTTCAGAATGGGAACTATACTGTCCGGCTTCACTTTGCTGAAATAGTATTTACAGATGACAAAACTTTTAGCAGCCTTGGAAAGCGCATATTTGATGTGTCCATACAGGTCATCCAGCTCAACATTTTAAATAGTTTAGTTGATTTATTAGTTTTTATTGTGATTGGTATGTTTTGATTTACTCTTCCTATGCAGGGCATAAAAGTGTTGAAGGATTTCAATATCGAAGAGGAAGCTGGTGGACAAGGTAGAGCGCTCATCAAGAATTTCACTGCTGCTGTTACAAGCAATACTCTTGAGATCCAGTTCTATTGGGCAGGGAAAGGGACAATTTCTATTCCAGACAGGGGCGTGTATGGACCTCTTATTTCGGCTATTTCAGTGACATCAGGTTTGCCACTTGATATGCCAAGCCATTTCTGTAGATCTCAGTAATTTAATGGCCTTAATCCTTTTATTTCTGTATGCAGATTTCACACCAGAAATCGATGACGAGAATTCACTAAAGATACCTGTTATAGCTATTGTCATGATTGTTCTTGCTAGCTGTGTTATTCTGTCCTTGGTTATTGTTATCCTTCATCTGAAAGGTTGCCTGGGAGGCAAAGTACCTGAGGATAAAGGTATTTGAGTAGCTACGCTAGTGCTTTTATCCTGCTGCTTTATTTTTTCTATATGGTCTTTTGCCTGTATTCGTTCTTCACCATGTAACCACAGGAATTGAATGTATGCTTCATATAGCAACTAGCAAGACAATATACATATGAATCTGATAAATAGTTAGTTGAATTTTGCATATGTTTTACATAAATAAACAATTTTCAAAATGTAGTGAAAAGGTCATGAGTATTAACTTTATGATATTGTATAAAGAATTAATCTTTTAGGCAAGAATTTCATTTGTGCAGTGAGAATTATATAACAAAGTGTAGTTTTAAATTTTATTGATCAAGCGTGTGATCAACTTAGCTAATTGATGGTTCGTCTCAGCTTGTGTATGCTTACCTAGGTTGAGCAAATGAACTCATCAAGATTGTTACAAATAATATTATTGAATGGAAGGAAAAACTTACAGATTTTGGCAGATTGGAGGAATGAGACGTCACACGTCTGGCTGCTGCACAACCTCTTTAAATCTTACATACTTAACCCTAATCTATCTATTTATAAGTAATCTAACTTGAATGACTAAACTGTCCCTAATCATACTTAAGTACTAATAAATAGACATAAGTTACACTAAGCCCATAACGAGTTACACTAAGACCCATAACGATTATTAATGAACCATAATGAACCAATCTCTAACACTCCCCCTCAAGTTGGGTGAAAGATATTGAGAACACCCAACTTGGATAATGTGTCTTTCAGTTGTCTGCTAGCAGTAGCTTTAGTAAAAAAATCAGCCCTCTGTTTTGCTGATTTAACATACTCCAATTTGAATTCTTGATTAGTTATCTCTCTGATAAAGTGGCAGTCAATTTCTATATGTTTGGTTCTTTCATGATATAAAGGATTGAAAGCCATCTGAATTGCGACATTGTTGTCACAAAGAGTGCATAAATCTGCTCACAATGCTAACTATAAGTAATATCTGGACGAGTAATTGTCAGGTATATAAGCTTGCCGACCAAAGTTGATATCTGTGAATGTCTCTAAACTCTTCACTATCACCAATGAACAATTTTTGCATGTTTGTTTCTTGAAGGAGATCCATGGTATATTTTCTCTGAGTTAGGAATATACCTTGGGTGGAATATAACACCTCTATGCCCAAGAATAGTGGAGTCGGCCCAAGTCTTTGAGGTCAAATAATCTATGAAGATTCTTTTTTAACCTTGATATTTCTTCAATGTCATCTCCTGTAACAATGATGTCATCAACATAGACAGCAAGAATAGATAATTTTATACCTTTCTTGAAAAAAATAGTATGATCATTGAGACTCCTTTGGTACCCCAGATGGCACACTGCTTTACTTAATTTCTCAAACCAAGTTGTTAGTGACTGTTTCAGCCCATAATAGCTTTATTTAGTTTACACACTTTATCATCACATGCTTTGCTACTCATTCATGGAGGTAGTTCCATATATACTTCTTCATTCAAGTCTCCTTATAAGAAGGCATTTTTTACATCTAGTTGTCATAGATCCTATCCCAAGTTCGATGCCATACTAAGAAGTATTCTTATGGAAGTAAGTTTAGCCATATGTGCAAAGGTTTCAGTGTAGTCAATACCATATGATTGGCTATGTCCTTTAGCAACTAATCTTGCTTTATATATTTCAATGGTTCCATCTACCTTATATTTAATAGTGAATACCCACTTACATCCTAAAATATTCCTATCAAGAGGTAGTTTTGTGATGGTCCAAGTATTATTTTTCACAAGGGCATCCAGTTCCTCTTCTATTGCAGCTTTCCATAAAGGACAATTGTTTGCTTCTTCAAATTTCATAGGAATCTTGTGTTTCTCAACATTCATAACAAAATTTCGATAATTCTCAGAAGTATTAGCATATGAGACACAATCAGAGATAGGATACCGTGCACAAGTACATTTACCTTTGTGAATGACAATAAGAATTTCTAAGTCCTCTTCCACTTGAAATTAAGGATCTGAGTCAAGGGAAATATCTTTGGTAATTGGAGATTGAACTGGTGCTTCATGAGAGTAAATAATCTTTCTTGATCCTCTCTTGTACATCAAGGTATCTTTTGATTCATTTGCCTTTTCTCTATAGTCATCTGCATTATATTTTGCCTCATTAGGAATTAGTGGAAGGACATAAGGAGATATATTTTGAGAGCCAGTTGACTCTCTCTCAGAAGAATAATAGGAAGTAGATTCTAAGAAGGTGATATCCATTGATACATATAGTTTCTTAAGAGTAGGATCGTAGCATTTATAACATTTTTGAGAGTTGAATAGCCAAGAAAAATATACTTTAGAGACCGAGGATCAAGTTTATCACGATTAGGTAGATGACCATGAATAAAACAGGTACAACCAAAGATACGAGGAACTATATTAAAAGGTTTTGATTCCTTATCGAGACATTTCATTGAACTTTCACCCTTGAGTGCACTACTAGGCATCCTATTTATTAGGTAGACATCGGTAAGCATAGCTTCTCCCCAATAGAATTTATGTACATTATTTTGGAGTAAGAGAGTTCTAGCTACCTCCAGAATATGATGATTTTTCCTTTCAGTAATGTCATTTTGCAGAGGTGTATAAGAACAAGAAGTCTGATGAATAATATCATGTATACTCTTATAAATGCCTGCTAATGTATTCTCTCCCATTATTTGAACGAAGAATTTTCACGAAAGTATTGAATTGAGTAAGAATGAATTTATGTACAATTGGAAAGATAGTAGAAACTTTTGATTTTGATTTCATTAAATAAATAATTATAAGACGCGTACAATCATCAATAAAGGAGACAAAATACTTTTGACCAAACAATGAAGTAACTAGACTGGGACCCATATAACAAAATGAAGAAGCTCAAAAGGTTGAGATCGCCTTGAGTCACTTAAGGATAAGGGGCTCTTTGGTATTTCCCAAGTTGACATACTTCATATTCAAAATGAGGTTTATTGACTCTATGATGAGGTAACACATATTGGAGCTTTGACACGCACAAATGACCAAGACGACAATGCGAAAGATGAATTTCTGCATCATGAACGACTACAGTTGAGGCACTATAAGGAGTTGTATGCTGAAAGTGGTCCTCTAGGATGTATAAGCTCCTTTTTAGGCTACCATGACCAAAGATTTTCCCTGTCTTCAGATCCTGAAACACACATCCAGTAGGATTAAAAGTTCCACTACAGATCATAGTATAAGTCAATGAACTGACTGAAAGTAGATTTATAGGAAAACTGAGAACATGATAGACTAATTTTAAGTTTAAAAAACATGTGGGTACACTTTCCTGTCCAATCATATAAGAATATGAACCATATGCTAACTTAATCGGCTCCCATTTTTTAAGAAGTCCATATTATGAAAAATATGATGACTCTCCTACCATGTACTTGTAGCATCTAAATCAATTATCCAAGTTTTTGAATTAGAGAGAGAAGTTATTACCCTTCACAGTATGAGTCGCCTGTGCTATTGTAGCCTGAGAAGAAGATGGTTGAGAATGTTAAGATAATTTTATTTCTAGGCCCTCTATCCTTTTAATGATCTCTTGAATTCCATCTGTACTAGCAGTTGGATTTTCTGCAGCATGAGCTAGTTTCGATTTCTAGAAAAATCAAGTCTACCGTATAATTCCCAACAATTTTCTCTAGAATGCCTTGATTTGCCACAATTAGAACATACAAGTTTATCCATCTCATGAGAACGAAACCTACCACGACCACGTCCACGACTTTGTTGTCCACCTCTTCCACGATAATGTGAGTTTTCTCCTCTTGTTTGAAGTGCATGTTAGTCTATGACCGAGATATTGTCCTTCTCGATCTTCTTCCCTAATTAATAATGAGTATACTTAGCCCAATGAAGGAAGTTCTTCTATGTCTAAGATATTGAGTTTTATTGACTCAAATTCTGAATTTACACACAACAACAACTCAAATACTTTCTTCTTTTCAATTTCAGGCTTTTCAGCATTTCGTTTGGTGTAACAAGAACACTTTATATTAGTATAATAAAGAAGTTCATCCCAAAGTCCTCGAAAATCTGCATAGTACTCATTGATAGAACGAGTTCCTTGTTTACATTTTATGATCTTTTCCAAAATCTTGTACTCTTTTGCAACATTCTTTTTTCTGGAATAAGCTTCAGAAACTGCACACAGTGAATATTTAAGAAACATAAAAGTTTTTGCAATTGATGGGATCATAGACTGAAGTAACCAAGATGATATTAATGCATTTCTCTTTTCCAAATAGGATATATTGCATATGTGTATCTGGGCTCGGTATTTGACCCATTAGGTGAGCCCATCTCCCCCTTGTTATAACAACGAGTTCCACAGACTTAGACCACTTTAAGAAGTTTATGCCATCTAACTTCGTTGTTGTAATCTAAAAATTTTCTATTTTTTCAAGTGAAGGATGTTCAGATGTATTAAAGGGCTCAACCCCTTTTCCTTTGCCAACCATTTATAAAGGAACAAACAAACTGACTTCTCGCAATCAGAATAAAAATTCAATCTTCAATACTTCAATTTTCGAAGAATCAAATGAGGTCTAATCAGATTGGACAAGACTCAATGTGTAGAAGATAGTGAAAGCGCAGAAAATACCACCAAACATATGCTGGATGTGCACAAGATAGTCGTGACGCTACTTTCTTGTCATGATCTGTGTCTGTCTTCTCTGATGTGGTGCAGAGAAAATGGTGGTCGACTACCACTTACTTGTGGTGATATCTAAAAATATTTATGGGCGTCTGTCTCCTCTAGTATGGTGAGTAGAAAACAGTGGTCGGTTGCCACTTTTCCAAGACTGTTTCAATATGATTTTTTTCCAGAATTGAAGTTCACTTTTTTCAAGAAAGAATGATTCTTTTCACACAAATCACATATTTAACAACCTTATAGGCTTTGATACTATGATACAAATAATGTTATTGAATGGATGGAAAAACTTGTGATTTTGGCATATTGGAGGTATTCCTCCAATCTGCCCCAAACGACAGAAAGATGTCACACATCTAGCTGCTGCACAGCCACTTCAAATCTTACAGACTTAACCCTAATCTACCTATTTATAAGTAATCTAACTTGAATGACTAAACTGTCCCTAATCATACTTAAGTACTACTAAATGGACATAAGTTACACTTAGCCCATAACAAGTTACACTAAGACCCATAATGATTATTAATGAACCATAATGAACCAATCTCTAACAAAGATGTGACTAAGAAACCCTTGTTTGGTTCATTCATCTCATCTATGAGTCTTACATAAACTCTCAACAGTAATGTTATGGATAAACTTTGTGGGGGCTGGGGGGGTTATATTGTACATGCTTCCAATGCAATTAACATCAAATTTCACCTCTTGTTGCCAACTCCTAATCTTAGAAGTTCATCTTCACTTCATGAAACCCATATGTTTACTCTTGACTTTTCTACATTGAGATACTTGCACCAAACCCACTACACATGCACTTCAACTCATATTTTTCATGCAAATGAGTACACTTGCAAGAACTAAAAATTCACAACTATAAGTCTATAACAACTAAGTTGTTTTCCATACTAGATGGGATCGACTACATGGATTCTTTGTTTCCACAAAGCCCTATCATAATTTCTAGAATCCATGTTAAATAAGTCCAATAAAGTTTTATGCTGGTTGTTGGAAGCCTAATGCAACCTTGCATTGCCGGTCCCAAGCCTGGATAAAGGAGGAGGGTTGTGTTAGGCTTCCGATAGTCTGCGTAAAACTTCGTCAGATTTTTATAACATGAATTACAAAAATTATGAGTATTGCTTTGGGGTGTCCCTCAGAGCCCGAATGCCGTAATAAGTAAGCAAGGGCCGCTACATTTTCTCTCGAATGTAGTGAATCAATTGCAGAGAGGGTTCCTACATCATGGATGGGTGTGGGTAAAGAAGTTAGTCCCACTACATTGCCGCCTGAATGTAGTGAATAATTTTTAGAGAGGGTCTCCTCATTTTGAATATGGACGGATGCGGGGGTAAGGAAGCTAGTCTAAGAAAATAATATTCGTATTGGTTCTTGGAATATCGAAACATTATCCGGTAAGCTAATGGAGGTGATAGATACTATGATTCAAAGAAAAATTCATATTCTATGTTTGCAAGAGACAAAATGGGTTGAAGAAACAACAAAGGAGATAGAGGATACAAGTTTTAAATTATGGTACTCAGGTAAAAAAAATGCTCGAAACGGAGTTGGTATTATCATAAATAAAGATTTAAAGGATAGTGTAGTAGACATACAATGATATGGTGACTGAATCATGACGTTGAAATTAGTGTTAGGAGTAGAGGTTTTTAATATAGTTTGTGCTTACGCACACCTAATAGGACTATATGATAGTATAAAGATAGCTTTTTGGGAAGTGTTAGATAAGGTGATTCAAAAGATTCTACAAAGCGAGATGATTTGTTTAGGAGGAGACTTAAATGGACATGTTAGTAAAGAGGCATTAGGATATCAAGGGATTCATGGAAACTTTGGTTTTGGGGATATAAATGAGGAAGGTAGGGAGATTTTAAATTTTGCTATGGCATTTGATCTCTTTATAGTCAATACAATCTTCAAAAAATGAGATGAACATTTAATTACTTATAAGAGTGGCTTATCACAAACACAAATTGATTACTTTATTTGTAGAAAAAAAGATAGAGCGTGTTGTAAAGATTGCAAGGTAATTCCAGGAGAAAGCTAAACCACCCAACATCGACTTTTAGTTATGGATTTGCAAATAAAAAAATGAACAAAGAAGAAAAGAGTGCATCGAGCTATTCAGACTAAATGGTGAAACCTCAAAAGCGAGAAAGGAGATATATTTAAACAGAAAGTCCTTCAAGGAGATGTTTGGAATTATGTTGGTACACCGTGTGATATGTGGAACAATATGGCTATACATATTAGGAAAGTGGCGAAAGATGTGTTAGGTGTATCTAAGAGAGGTGTACCGGTACAAAAATAAGCTTGGTGATGGAGTGAAGTAGTGCAAAATAAAATCAAGGTAAAGAGGGCATGTTACAAATTACATTATGCTAAGAAAACTAGTGAAACTTTAGAGGCTTATAAAAAAGCAAAGAAAGAAGCGAAAAAGGCCGTTAGTGAAGCAAAAGCTAAAATTTGGGAGGAGTTATATAAAAAACTCAACTCAAAAGAGGGTGAAAGAGATATTTTTAGGATAGCTAGGGCTAGAGATAATAAAACTAAAGATCTAAATTATGTTAGATGCATCAAGGATGAGGATGAAAAAATTCTAGTGGCAAATGATGATATAAGAAATAGATGGAAAAACTATTTTTATAAGTTTTTTAATGAAAATAAAGATGTTAGTATTAGCTTAGGAGAGTTAGCCAAATCAGAAAAGTATATAAACCACAATTTCTACTGACGTATTTAAAAGAATGAAGTCAAAGAGGCTCTTAAACATATGAAAGGTGGTAAATCGGTAGGCCCAGATAATATTTCTATAGAAGTTTGGAAAATACTAGGAGAAAAAGGAATCACTTCGCTCACAAGACTATTTAATGAAATATGGAAAAACCAAAAGATGCTCGAGGAATGGAGAGCAAGTACACTTATACCCATATATAAGAGCAAGGGAGACATTCAAATTTCAAAATTGTGTGAATTATCGAGGTATCAAGTTAATGAGTCATACTATGAAATTGTGGGAAAGAATTATCGAACGTAGGTTAAGACAAGTATCAAGTTCAACAGAGAACCAATTTGGATTCATGCCAGGCAGATCTACTGTTGAAGCGATTCACCTTTTGAGACGTCTTATGGAACATTTTAGAACAAAAAAGAAAGACCTTCACATGATATTTATTGATCTAGAAAAAGCTAATGATAGGGTACTGAGGGAGGTTCTTTGGAGAACTTTGGAAAAAAGAGGTATCCCATTGACATACATTAACCTTATAAGAGACATGAATGATGGTGCAAAAACATGTGTGAGGACTCATGAAGGAATGACAGAATTCTTTGTAGTTAATATTGGGTTACATCAAGGATCAACTTTAAGTCCATACTTATTTATAATGGTGATTGATGAGTTAACAAAACATATTCAAGATGAAGTACCTTGGTGTATGTTATTTGCAGATGATATTGTATTAGAAGAGGAGTCTAAGGAAAAAGTTAATAGAAAATTGGAACTATGGAGAGAAACATTAGAAAGCAAAGGCCTCCGACTTAGTAGAACAAAGACATAATATATGAAATGTAAGTTTGATCATTTGGTTACCTCAGAGGACATAAAAATTAAAATTGACACACATTGCATCCCCAAAAAGAAAGTTTTAAATACCTAGGGTCAATTTTTCAGAGTGATGGAACAATTGACGGAGATGTTACTCATAGAATTAATGCTGGTTGGTTAAAATGGAGAGGAGCATCAGGTATTCTTTGTAATCAGAAGATACCATTAAAGTTAAAAGGTAAATATTATAAAGCAGCAATTAGGCCTGCCATGTTTTATGGTTCTGAGTGTTAGGCAGTTAATCATCAACATGTACAAAAGATGTCTGTGACAGAAATGAAGATGTTGAGATGGATGAGTGGTCATACAAGAAAAGACCATATACATAATGAGGTTATTAGAAACAAATTAGGAGTGGCACCAATAGAGGATAAAATGAGAATATAATTTAAGATGGTTTGGACATATAGAAAGAAGATCAAAAGAAGAACCTGTAAGAATGTATGAAAAACTAAATTTGGAAAGTTTTAAAAGAGCTAGAGGATGATCACAAAAGTGTTGGAAAGAAACAATAAAGAATGATCTAGCTTATTGTGAGTTAACTGCTAACATGGCACACGATAGGGATCTGTGGAAACAAAGAATCCATGTAGCTGACCCCGTCTAGTATGGGAAAAGGCTTAGTTGTTGTTGTTGTTGTTGTTGTTGGAAGCCTAATGCAACCCTCCTCATTTAGGACCAACCATGCAAGGGAGATCCCTTACATAGGTGGAGTTAACTAAAAAATCACAAAAAGCTCTTAAAATTCTGTACAACTCACAAAAGGCTAAATTGCCCAGCATAACATGAACATACCAATAGTCAACAAAATCTAAACTTTATAACACGATCTGGTAATGTTAGTGATGCTCATGCATACGTTGGTCTGCTGTTCTAGTTGAATTCTGTGTGCTTATATGAAGGCTCGATTCAATGGCTGAAAAATGTGCTTCCTACTTCTCATGGCAGAACTTAGAGGCCAGTTGGAGCAGCAAACAGGGTATTTTACTTTGAAACAGATAAAAGCTGCCACAAATAACTTTGATGCAGACAATAAGATTGGGGAAGGAGGATTTGGCCCTGTTTACAAGGTAACCTGTCATATTAAACATGATCATTATTCACTTTCGTGCCCCAGTAGAGCTCTTTACATCCAACCCTTTTGTTATGAATATAGGGGCGTCTTGGAAGTTTGGATTAACCATTAAAACTATGTAGATTATAACTGAATATTCATCACTTCCAAACAAAAGTACATTTATTTCTTAAATTTTTTTGCCTAAGCAGGGTGTGCTACCAGATGGTGGTGTTATTGCAGTGAAGGTCCTCTCTTCCAAATCAAAGCAAGGGAATAAGGAATTTGTAACAGAGATTGGCATGATTTCTGCTTTGCAACACCCAAATCTTGTGAAGCTATTAGGATGTTGTATTGAAAATAACCAGTTGATGCTAGTATATGAATATTTGGAAAATAATTCCCTTGCACGTGCTCTTTTCGGTAAGTTTGAAAAAATTATCTACACCATCAGCTGGCAATTCTCATTTAACAAGAAGTCCTGGCAAGGCTTTTAGCAACTAATACCCACTGACAGGTACGGACGGTAATTGCTTGAAACTTGACTGGCGGACAAGATGCAAAATTTGCATAGGCGTAGCAAAAGGACTGGCTTATCTCCATGAAGAATCTAGGTTAAAGGTTGTACATAGAGATATCAAGGCTACCAATGTTCTTCTTGATAAGGATCTTAATGCAAAAATATCTGATTTTGGTCTTGCCAAACTTGAGGAAGAGGGCCAAACCCACATCAGCACTCGAATAGCAGGAACAATGTGAGCTCAGTCTTCCATTTTTCTTGCTTCTCTCCTTCTATCCGTATCACTGGTTCCCTTATATTTTCTTTTTATTTATAATTTATGTACTGTAGTTCACATGTAAATGTAAAAGAAAATGTGGGGAAGGTTAGAATCATTCAAACTTATAAAATTCTGGGGCTCAACTTACATTCTAAGTTTCTAACACAAGCACCTAATAAAACCTTTTCTTTTTTCGCAAGATAGATCGACAATTAACTTCATGAAATGAATGAAATGACCATGAACATTTTATTTTTTGACATCAAAGTCATGATGAATCATGAATGAATGCCTGGGATGTAAAACTTCAAATACACACACGCACCTATTGCTTGCTTTATTGAAGTCATGAACGTAGTTCATAGCTTTTCAGTCCCAGAAGGTTGAGCTTATCATTTTGGAGACATAAGTTGGGCTGCTGTTTGACAATTTCCAGCATGTGTAGGTAGTCATCAGTGAATCTGCCATAAGTTAGGCGGTTAAAAGTAAATTGCTCTGCGGAAACTATTAAAACATCATGGATGTGTATCAAGGTGGAATCTATTAATGGCATTGCAAGAAGATTTCCCTTGCAGATGATGTCACTATGTAAGAATTGATAAATGATACATACTAGCTGCATCATTTTCTCATTTTCTTTTTCTGTTTAATTTAGAATCTTTTGTCTCATACTTCATTTCATCTTCTCTGTTCTCGCCTTGCATTATCATGTTTGGTAGAGAAACAATGGGGTCTAGTGAAAAATGTTTTATATGTGCCTCTAGAGATTAGTAAAAATCAGTGTTAATGTATCATGCATATCATGCTCTATGGATCAATACATATCATACGATATGGATCTATGCAAATCATGTACAATATGTATGATATGTGGATGCATCGCCAGCACCTTAAAATTGATCCTTTTTAGGTTCAAGAAATATGTCAATGTTCTTAGTACTAGAAAATGTTACCAAAAATATGTTCTTAGTAGAAATATATCAATATTCCTGATTGTTTATTGCTCTTTATTTTAAAAAATAGTGATTATTATTTTGAGTTTTAGTTTTGTTTCTAAAAGAGTAATATGTATTGGCCATATTGTATCTATGGAGGCGAAGAATACCGCCCTTCTATTGATACAACAACGGATTAAAAGTTTGTTTTAGTTATCCCATGTGACGGATAACAGGAGCCAGTTGGGAATAGCATACATTGTATCCTCCCTGTACTTGGGTGTTAATTTTAGAGAGGATATATGGTTGCAGATATTCTTATTAAGTGTGTGGTACTTGACAGAGGATATATGGCTCCAGAATATGCAATGCGGGGATACTTGACAGACAAAGCGGACGTATACAGCTTTGGGGTTGTGGCCATGGAGATTGTTAGTGGAAAGAGCAACACGAACTACAGACCCAAGGATGAATTTGTTTATCTTCTGGATTGGGTATGCACCTCTTCCTCACCGTTTTTTAGTGTTTTAAAAAGATTCATCATGTCTTTCTAATTTTTATACCGAGTTGGTCTGTTAGGAGGGATAGATGCGTCTAACGTCCAAACCACTTGGCAGATATGGTCTAAGTAGAAGCGAGGTTCTTTCAAAAAAGGAGAAAATGTGAGGTTCTCGCTTTGAAGTTTCACAATAGGCTTGTTTCGACACCCATGTGAAGAGGGTTTTTTCGAATTACGAGTCAAAGAAAAAAGAAGTATATCTATATATATCTATATATATATATATGTGTGTGTGTGTGTGTGTGTGTGTGTGTGAGAACAATAATGAGCCCATGTAAGCGACATCACTTAGAATAGGGTAAGGCCTGACCCGGATTTTGGTATAGGCAGATAATGAATCTTAAATGAAAATTCTCTCTAATTATACCATACCCATTCAAGCTATGTGTAGAATCCTGTTTCTTAACATCTCTCTCTCTCTCTCTCACACACACACACACACACACACACACACACACAACAAAAAAAGAAATTGTGCCCGAGTAACTCTCGTGCTCCCAATTCCTGGTGTTTAAACAGCTCCTTCAATGTCTCACGGAATTGACATCTTTTCTCTTGGCTATAACCTGCCCCTCTGGGGGCGAGTCGGATTTGGTACCTGCGGTTCGGGTGAAGATTACCATTCGTAACCAATTTTGTCCAGGTGCTACTGTCTTGCTTCAAATTCCTGGCGTTTCATCAGTTATTTCAGTCTCAAGTAATTGAGATCTTTCCTCTTTCCTTTTTTATGGGGAAGCCGGGTTAAGGCAGACGACCAGATATGAACACTCCGAGTACTGAACTCGGACGTCGAATGCTTAGTTTTTGTCTTTCTCTTTTTGTGCAAGCCGGGATATGCAGAGCAACAATAAATGCACACCCTGAGTGTTGAACTCATGACCTTTAACTTGAAAGTCTGTTGAAGTCGAACCCCTAGCCAATTGAGCCGTAATTGCGAAGGCTTGTGAAATCCTGCGTTTAGAATTATTTTGCATTGGCAGCTCTATGTTTAAGGATCATCATCCTATAGCAGAGCAGTGGTTCAGTGTGGATAATCATTAAGTTTTTGGTTTGCCTCATCTTGTTATTGTGAACTTCGTTGAACTCATGCACACCACAAAAAAGATTCAGATCTTTCTTTTTGGATGTTACCATATCGTTGGTCATGAAGATGCTGAAATGAAAATTTGCAGGCATATGTCCTACAAGAGAAGGGCAACCTCTTGGACCTGGTAGACCCGAACCTGGGAAAAAACTACTCCAAGGAAGAAGCCTTGAGGATGCTGAAGGTGGCCCTGCTCTGCACCAGCCCATCTCCGACCCTCCGGCCATCCATGTCGACGGTAGTTAGCATGCTGCAGGGGAACCTGCCTGTGCACGAGCCCGCACCCATGAGCGGACATTTCTCATTGGGCGAGGAATGGAGGCTAATGAGCACCGGCATCTCCTCCGACACTCACAAAACGGGAAGTCTGTCAGGCGTCGGACCACAGACGGAGGTCACTGACCACTTCAATGATGTCTCGGCAGTCTCCGGCGGGGACGCCGACAATAGTACGTTCTTGTCCAGCAAATCTTCTCAACCCAAAGATGCCTTTGAAATTGATGTAAAATGATGAGGTAAGCGTTGGTGGTAAAAGGAGGGTAGGAAACCACTGGAATGGCTTGATCTTGTTGTGTTAAGTCTTATTAAAGCTTTGTTTCTTATTTTTGTATTATCCGCTGTTGATTGGTTTGCTTATTCTTCCAATTGTAAATGGCCCATCCTGAAAGCATCTTCTATACAGAATACTTTCTATCTCATGGCATGATCCTGCCGAAACTCCTTGTATCGGTACCCTCGTATTATTATTTTTTTGGTAAATAGAGGTATGGCATACTCAACCCTATAGATTGCAGACCTTGCTCGCTTGCGCTATATGTGGTCAAGAAAAGAACTTTTGAAAAGCTGTTTCTAAGCCTAATATCATGTCTTTTGTCGAAAAGAAAGCAAGATGAGCAGAGAGCGTTCTACTGGATATCAATTGTCCTGCAAACTCGCCGGCGTCCGAATTAATCTCCTTGGGCTGAGGTCCAGTCTGACATTCATTATGAGCACCCATGAAATCTAGAAAGATGGGTTCTGTCATCTATTAGGCACAATCTAGTATTTGTATAAGTCCTAGTAATGAAATAATTTAAGATCAGATTTGTTCCTAGTAAAGTCATTCTAGGAAAGCATGACAAAATAGTCTTTTCTATTATTTTTTATTTTGAACATGGGTTGTTTAAATTGAATGTCAATGAAAATGAAATATTGTCTTCTTTTTCTTATATTGATTGTGCCTTTATTATTGATATGTGTGACATAAAAAATTTGGGTACGTAAGTTTGAATAAGTTGAAGAAAATAGTCAACTTTGATTTATTACTTAGGTTTTAGGTATACACTTTTAATAAGTATGAAGCATGTAGACAAGAGAAAATAACAGGAAAACACTTTCTAAAATAAATAATTAGAGGAACAATCCTATTATAAATTATTTATATAGATATATGTAGGCCTTTTAGGATAAGATCTCATTGTGAGAAAGTTTATTTTATAATCCTTATAAATGACTATTCGAGATATGATCATGTATATCTATTTGACACATAAATCTCAATAATTTGATATATTTAAATAATATAAACAGAAAGTTGAAAATCAATTAGAGTATACAATTAAAGTTCTAAGATCTGACAAAAGGAGATAACACCTCTATATAATTTCTTGAATATTGTAAAGACTTTAGTATCTCAAAACAAAATATCGTATCCTAGGCACTTCAACAAAATATTGTATCTCAAAGATATAGTAGGACCTTCTTGAATATGAATAGGTTTATGTTAATATAAGTTTCTTTTCTCCACGTATTTTGGTGAGAAGATGTAACCATAACAACAACAACTAATCCTTTTCCCATACTAGACGGGGTTGGCTACATGGATTCTTTGTTTTCACATAGCCCTATCATGTGTCATGTTGGCCGTTAACTCGCAATAAGCTAGATCATTCTTTATTGTTTCTTTCCAACACTTTTGTGGTCGTCCTCTACCTCTTTTAATACTTTCAAAATTTAGTTTTTCATACCTTCTTAGAGATTCTTCTTTTGATCTTCTTTCTATATGTCCAAACCATCTTAAACGATATTCTCTCATTTTATCCTCTATTGGTGTCACTCCTAATTTGTTTCTAATAACCTCATTATGCATACGGTCTTTTCTTGTATGACCACTCATCCATCTCAACATCTTCATTTCTGTCACAGAGATCTTTTGTATATATTGATGATTAACTGCCCAACACTCATAACCATAAAATTTTCTTATCACAAAGAATATATGATACTCCTCTCCATTTTAACCAACTAGTATTAATTCTATGCGTAACATCTGAGTATTTAAAACTTTCCTTTGGGGATGCAATGTGTGCCAATTTTAATTTTTATGTCCTCTAAAATAATCAAATGATCAAACTTACATTCCATATATTTTGTCTTTATTCTACTAGGTCAGTGGCCTTTGCTTTCTAATGTTTCTCTCCATAGTTCCAATTTTAATTTGATTATAAAAACAGATATACGAACAAGTATCGTTCAATGTTGTTCTCTTCTTATGAAAAACCTGAAACCTTGTGAAACGAAAACAACCTTACCAGTCCATCAGCGAGCTTCCGCTTCATCCCTTAACAGCTCAAAGCTCTTTCACAATAGAGTTGTTTTAGAGAAGGGGTTTCCCGTTTTCACCTAAGAAAGGTAATAGTTCTTAGTTGCTACTTTATCTTTTTAAAGCTGAAATATGCGTTTTGTTGCTCTAGGCCTTCAAGTTCTGAGAAGAAAAGCATAAGCACCATTGATTTGAAAGGCATGACTCCAAAGTTTCCATCAGGCTTGTTTTGCAATGCTACATAAGAGAGCCGTTTCAGTGACAAATGGAGCTCCCATGCTAATTGTCATTGGATGAATGCAATGAAGAATGGGTTAAGCCTTGTACAACACCTAAGTTGCGGAATCATGGTTTATTTGGGCCAGACCTCAATTAGAGAGGAAGATAGGAGAAATCTGGAGAAAAACGACGCACAATATATTGAAAAAACAACTTTTGTTAGAAGATGATACATTCAATTCACTAGAGGTAGAGAAGGAATGAGAGGCATAGGACATGAAGATAGCTCTGCGATGGAAGGAAAATGCTGAAATATATACATTATGGCAAATCTAGACACACCAAAGAATAAACTGGGAATTAGTTGGTAAGCCTAACTACTTCAAAAATAAAGTTTTTATTGCATGGGCCAAAAGCACAATACTTAGTGGAGGAATCATGGTTTAAAAACGATCAAAATTAATTTAGTTACTGAAAACCAATACTCCAACTCTCCACCAAAAAATGGAAAATTTTAGAAAGTGTATTACTGGCTCCATTCAAAATCCGCAATTTGTTCAAGCATGCTTTAACTCGCATCAGTTCCACGTATGAACTTCAGTAGTGTTAATTGACCATGGCTGCTGCCATCATCTGGCTATGTCTACCAACGTCATCTACAGTATATTCAGTTTCCAGTAATCATTTTCAAAAATGTCATCCCAATGGATTGATTAGTCCGCAGCCGACAAGCATCTGAAAAGTTTTGGTGGGGGGTCGAAACCAGCTTCTTAGTTATTCAATTTTTTCAGTTTTTAGCATTTCGAAGTCGCTCACTTTTCACTTTACGCATCTCTTACCCCATTCTTCTTATATTCATTTCACCCAGAAAACTTGATATGCCAAGATAGGTTGTCTCAGAGCTCAGGTTTTCGACAATGTGGTAAAAAAAGGAAGAAAGAAAAACCATCTCATTTACTCTCAGGACATAATACATGTCAAATAGTTATGGTATTTGAATCTATGTTTGAATGTAATTGGCCGATTTGATTTTGTATGCTTCCGTATTGGCAAGGTCCTTATCCAAATCCTGGCGACATGCATCAAAACAAAAGAGGAAAATTGATACATACAGCTCTTGAAGGGTGGATACGTTTCCAAGCTCCTTTGGGATTGATCCTGATAAGTGGTTCACCACGAGGGACCTACATAACATGAAATGACAAGATAAGACAATGGGAAATTGTGAATATCACATGAGTGCAGGTGCTGACACGGGATCTGGTGCGGGTGGAAGACAGCAATTCTCAAACATCATGGGGTGCGGGATAACACTTATATATAAACATAACTTACTTATATTATCATATATACTTAATAATATCTCATCAAACTAAAAGAAAGAATGTTGTATTTATTGGTTAATTCATTAATAAAGTAATAACTAGTCCATATTCATGAATTGTCTCAGTTACATAATACTAAAAACATTTAGAATAGATAGCGCAGTCAGACACAGTACGGGTGTTGACTTGCTAAAGAGTACGACACAGGTGCAGCACCGTGGTGGAAGTGCAAATTCATTTAGGTTGCTACCATCAACAACTCACCTCATCGTAATTGATTAATGAGGTCTTTCCCATCTAATGACTGGCCAAGTTAGTAAGGTAGAATGAAAGATATGATCGTAGTATGCCCATGGGTAGAATAAACTGAAATTCATGACAACAGAAGGCCAAATATGAGTAAACTCCATATTCCATATGCTAATGACTCCATACCTGTGGATGAGCCCGTGACATCAGTCATGCACCTTCTAAAGTTGCTTTATTTCTTTTTCTTGATGGCACAATCTCTGGTTGCACAGACACTTACTGCAAGTGCGTCAGTGTTGAACTGGTAGCCTCCTTTATTTTAAGGTTTTAAGGGTCAACCGTCATGGCCAAGGGAGCTCATGGGTTTTTGTTCTCTGGTTACATTTTTTACCAAAAATAGCATGACAAAATGTGGTATAAATCTAAAACAGAATTTTATTGATGGAGACCATCTTGTACTAATCTTGTGAAACTCATATAACCAATGGCAATGAAGCCCAAGTAGACAGAATTGTTCCATTGAGATAGTTGCCAGTCAAATCACTGTTCAACAACAACAACAACTAAGCCTTTTCCCATACTAGACGGGGTCGGCTACATGGATTCTTTGTTTCCACAGAGTCCTATCATGTGCCATGTTAGCAGTTAACTCACAATAAGCTAGATCATTCTTTATTGTTTATTTCCAACACTTCTGTGGTCGAGTGTCAAATCACTGTTGAACAGACAAAACCATAGTTAGTTAAATGAAATTCCAGCTAGAGTTTTTGTTTCAATGATTATCTTTCTCCGAGGTTAATAAACAAATGGGCAAGATTTGCTTCTAGGGCTGTCAATAAGATCCAAACGAGCCTGAGTTACATGAATCTAGTTTTCCTGAAGATGCATCCGATTGAACAAGAAATTGAGAAATTGAATTATCCCCAGCAGTGGGTAGCGAGATTTTAACCTTGCTTGATCTGGACGCAATTTTCTTGATATCCTTGAGACAAATTAAAACATATTAACGTTGCACTCTCATCCTAATAATTTCAAATCAACATTCGTCCTGCAAATTATGATAGGGCTCTGTGGAAACAAAGAATCCACGTAGCAGACCCCATTTAGTATGGGAAAAGGCTTAGTTGTTGTAGTTGTATTCGTCCTTCAAAAGGAAACATTTTGGTTTTTCTTTGCATCTGGATCTAAATATTCACAACCTAAAATCTAAGTTCTCAACTTAATCATGGCATATGCTTGTGGAGTCATTTAAGGTACATCCAGTTTCAAGCCAGCACATTTACTGATTTAAGAAATTTTCACCATTGTGTTCAGAAAAAAAAAAAAGCATCCCGAACAGAATCATTTGCCTGATATGTATATCTAATAACTGATGCTGTGAAATAAGTATTTCACATAACTTTCTCATCCTTTTG
This sequence comes from Brasenia schreberi, assembly GCA_036023115.1. Classification (NCBI taxonomy): domain Eukaryota; kingdom Viridiplantae; phylum Streptophyta; class Magnoliopsida; order Nymphaeales; family Cabombaceae; genus Brasenia; species Brasenia schreberi. Next base: position 7,809,570 of record JAYKKT010000078.1, on the reverse strand, counting down.
GCTAAGACGAAGTATTTCACATTTAAAATCTAGTAAATATTCTTACAGACCTACGAAAAAAATGAGGTTACAGTGTATTTAGGTAGGTCCTTAGATTTTAAGATTTCAGCATTCTGGTTCATGGAAGAAAGACAAAATATATGATTAGCAAGGCTACAAGAGACAGAAATTGCAAATATACTGAAAGGATCAATGCAAGAGGAAAATTACAAGTGATATACACTCAGCTTACCAGACAGATGCGTGCATTAGTAGTAAATAAGCCGTGGACGCTTTGTCTCTGTAACAAGTTCCGAGGTTTATGCTTATCGCTTGAAAAGGGCTTAAGCCTCTTCGTTGATGTTTATGCCTCTCCAATGTGTTTTCCTTTGGTTTTTTGGTGATGTCCTCTTAAAAGTGTTTCTGTGAATAAGAAATTATGTAAATGTGCAACCCTAACGCAAAAGTCTTTAAAATATAGGTACTGGTTCCAAAATATAATCCTCAAATTCATGTAGAATATTTATAACTTATTAAAGCTCTAATTAGATTTTAACAAAAAGGACAACTGTAGTAAAAAAGAGTTACGCCTCAGCTGCATTCGAGTTCACCAGCAAGGGCATTCTGCAAGCAGCCGCTGATGGGGAACTGTGGAGGATGATCGATCCGCAAGGGAAATCACCGGGCTTGATCGGATGGATGCCAGAGAAGGCCGTCACTTTTGTTGACAACCATGACACTGGTTCGACGCAGAAGTTCTGGCCCTTCCCTTCGGACAAAGTCATGCAGGGCTACGCTTACATCCTCACTCACCCCGGCGTACCCTCCATTATAAGAACTCACTCCTTAATCCTACTTTGATTGTCGTATTGAGTTGTGAAGCTTGTTCTTCATGATTTTTAGAATGTCACGACAATTTGGTTATTTTATGCTGAAATTTTAGCAAAAAATATTCATAAAAAACAAACTAAAGATAAGCCACTAATATTTGATAATTTGCAACATTTAATGAAAATGGATTTTCACTTGCGTTGTTAACAAATTTAAAAGACTGAAGCATTAAGGCTTATGAGTTATTTATATTCTTGGAGAACATGTCAATACGCTTCATGCATTTAAACAGCCTTCTCCCAACCAAATTTTCCAATCGAAGGGACCTGAATACCAACACACTGACTACGGGTGGTAAGTGAACGGAGCTGACCTCAGTTCAGCTCATTCCCGGGTGGTTTATACTGGGTTTGTGACCTTAACTTTAACTGGGCTGAACATAAGTAATGTGTGTCCGCTAAGTTCGCCCAGGAATACTTGGTTCTTCAATAGTTACAGTAAATCATTTACAGGTGAAATTTACACTCTACGTCATACGAGGATATTGTTTTAAGCATGAGCTAAAACAAACACAAACATGAGCAAAAGTGAACACGAGTTCAAACTCGCCTCATATGTTCAAACAGACTCGTTACGAAACGAACAACTTTACAAACACATTCGAACATTAATTGTTTCGTAAATGCATGATGCTTACGAAACGAACCCAACATGAGCAGCCCATGTTCGGTTCATTCGGCTCGTTTAACCACACAGCAGTGAGACGCCTTAATCAACATTGTCTGTGCTCTTGAGGAAAACATCAAATTACAGACCCCTCTAGAAGGAAGAGAAAGTTTGCCAAGATGTACTTTATCTGTCCAGATGAGAACCAATATACATGAATAAATTCTATTTTTGCCCATTTTTCGTGTGAAATAACTATACTGTCTTATGGCCTACTTAATAAATCAACTTTTTAATCACTAGAATCCGATATGTAACAGGGGTTTTACGAGGTTCGGAATGCATAATTTCCCAAAATGATGTTTTTCATATTTGATACAGCCGTAGATCAAAAATAGATTCCTATGGAATCAAGGGTGTCGACCCCAATTGCTTAATGTCAAAAATCTTTGCAAAAAAAAACTTAAATTAAGTCTTTGATGTTAAATTTAATAGATGCAGGAGAGTGATGACTCACTTGGCTAGCGATGAGTCGAGTTGCTTGTCAGAAATTCGATACCTGGGGGTGTGCGTACCCGGCTTTGACCTCCCCACAGATACCAAAAGAAAATTGAATAGACGCAACCATTAAGGCTCAAGTGTCTTATCCAGATTCTGTTTGAACATTGGCTTTTTTGTTTGGACTGTTCTCAAAATAACAAAATGTAGAAGACAAACCGTTTACAGGTTATACAAAAGAGAATCCAATTTCCAAAATGGCCGGAGGGTTTTGATTCGGAATCGAAACTGACCCGAAGCCGGATCACCTGGATCTGAAACCAGACCTCGAGGGTCACTCGGTTTGGTTCCGATTGCACTTTTCGTAGAACCAGAACTGGGTAGAATCGAAACCTACAGGTTCTTCTATTTTTTATATTTTTTTTCGATTCCGAAAGGTTTAGGACTCAAACTCAAATGGGCCGTTTCAAATCGAAACCGAAACTGGTTACAGCTCCTCGTTCCCGGAACCGGCCATTCTTACAAGCCGGAGGCCGTATGGCCGGATGCCCACAGACACACTACACAGAGAGAGAGAGAGATGCCTGAAGTTTGATAAAACGATGGTCGGGTTTGAAGAAACGATAGTCGGGAGACAGAATCCGCGCAGAACTAGCGGTCAAATATTACACTTTCTCTTCTTCTCCACAGTTGTCACTGGCGAAGGAACGAAAGTGATCACAGGAGAGAAACCTTACATTCGTCGTCGGGGAAACTCGCTTCCTCGGATCGGGATTTCTCCGGTGGATTCACGGCGAGAAGCAAGAGGCAGGAAGCAAAGAGAAATCTCCAGAAAGAGCCGCGGCGGATTCTATCCATTTGGCTCACTCTAGTCCACTGATTCGCCTTTCTTCTTCATACGATAGCTTCGCGCAACCGAACGAAAAGCAAGCAGCTTTGACGATTCTCTTTCGGCTTCCGAGTGAAGACACGCCAATTAAGATACGTTGAGAGTGTAAGTAGGTGGCCTCAATCAACTCTAATACTAAGTCAACCATTAATAAGAATCCTCTTCTCGAGAAAACTCGGAAGAGGAAGAAAAAGCCAGACATAAACAAAACGTATAGAGAACAACCCTGTCCCTCCTCTATCTCTCCTTTCCCCATCTCATGTTCTTTCGACTGCCGCTTCAATATCGGAACCTTTAAAAGGAGAGGAGCAAAACCGCCGACATCATCAGACAACTTCATTCTCTTTCATGTCGTGTCACTATGTTTTGTTCACAAGTAAATCCGTTCCTCTATAAAGCGAAACTGCCTGTTTTGGTTATGCGAAACAAAAAATGGGGACTGAGTTGAGGCTCACACCAACCAGATAAAAAAATAAAATTTTAAAAATCAAAGATACATATGATGAATCGGCGGTTTAAAACCGCTGATGGATCCGGAACCCAACAAAGTGGTCTACCCATAAGCCTAACAATACATGATTTGGTATCTAATCAAAGGGGAGAAAAGAGTTGAAGGGTGCCAAAGCATTATAAAAAGCAATATAATTAAAAGTGCACCTTTCGTAGCCTTTTGACTATGGTTATACTGTGGAATGATCGTTTTTTCAATTGAGAGATTAGTTTGTGCGGTGTTGAGGTATGACTATAATAACATTCATCTTTTTACTCTTTCAAAAACTCTTAAAACTTTCATACTCATATCACTGAGAAATAATAATAGAACGTGAGTGGACAACACATGTTTTATATAGAGAGATATGTATATTTATACTCCATGGTAATATCAATGTAAAATATTGAGCCCCATTTACATAACATATCATTTTACAATGATTGTATAATATATCCATTAAGCCACCTTTCTTTTATGAGTCTACACACACACACACACACACACACACACACACATATATATATATATATATATATATATATATATATATATATATATATATAGATAGATAGATAGATAGATAGATAGATAGATAGATAGATAAAGAGCCGAGCCTAACAAACCAAACCCAAGTTGCTTGTATATAGCTCGACCGGAGCTTGAGCCTGCAAGTCAACGTTCAATGGGCTGAATCACCCCTTACTTAGAACTTCGCAAGTCGTCTCCGTGCCAAGTTCTTCTACCAAGTATATTTCATTTTCATAATTTCTAACTTTTTAGGTCGGATCCAACTCAGAGTACACAATATGGGTGTGGGTGAGGTTTCAAAACAGTCCCTAAGATAGATATGGCCGGTTTCAAAGATAAATCGAATTGGGCCAAGAATTGGCTGAAACGAGAATCTGTCAAACCAAAACTAGAACCAAACCAGGGATCACCCACTTTGGTTCCAGTTTCATCTTTCATTGAAATAGGAATGACCCTAGACCAGAACCAACCATTTCAAACGACTGATTCTTGTATTCTTTTAAAAAAATAAATTTAAAAACATTTTAATGAACCGAAGTTTCAAACTAGCCGGAACCGGACATGTCTACCCCAAAACCGTAAATAATAGCAAGAACTTCTTGTCACAAGTGTCTTATTTTGTATAATGCTATCATTGACGCTGCTTACTCTTGTCGAACTGGAAAGGGCTATGCAAGGCAAGAATACGAAAACCTGCAACCTGTAAGACCACCCAAAGTAACATAAGAAAAATCGAGCAGTGTTTGACCTGTTTTCGACACAAACACAAAATAACAACAAAACCCGAAACATGAATTTGAAAAATATTATAATTGTATGATTTTTTAAATTGTACGGTTTAGAACTTCAATTCTCAATATTTTAAGAAGACATGAGGTTTTACTGTTAATCAATTAAGGGCCGGAATAGAATGGGACTTAGCTGGTTCTGGCTCTGGTTTGCGTCTAAATTACTTGGAACATGAAAAATATTTTAAAAATTCAAAAAAAAATAAAGATATAGAATCGGTGGTTTAAAACTGTTGATTCCAGTTTCATATAAGTAGGAACCGGAACTGAACCAGGTGATCTCAAGTTTCTTGTTTGGTTTGTCCGGTTCCAATTCCAGTCAGTTCATGATTCGATTAATAAATTGCTCAAGCGAATCCAAACTGGTAATGTTTAGATTTAAACCTAAACTTAAAATGCTTTTGTGAGAGCCATACCGGAACCAAATCTAGTTTCATCTTACTCGAGCCAGTGACAAATGCAAATGTATTCGGACTACACTTTCTTGTCCTGCAGTGAGTGTTCATTTGTCGTCTAACACAGCTTCAAGGAATCACCGGACCAGTCTTTTACCTACAAAAATCTTCTTTAGAAAAGTGGCATTCTTCAAATAAAACCCCCACTTGTTTTAAAAGAGACCTACACGTCTCTAGATACTCCATACAAACCACACAAATACGGCCTATGTATTCGCACATCATTATATTTTAAAACTCATTACAATTTATCACATTCACAAGTTCTCATACCGGATCTACATATATATATAAATTCATATTCATACAATATTCAAATATCATTTTGTACAACACATGCATACCAAAACATGTTCTTTATCAACTAAGTCATAAACATGTTTACCTCAAAAGCATATCAAATAACTCATAATTTCAAACATCACATAAGAATCATCAATAAACATTTAAGAATCATGCACATTTAAATATATCCAAAACAAGAAAATAACTTCTATCATGATTCTATTAAATAATGTATAACTTACAACCTCAAAGAGCACCAAAATCCACTCCCTAAACCATTGGGTCACTCTTATCACCACTAGCTCCAACAATTTTGATCTCTAAACAATTTCAAAGAATAACAATAGCTAATTTTATTCAACTACGATTCTAACGCAACAAACCAGACCCAAATCGAATCCTAAATGATCTTAAAATGATCCAAACTCAATCTTGATCTAAATAAGTTGTCTTACATCCAAATTATCATCTTGACCCATTTATGATCTAAACTGGACAACATTTGTGTTCCTAGGTCAACACAGAACCTCACCCAAAGCTAAAATTGCTTAAACATGTTCTATTTCTTACTTAGAACGTGTTTCAAGATCCAACCTGAACCTAACCTATTTATGACATGAAACAGAACCTAGAATTTGTTTCCGACCCACCTAGAACCTATCCAACACATAACTACATGTGTAACATAAGACTCCGAGACACGACATACACTCTAGTGTACCACTAAATCAAGACATGACATGGTGTGTCAGACACGACATGGAAGGGAACATGTTTCACCCAAATCAGGGTAGCCATGGATTATGGCAGTGATTTTGCCTATTTTTGCATTGACAAAGATAGGCGGTAGTCCCCAACCTTGGCCACCGTCGTTGGCGTTTCGTTAAAAAAAATGAGGAAAAACAACAAACTCTAACCTAAAAGAAAATCCAATAATTCTATACTTATTTCCAACCGATTTCTTACCATTAGAGTTGGTTTTCAAACGTTTAGGATGAATCAAATAAGGGCCCTTTAATCCAACACAAATCCAATTATGAACGACATCGATTTTTCTTTAAAATTTGAACAAAACCCTAACGGGTTCTCCCCATAGAAAATCCAATGATACATGCAATTTTTCAACTAAATCAATATTAATGACAACCACCCACACTCTCGATGGCTTTAATATATTAAATCCTTACAGCCCAAAGCCAAAACGATGATGAAAAATTATATTTTTCATTGAAAGTAACAAGAATCTGAAAACAAAAGGAGTTCTTATCCGATTCTGGTGGTTCTTCGTCATCTTAGTGGCTCGCCCAAGTCTCCTCGAGGCTCCCAACAATAGCAACCCTTTAAAGGGTTTTAGTTAGAGGTAATCTACCCTGACAATGGCAGTTGCCATTTGTGATGGCCTCCCACCACATTCATTCCAACAATACCCATATCAGGCATTGTTGTTCTTCCTATCCTGGGAAGATTTGGATCTAGCCTAATCCAAATCCAAATCATCCCAAACCATTACACTTTGTATTATAGTATTTCATACTTTGAACCGAAGCAGGTCAATTCAGACACAACCCAATTATTTATGTCACTTTGAGTGGATACTTGCACTAGCTTTTAGGATCATGATATGGAGTCTCCTCCTTTTATCTTATTATTACCCTTTGACTATGAATCTTACTATAGTTGTATAACCAGGCTCTTGCGTGGGGACTCTCTAGCAACTTCTAGTGTATAGGATATGGTGTTGCCTTAGACAATAAGGCACCCCCTTTGCTTTTGTGCTTAGCATGAGTCTCCTATCTAAGTTATAAGTATGTTGCGGGCCACACACCTTTACTACTATCAATACAATCACTTTGCTTTTGTGCTTAGCATAAGTCTCCTATCTAAGTTATAAGTATGTTGCAGGTCATGCACCTTTACTGCTATCAATACAATCACTTTGCTTTCTTATTTACTCTCAAGTTTCTATGCTATTACTCTAATCGATCCTCCCAATCATTAGTCTTAAGCTTTCGGTGAACCACTGCATCGTTTGTGAAAAGCTTGGTAGGTTGTGTGCATCCTAACGCTGATCACGAGTTCTGAGTCGTCGGGTGATTATAACGTCAGGGGGTGACAACTTTGGCATCGAAATTAGTTCAACTCAAAGTATTAGCGAGTGGGTGCGTGACACACCCCTCTAGATTGATAGCATAATGGTAACTCCTTCTTATCAATGATTGCACATGTTGACACCATAGCTACTAATACTCATATGGTTGGTAACCCTGTTCGTCATATAAAGGAAAAGTCAAAGATTGTACAAGTGGCCGATCCTACTGAATCTGTGTCAAGACTTCTGCCTGATATTGATGCTAGACTTACTATGCTCGAAAAGTTGGTAGCTCACTTAGATACTTTTGTTGGACGTGATTCAGAAGGTTTTGACCGGTTCACGAAAGAAATCCATTCCAGTGTGCAAGATCTGAATGAGCTCGTGGGAGTTTGTGAGAACAACTACAAGTTCACTACTGAACAATTCAAACATATGAAAAAGCACCTCTACCAGACGGAGACTACGTTGCTGACCCTATGTTAAAACTTGAGGAAAGAATTGTAGTGGTATCCCCGGAGATGCATACTTAAGAGGACTCTCAAGCTAGGATGTTGACTCAACTACATGGAGTCGACAGAAGGTTGGTAAATGGCAGTAGCCACGGGAATGGTGGGGAGCGGAGCAACCCCTATTTATCAAGGTTCGCAAACCTAAGGCCTTTGTTGGTGGCCGTGATGCATAGGTACTAGAGAATTTCTTATATCAAATGGAACTTTAGTTAAAAGCTAGCAACTATGAGGACAAACTCAAGCTAGCCGCAGTCACGATGTTTCTGAAAGACGATACCATGTTGTGGTGGTGGAGCATGTTGGATGACGTTGTTGAGGGATAATATCATATTCGTACTTGGGATGAATTTAAACGAGGTATTTTGGATCGCTTCCCCGCACAACACTAAAGTCGTTGAGAAAAGAAAGCTCGACGTGTTGAAACACTATGGACCTATTAAAAACTACATCAAAGAATATCATATGCTAATGTTGAACATATGAACTATGACACCGAAAGATAGACTCTTTAAATTTCTCAACAAATTGCAAACTTCGGCGGAGTAAGAGTTGAACTAAGTAAACCCCAAGTCCCTCCTAGAAGCTATCACGACAATAGAACGACTGACAGATAATTGTCGAAGAGATGATGGTAAGAAATCCTTCCCTAAGAAGGATAGTGAAAAAAAGGAGGATAAGTCAAAAGATCATCGTGGCAAACAGGGTGATGGCTAGCTCGAAACTTCTCACAACTTCAAAGACAAAGATTAGAACTGCAAGCACAAGAAAGGGGATAAAGAAAAAGATACTTTTAAAAAGAAATGCTAGTATTGTGGTGGACCGTATTATTCTTTTAAATATCAACACAAGAAAGATGATTTTGTGCGCGCTAACAATATTGTGCAAAGGACGGAGCCCCTTGTAGAAGAACCACAGATGAGAGTAATTAGACTTTGAATGTTGTTGAGTTTGACGACCAAGCATCTGCTTCTACGACGTGTAAGAGATTAATGTTTTTAGAAGCGATGCTGAATGGGAAATATGCCCCAGCAAATTGAGGCACTTCGCACAATTTCATATGCCTTTAAGAAACAAGGCATTTGGGGTTGCGAGTAGTGTCAAGAGATTATCGGATGAAATTTGTTAATTCATAGACCAAGCCCATTGAGGGTAAAGTTATCAATGTTCCAATCAAGCTAGGAAGTTGTATAGGTGTCACTAGCTTCACTATAAGCTCTATAGATAACTACAAGGTTATTCTACGACTGAAATTCATGCGTGAAAGCAAATGGAAACTTTGACTCCACTACAATCCAATAGTTATCGTAGATAGTTCGACTCTCTGCATCGTTCAATTCAAGTCTACTTGCAATGAACAAATGTGAGTGTGCTTGACCCTACAATTAAAGAAGGGCTTTAAACAGGGTGAAGAGATGTTCCTAGTGACTTTGTGGGAGATAAAATAGGAGATGCTCGATGAGGCGATAACCCTTAAGATTTATGTTGTACTACAAGAGTTCGTAGATATCATGCTCAATGAACTCTCAAAAAAACTACCCTCTCATCGGGAGGTAGATCATCAGATAGAGTTGGTGTCGGGTGCAAAACTACCTGTTATGGTTTTGTATCGCATAGCCCCTTTAGAGTTGAAAGAGTTTATGAGATAGTTGAATGAGATGATGGCTTAAGAGATTATTCGACTATCGAAAGCTCTTTTCGGTGCACCCATATTATTTTAATCTAAACATGACGGATCAAAGATACTCTACATAAACTATCACATCCTTAACAAAGTGATGGTTAAGAACAAGTATTTGTTACCTCTTATAGCAGACTTATTTGATCAATTGGGATAATCATGAATGTTTTCAAAGTTGGACCTTCGATTAGGTTATTGGCAAGTGCACATTGTGGATGGAGATGAGGTGAAGACAATTTGTGTCACGCAATATGGTGCATATGAATTTTTAGTCATGCCATTCGACTTAACAAATGTCCCTACGACCTTCTCGACCATGATAAATAAGATCTTTTACCCATTCTTGGATAACTTCATGGTGGTCTATTTAGATGATATTGTGGTGTATAGTGCCTCTATACCACAATACATTCATAACTTACAGATAATATTCAAGGTTCTACGTGACAATGACTTATACATCAAACAAGAGAAATGCTTCTTTGACAAATCAGAGATTGATTTCATAGGGCATGTTATTGGTAATGAGAAACTCCAAATGAACGCGAAAAAGATTAAGGCAATTGAAAAATGGGATCCTCCAATGAACCTAACAGAGCTTTGATCATTCCTCGGATTGGCAAACTATTACAGTTATTTCATAAGTGGTAATCCGCTATAGCATCATCTCTCATGACCCTGCTGAAAAAGAGCAACATTGGGATTAAAATGAAAATTATCAACATGCATTTGATCAATTGAAGATGGTTGTTACACGAGAACCAGTTCTAAGATTGTCTGATCATACCAATCCTTTTGAAGTACAGATGAATGCCTCAAATTACGTCCTAGGTGGAGTGCTTATATAGGAGGGGCACCCCATCACTTATGAAAATCGCAAGCTAAAAGACATAGAGAGAAGATATCATATGCAATGACAAATAAATGATTGCCGTAGTGCATTGTCTTCACTCTGGCGCCACTACCTCTTGGGAACACCGTTCGTGGTGAAGACAAACAATGTTGTTATAAGTAATTTTCATATTCAAAAGTATTTGACTGCTAAGCAGGTGAGGTAGCAGCAATTTTTAGCTGAATTCAACATAACTATAGAGTACAAGCCAAGAAAACTGAACTCCATTGTTGATATATTAAGTCGGAAGTCAAACTTTCTCATCGCAATTCAAGAAGACACTAGTGAAAACGATTATCAAATTGAGAGCGATCTTTTGGATCGCGTACATGCTGTCATGGAGAGTGATGATATGGCAAGGAAATTAAAAGCACTGGGTAATGAAGGTAAAACCAAACACTTCTGAAAATAGGACGAATTATTACTGACTAAGGGTGGATGTATCTATGTATCTCTTAAAGATAATTTATGAAGAGACATATTACGAGAATGCCATGTCTCATCGTGGGCAGGATATAACGATTCTTAAAGTGTTCAGTGATAATGATAACCACATATGATTGCTTCAGTTCGAATTTCAACAGGTACGCATCATAATAATCTTTAGTAGAACGATTTCTTTCTTTCAAATCCTCATGTCCGATATGTTTTCATGTGGAATAGAGATCTTTTGTGTCACGTGGAGTAGAGATCTCTTGTATTGATTAAGTTCCTCAAGCATGTACACAAGCATGTAGAGATGGAAGTGAAAAAAGAAAAGCATTTGAACTTTGTTGTATAAGTACGTAGAGATGGAAGTGAAAAAGAAAAGCATTTGATCTTTGTTGTATAGCATGTAGAGATGGAAGAGGAAAAAGAAAAAAAAATCGATCTTTGTTCCTCAAAGGTGAAAATTTTATTCAATGGATGTCCTCCTTTACTATAGCTCAATAAAAACTTAAATGATAAAATCTTTCCAAATAAAAGTGGACCTAAATATGCCATTTCAAACCCAAACTAAATGTCAAACCAAATAACACTCTAAATTATCCAAAACTAAACCCAAATCATATCAAACTAAATCCAAATAAATTATACTCTCTAAACATGTTAATATGGTTACACAAAACCCCTTATTACATAACCAAAACAAACAACAAAAGACCTAAATAGGGCTACTCAAAGGTGAGTCAAATACTCAATTCCTTTGTGCACGCTTCTCATGTTGTATGTGGTGCACGTATGTGAAACACCTAAAACTAGCATTGTAACATCTTCTACCTCAGTGTACTTCACTCCCCATCTCTCCCCCACCTTGAATTGAGATCCACGAAGCAATAGTAGTGACGACAAGGACCACTTCAATCCCATCGCAGTAATGGTGTCGGATCTCACTATGGGAATGGGACCATGATCCTTGGCTTGACTCTGTCCCCTGAACATCCTTAGATATTGTGTTCATAAAAAAATACCTGGAAAGAGTTTTTGAGATGGTTGAACTTGGGCAAAATATATGTATGGTAAGTTTCTTGGCCACAGTGAATGATAGATAAATTAAAGGAAAAACTTCACAAAATTATTATAGTTGTCATAGGAAATGTGCACTTAAATACCTTATATTTTTCTTTTGATTTCTACCAATTGTTAGAACGCACGCTCGTTTTGGTGGAGCGAGCTTATTTTTAGCCTCAGATGGGATTTGATGTAGAAACTTATGTGCGGATTTGTTTGATTTGACAGTAGAACAAGGTTGATAACCAATGTCCAATAGGTTTATTGGAGTCTTTACCGGTGCCTAAGCAACTGTGAGGAAGTGTATCGATAGACTTTATTATGAATCTACCAAAATCTAATAAATGTCAATCTATTTTCGTGATGGTAGATATATTCTCTAAATATGAGGTGTTTATGGCAACTCCCATGAACTGCACAACTGAGAAGACCACAAAACTCTTCGTTAAACATGTAGTTAAGTATTGGGGACTACTAGCTAATATTATTAGTAATAGGGATGCCTATTTTACAAACAATTTCTGACAGAAATATTTTGTTTACTTGGTTCGAAACTATTTTTTCTACTAGTTGTCATCCCTAGATAGATGGTAAAATGGAACACATAAATGACTTGCTTGAGGATTATCTAAGGCACTATATGAGATCCAACAAAGAGGACTAGACATGACTTGATATCGCTCAATTCTCGTATAATTTGCATCGTAGCAAGTCTACTAGGAAGAGACCCTTTGAGATGGTCATGGGAACACAGTTGTAGACACCGCACACTCTGGCAGTACAATATAAAGGCAAGACTCCATCTCACACACCTTTTGCACCGATGTACAAGAGTAATATGATATTGCCTATGCTCTCCTTGTAAAGGCAGTGAAGTATACGAAGAAGCGGGTGAACATGAAGAGGTGTATTGTCAAATTTAGTGTCGATGACAAAATCCTTATGAAGCTGTATCCAAAGCAAACACAAATCTTTCACGGGCAACACGCTGGGCTAATCCATAAGTACGATGATCCCTATACTATAACCAAAAGGGTAGAAAATTGCGCATACCGACTAGATATTCCAGACCACATTCATCTGTATCATGTCTTTTATATGAGTAACCTAAAGGCTTATCATACTGATATCGAAGATGAAGACCGCAACCAACTAGTTCGAGCACTTGCGCCACTAAGGACTCTGGGAGCTAAGGGAGCGGAACACATCATTGACCATATGAAAGACAAAAGAGGACACATCATGTGCTATCTAGTCAAGTGGAAAGGATATGATGAAGCGGACGCAAGTTGAGAGAAGAAACTCACGATACGCTAGTTTCCGAAAAAGATGCAAGAGTACCGTTTGCGTGATGGATTGTCGTGGACGTGAGTAGTTTAGGCGGGAGATTGTGACCCTTTGACCGTGAATCTTACTACGATTGTGTAACCATGCTCCTACGTGGAAACTCCATAGCAACTTCTTGTATATAGGATGGGGCGCTACCTTAGACAGGGAGGTACTATCTTTGCTTTTGTGCTTAGTATGAGTCCCACATATGAGTTATAAGTGTGTCGCAGGCCACATACCTTTACTGCTATCAATATAATCACTTTGTTTTCTTATTTACTCTCAAGGTTTCTTCCTATTACTCCAATCAACTCCCCAATCATCCGTCTTAAGCTTACGCTGATCTACTACATCCTTAGTGAAAGGTTGGCTACGTTGTGCGCATCCTAGCGCCAGCCATGAGTTTCGAGCCGTTGAGTGATTTTAACATCAGGACATGACATTATGTTACCAAAAGTAGGACTCGACGGTTGCAATTAAATAGTCGGTTTTGGTTATCTTGGAACCTGGTATTGTAACCGAATTGACCCCAAGTCAGTTCTTGTTACTATTGCATTACAACCGATTTCGGTTAGAGTCTTCCAACCGGTAAATTTATTAACAAATTTAAATTCTATCTTTTTTTTAAAAATCAGAATCGACAGTTTTGAACCGTCAGCTCCAATTCCAATTTTATAAAAAGTGAAACCGGAACCGAACGGAATGGTCTCTGGTTTTGGTACTGGTTCCGGGGTTCAGCCCGATTTAGTTCTACCACCATGCCGGTTACGAAACGGCCATGTCTAAGAGCAATCGCGCAAAAGCATACCGTTGTTTGCCAAGGTTGGCTTTTGCGTATTGCATTTGCTTTCTCGTAACCTTTACAAGATCAAAATGAATTGAAAGAAAGAAAGCGCATTAAAGAAAGCTCTAAGGCAGGACCAGACCCTGAAGCAAAATCACATGCCCTCATATTCTTTGCAAAATTTCGAGTTCTCTTCTTTAATCAAATGTTACAAAAGCATCCCAAAGACTTAATCTAATTACAAAAAGGTTTCTCAAGGTTTAAATCATTGTTCACTTGCTAGCACCAACGTTCACGCACCTGTCAAGTAGAGGTCTATTAACCTAAGGTTTAACATGAAGTTAGTGATGAAATATATTTTTTCTTTTTATAACACATGCAAAATATCGTTTCTAATATGTAGTATACAGGCATCTCTATACTTGTCGTTCTTAGCTGTACGTGATACAAACATATCTTAGCTGATAGTGACACAGGCGAATACTATATATAGTGATATATACTTAATGGTACAAATTGCTTTTTAGATTCCAATCTCTACCATTGAGTGTGTCGATCAAACAGTGAAAATGTTTGAGAAAATTTAAGCATAAATGAAGATTGAGCACTGATCACTATCCTTCTCTCTATATATATATGTAAGATCAATAATGTTATGTGATGTTGAGTGATGGCCAGGCAATTATCAACATGTGCAAAAGATGATGACACAAAAGAAAAAAATTGAGGTGAATGTGTAGTCACATAAGAAAAGATTGTATCTATAAATGATATTATTAAAAAAAAGTTCACATTTAAGATGGTTTAGGCACGTAGAGATGATCAAAGGAATCTCTAACAAAAAAGTATAAGAAAACAGACAGTTAACAGTTTAAAAAAGAGACTATAGAAATGTTGAAAGAACTCTATTAAATATGATGTAGCTTTTCTAGAAACAAACAACTAGTGATATGGCACAAGATTGAGGGCTATGGAGCCAAAGAATCCATGTACACAATCCCACCTAGTGTGCTAAAAGCTTGTATATCTAAATATGTCAGACAGATCTTTTCCTCTCCTTTTTTCCCCTCTTAATAGTTGTAGGTATAAGAGAGCAAAGACACTGTAGCTAGGTTTCTGAATGACTTGCGGAGCTCATCAGAATGTTCTGCTCACTTGTTTGCGTTGCTGAAGAAACTATCTCTTCCTCTTTGCTAGGAACTGTCTCGGATGAGTCTATCCATGGTGAACAGCCACTACTGACTGACTCAGTTAGAGTCATGGTATCCTGATCTCTTCTCACAAAAGTTCCAATACAAGTTGATTTGTTGACCACGGCTTTGCCTTCCAGGATCTGCACAACTGCAGACATGGTGGGCCTGAGCGTGGGAGACGGGCTGGTGCACAAGAGGGCTAAGTTTATCATCATCAAGGCCTCTTCCTTTGAGAAGTCTGACCCTAGGCTCGGGTCGACCAGCTCCAGGAGCCTCCCTTGCTCTTCAAAGGCATAAGCCTGAAATTACATTATAATGCACCAAGTAAGCATATAGGATCTTCATGCTTGGAAGAACAACAATGGCAGCGAAAGGAACAGATTACTCGTGCTTTGAGCCAGAAAGTGTTCACTAAAATCTGTTCAATAGAGTTGCAAAAACGACCACTAAAGAATATATTTGTCTCAGACAAACATATAAGCTCGTTAAGGATTTTCAAATATCGAGCATGCCTTCTAGTCAATAGTGACTGAAACAAGTAGAGGCCTAAAGCGAAATACCGAATGGGGACTCATTAGGAGATTACACAAAATATTTGGGGCCTTAAAGTTGATGTGCTATAAGTGTTTGAAAAGTTTTAGGACCTACAGAATTGGTACTATAACGAGTTCAAAATTTGAAGGGGCCTAAGGCGGTTGGTTTCCTTTCTGTCATAGTCGACGATCAATCCCTGAATCTAATATAACCCAATACAATGTAAATAAATTTAGCTTGCAAAATATAGGTTTTAGAGATGAGACCTTATAGTTTTAATATTTAATAATGGAACTTTCTGAAGAAACCCATATCGAGCTAAACAACATATATTTAGAGCTAAAACATTACTAATTTTTTCCTTTTGCAACCAAGCAGCTTGTTTAAGCTCATTTAATTGTATTTTCAGGAGCTTAAGCTTGTCTCAACTCACTGTGTATAGAACCAGTGACTGCACCACCTCATTCTTCAGGATTGTGGCTTGCATTGCCAGCTCTTGAAAGAACATGACAAAATAGTTTCCAAAACAAAAAGAAGCACAAGAAAAGACAGAAACTCTCGCTTTTAGGAACATCATCCATGTTATTTCTTTACATATACCCCCTGCCAACTTGCCTTTAAAAATTATAATTAAATATTGAGATTAAGTTATCAGTTTGTGATGTAAAATATAATCTGCAAGAAGAACATGCGGAGTATTTTCACTAGCAACAAAAGGTAAAAGAAATTTACGGTAAGAGTATATGACAGATGATCATACTGATCTAATATTATAAAAGAAGGTACTGCAACAACAACTAAGCCTTTTCCATTACTAGACGGGGTCAGCTACATGGATTCTTTATTTCCACGGAGCCTTATCATGTGTCATGTTAACAGTTAACTCAATATAAGCTAGATTATTTTTTATTGTTTCTTTCCAACACTTTTGTGGTCATCCTCTATCTCTTTTAATACTTTTTAAATCTAGTTTTTCATGCCTTCTTACAGGTTCTTTTTCTGATATTCTTTCTACATGTCCAAACCATCTTAAATGATATTCTCTCATTTTATCCTCTATTGGTGTCACTCCTAATTTGTTTCTAATAACCTCATTATGTATATGGTCTTTCTTTGTATGACCACTCATCCATCTCAACATCTTCATTTTTGTCACAAACATCTTTTGTACATGTTGATGATTAACTGCCCAAAACCATAAAACATGACAGGTCTAATTACTGCTCTATAATATTTACATTTTAACTTTAATGATATCTTCTTGTGACAAAGAATACCTAATGCTCCTCTTCATTTTAACCAACCTACATTAATTCTGTGTAACATCTTTATCAATTCTTCACTCTGAAAAATTTATCCTAGGTATTTAAAAATTTTCTTTTGGGGATATAATGCATGTCAATTTTAATTTGTATGTCTTCTGAAATAACCAAATGATCAAACTTGCATTCCATATATTCAGTCTTTGTCCTACTAAGTCGGAAGACTTTACTTTATAATATTTCTCTCCATAATTCCAATTTTCTATTAACTTTTTCCTTAGACTCCTCCACTAACACCATGTCATATGCAAATAACATACACCAAGGCACTTCATCTTAAATATGTTTTGTTAACTCATCAATCACCATTATAAATAAGTATGGACTTAAAGTTGATCCTTGATGTAACCCAATATTAACTTCAAAGAATTTTGTCGTTCATTCATGAGTCCTCACACATATTTTTGCATCATCATACATATCTCTTATATCGTTTATGTATGTCAATGGAATACATCTTTTTTCCGAGGTTCTCCAAAGAACATCCCTGAGTACCCTATCATAAGCTTTTTCTAGATCAATAAATATCATATCAAGGTCTTTCTTATTTACTCTAAAATGTTCCATAAGATGTTGAAAATGCTTATAAGGTTCGTACCTCTATTTCATGTTTCAATAAATATCATACCTCTTATAAGGTTTTTGCACCATTACATGCTTTTGCGCCATTGTAAAAGAAGGTACTACTCTTGAAAATGCTCTATTTCAATTTCTAGGTTCATTTTATTAAATTAAAATGAGCATAGTTCATCAAGAGAATTTCATTTAACTGATTCTTTAGCAGATTTAAACAAAGCCATGTATATAACGAATGAAAGGAGACGCACCGAGTCCAAAAGAACAGCAACCTCTTCCCTGGGTAAGTTAGTTGCATTGCTTTGACCGCTTACAATTTCTAGTGTCACAACTCCAAAACTGTAAACGTCCGCCTTGTCTGTTAAGTATCCCCGTGTGGCATACTCAGGTGCCATATATCCTCTGTTCAAATATCAATAATTTCAAATACAAAACCTGACCACACATACACACAAGCATGTGTCTACACACACACACGCACACACACAGGCATTTGTCTATACACACGCACACACATACTCAGATGGTTCAAATGTCAGGTACAATAAAACGTGAGACTATCTAGAGGTATGTACTCAAGGCTTGATCTGGTAGATGATAATACTCATTTTGCAGGTTTCAGAAGTCGTTTGATCTTAGTGGATCTCTTTCTCATGTTTACATTGATGAAATGATATGTCGGTTGGTTTAGTTAGTATAGATGAAGTATATCTTACGACATACTAAGATTTCCAAGTAAAACAACGCATCTCATGTTAGGAAACTGCAGTTTCTTGAAATTCAAAAACCTGATCTATTGAATTGCCTGGAGTGTCTACAAATTTATGATATGAGGTCTACGATCAGAAGAAATACATGATAAAACTGAGAAAATATGGTTACCATGTTTAACTAGTGTAAAGAAAAACTGAATAATGAGTGACACCTTCCTCACTTTGCACTACTGATAAATGAAAATGGAGTAAAGCACATAAACGGTGACTCACACAGTCCCAGCTATTCGAGTACTGATGTGTGAATTCTCCCCTCCATCGATCCTAGCTAATCCAAAATCTGATATTTTTGCATTAAGATCCTTATCAAGAAGAACATTTGTTGTTTTTATATCCCGGTGAACAATCTTGAATCTGGATTCTTCATGAAGGAAAGCTAGGCCTCTCGCAATTCCAATACAGATGTTGAACCTTGTCCGCCAATCCAGTTTTATCCGTCCTTCAGTTGGACCTGCAAATTACCGATTTGTCATGCACTATCTTGAGTTGCCAAATATGGTTATGAAAAAGGTAACCATTGGATATCCTTGTCACGCTATACCGTTAGCTTACAGAATGTTTCCAAATCAGATCACTATTCTGGTGCATGCAGGTTGACCAACCATGTAACCCGCAATATAAAGAACTAGCTTTAAAATGAGAATAGCTTACTAGGAAATATAGAAGGATGAATATGAACTTCCTGATCTGTGCTAAAAGACTACAAAACCTTACCAAACAGGGCACAAGCAAGTGAATTATTTTCCAGGTACTCATATACGAGCATCAGTTGTTTCCCTTCAGTACAACAGCCGTGTAGCTTAACAAGATTCGGGTGTTGCAACACAGATATCATGGTGATCTCATTCAAAAATTCTCGATTCCCTTGCCTTGATTTTGAAGAAAGTTGTTTCACAGCCACTACTCTACCATCTGGTAATGCACCCTGTTCAGAAAAGTAGTGAATAGGAAACGCAAATGGTTGCTGTAAATCACTCAAGTAAATAAAACACGCATATCTGACATCATTTTCCCAGAACGTAACTGAAAATACAGATTAATGTATTTCACTTTTTCTGAAATACATGGATCCACAGAAAGCAATAATTACTTCCTCAACATTTTGTTACCCTAACGGAGGACAAATGAGTTACTAATAAGGTACCAATTGTTGGTGATCACATGTATGCCAATTGAATGTTGATAACATATGAAACCATGTGTAAGTTTTTCTTCCTCTACTGGCTCTTATGGAAGAAGTTGATGAGGAAACACAGTTTTGTTATGCTATCTTCCAGGTTCAGTTGTCTATTATGGCTCAACATCTTCTCGGGCTCAATGTTTGTTCATCTTATAACATGGTTTCGCTGACAACTCTCTTCGGAAAAGGGGGAGATCGCAAACAACAGGCTCTTGAATTCATTTCTCAAAGGATGATTTTCATAGCCAACACCTGGTTAGTTCAGGTGTGTGGCACTTTTTCCCCTTAAGCAAGCTTTTGAGTTCGAGTCTTGTGAATGGAGCAAACCAGGGCAGGAGAGATTTACCCCCATGCTGGACCAAGCCAGCCTGCACTGGATTAATCAGGGCCATTTGGGCTTCCGGATACGGGCAGTGTACTTCAGAAGGATGATTTTCACACATGTTTGTGTCTTAAACAATGTCGTATAAGAAGCAGCACAAAATTGGTAAAGTTCAACCTCTGGAACATGAAACCGTGAGTGATGACATGATACGGACAAAAAACCCATTGCATTTTCATAAAATCATAAAGTTCACCTTGTAAACTGGTCCAAAGCCACCTTCTCCAACCTTGTTCGCAGGGTCAAAATTTTGTGTGGCCTCTTTTATCTGGTTAAGGCTGAAGAATAACTTTCTTTGCTCTAAGCTTCTTAATTCTGTAAAAAAGTGAAAAATTATTGAGTGAAAGTGAAGCATAACTCATTGATCAGTAGGGTATTGGACTACTCTTTCCAGCATATTATGTAGGATTTGGAACTTATTTTTCCAATTAAGAATGCAACTTTTGGAGGAAACCAGCAGGTCAGCTACTTTATTTCATAGGCCTAACAATTCTCAAAAGATCGACCTAAATTGGTGAACTTTTTTAACTCTTTTTCCTAGCATCCAATTAAAAATGCAATGAACTTTTCAGTTAGCCAAATACAGGATGCCGTTCTTGGAATTACTGTGAGGAAAGATGAAAGTTGTTGCAATTTATTAATTTTCTAAGATATCGTGGGAATGAATTGAGATACATCTGTTCATACCTTTATCTACTAGACTTTGGCCTCCAAGACAGCCCTTCATCCAAAGGATTGCTAAAATAATGAAGAGGAAAAGACAGCCGAAAATGATAATCAGAATGATAACTTTAGTAGAGATCTTCCGTGAAGGTTGATCATAGTTCTCTGGCTCAAAATCTGAAAGAAAGGAAAAACTACATGCATCAGAGGAACATGTGCTAAGACACCTTCCTTCAAATACAGATAAGTACGCTGTCAGTTTTTCATTATAAGTCTAGTGAAACAGCTGAATCATGTCACAGTGATTGACAGGGGTGGACCTACTCATGTGTAAGGTGAGGCAGCCACCTCAGTCGATATCTGACTAAATCCCAAAAAATCTATACAGTCTGGATTTTTTGAAAATATATATGGATTGCCTCCTAAATTCCATCCAAATGAACTTTACCTCAACACAAAACATTTTCTAGGTTCGCTATGGTGACTGAGTTGCAAAATTGCGATCACAAGTACAATTTCATCAATCTACAACAAAATATAATGTTCTTCATGCCATTATGAATTGAAGTACTCTTGTAAAATTTGATGGCTCATGCTAAACAAGCTTACTGGGAGTCACTGAAATAGCAGAAATCAGAGGACCATAAACACCCTTCTCTGGAACTACAATAGTGCCTTTTCCCGCCCAGTAGAAACTCATCTCCAAAGTGTTGCCTGTGATACTGGCATTGAAACTTTTAGTGACTTCCTTGCCCGGCCCACCAGCTTCTCTTGCAATATTGAAATCCGTCAATACTCGTTCACCCTGCATGTAAGAAATGGTTAGTCAAACTTGTTTCACCATGAGGTTAACTTGCCAAGGTCACTGCTTATTTAATCACCTGGACGTATACATCAAAAATACGCTCCCCCAAACTTCTATAAGTCTGGTCATCTGTGAAGATTAGTTCTGCAAAGTGAAGTCGAACGTTGTAGTTTCCATTCTGTAGGCACAATCCATAATATGTCATGGTACTTGTTGTTGTTCGAGCTGTCATATATAGTGCTGAATCATTCATCAACAGTCTGGTTTGGTTAGACACAATGTATTTATTTTTGGCAAAATCCATGGCCCAACCAGTAATACTAAGGGCCCAGTGTCCAGTTTCATTATAGAAGTAGGTGGAGTCTCCACTATGTTCCATGTCTGCTTCATATCTGATCCCATCGATTGTATACGAATTGCCTCCACATTTTATATATAGGGAAGAGTCTGCAAATATCAAGCCCAGTATGTTGTCAGCACAGTGGCGAATGCACACAAGGAATTCCATCATCAACAAAACCATTAGAATAGAGATTCTAGCATTTTGTGGGGTCCAGTTAACTGTTATTCTTACATCTTGGAGAAGGACAGGGAAAATTCTTTTGGACGCATTGACTACAGGAAGGAAAAAGTCCCAGCATTAGAATTGCTTGATAGAACCAACAAATAAGTTTGTCACATCAGACCATCATATTCAAGAAATGAATGAGAGCTTACGGATTTCCATTTGTTGTAGAGAAGCTGGACAACATGTTCCTAAAGCAATAATAAGCGACACATTGTAACAAAAACCAACAAATGCCAAGTACCACCTGAATCTTAGAAATACAATGATGGAAAATTGGCAGTCTTACACATTCCCTGAAGAGCAAACTCTTGATGGGATTGTTCCAGAAAAGGTATTTTTTGACAAGTCCCTGCAAGGAAATTGTTGGATAATTATACTCTCAAAATTGAGAAGTTTGAATAGTGTGTTTTTCCAAAATCTTGTTATTAATGAGTATCACTGCAACCTGACCCTGGAAATCATTTTCTTGGAAAAGTTAGCCTGTAGCCACAACTAATGTTTGAAGGATGATTAGAAATAAGGGTAGTATTTTGTTGAATATAATGCTCGGTGTATTTGCTCTTTAAGTGTTTAATTTTATTATTTCACCACAATGTTCATATTATATGCCGCAAATTGCTGTTGATAAAAAAGTACCACTACCGAAATCTTTATTGTATAACCCACGTAATATGCCAATCAAAATTTTCTTCAGATTCTCCTATCATGTATTCTAAAGAAAGAGCCAAAGTTTGGATGTTTGAGGCAAGGGATTGCAACTAATATATCACCAAATATAACAGATAATGATAAACGATCAAAAAAAGAAGTCAATACAATCTAATACAAGAGCAAGATAACAGAAGATACGGAAGTAAACGGGTAGGATTTGAGTCATATTTAGGCAACACTGAAAAGCATAAGTGGCAATCGAACTCGGACAATGAAGGGAAGAGATTTTGAATAAACATAAAGTGCAGCTTCCATGTGTATTTCCAAAGACAATTATTACAGTTAGGTTCAGCTAGGAATATGAAAACAAACCCACCCCATAAAGATAATTACGGTTTTAATCAATGTGACCAAACATTGACATCCAAACCATAGCCAACTCCTTCATATCCGAAGTTCCGGAAGAACTCAAAAAGTAGAAGCTAACCATAACGTGAGATCATCTGTTTTATGCTCTTTATTATGTGTTTATATAAAGAGAAGCGTAAAATATATCATGGTGTATGTGGTTACTGTATACTGTAAAAATCACAGTATTA
This sequence comes from Brasenia schreberi, assembly GCA_036023115.1. Taxonomy (NCBI): domain Eukaryota; kingdom Viridiplantae; phylum Streptophyta; class Magnoliopsida; order Nymphaeales; family Cabombaceae; genus Brasenia; species Brasenia schreberi. Next base: position 7,786,137 of record JAYKKT010000078.1, on the reverse strand, counting down.
TTGTCGAAGCTACTAAATTACTATGAGAAGTTATTTAAAAAGTGTTGAGTGGTATGAGTCTATATTTACCATTTCTGTGATAAAGTCCTTATTATATGCTTTACCATGAAAAGGTTAAACTCCTGTTGTGTCTGTGTCTGTAAGTGGATTACTAGGAAACCTGGAATAAGATTATTGTGAAATGACTTTACTCAATGTAGTAACTATGTAGCAGATACACTTTGGAAGTTACGATGGATAAATCTGGTCCAAACATAAAATAGTACCAGGGAACATAGCACTTGAAACACGAAGTACATCAGTTATGTTATACTTCCACAGGCATTTTCATTTTACCTGCATATTGTTTAATTGTATTTGAAAAGAGAACTATTACAATGAATGTCAAACAGAAAAGAAACCCAATTCATGAACAGTACAGAACCATACACGTCTATCTGGTTATCATAGATCCATGCAGGGACTGATCCACTGAGCTTGTTGTTGCTAAGGAACCTACACCATAAACATTCTGGCTTCATAGCATGTTAACAGAATACAAGTAGCTGCACAAGAAAATGTAACGATGGAGAAAAGCATGATAGTAGCATGTGTCCTGTACAACTCACACATCGTTTACTGAAAGGCTAGAAAGAGACGGTGGAAGTTCTCCAGTCAGGTCGTTGAAGGAAAGGTCCCTACAAAGAAGTATGAAGTAGTCAGAAAGTTAAATAGGTTCTGTTTACATGGAACACTAATAACCTCTTAGCAGTTAGTCTAATCTTATGCACTGCATGCTTTTCTCGTTTCATCAAGGTCACACTGACCAGTCTTAATATTTCCATCACAAGATTGGTTAGGACAACAAACATCCCTGCACTCATTATCAAATATTACGTGCACTGTTTGAAGGATGTCCTCTCCAATCAGCTAGCTGCACACATAATCCAGTCTATATTTAGATAATAGGCCCTCTCATGTAGTAGATGCAACCCATGAATGTTACCAAGTTGACAGAAATCATGGGTTTGACAATAACCATCGGTTAAATTCCCATGAGGATATGTTTCTGTCACATTGTCAGCCTCAGGTGCACTTCCTGGTGGGAGAAGTGGCCCGAGGTTTTCCCATCTATGGTTGAGTTAGCTATATAATCCCTGGCTATTTGAAAGAAGGGAAAAAAAAGTGTGGCGTAAGATTGACCAAACTGCAAGCAGGTGATTGCAAAAGTTTACATAACTCACAATGTTTTTAGTTTTTTCATGCTCCAGATGTATAATGGTATTGGACCTGAAATCGAACAGTTTCTCAGCACTCTGCACAGTATATTCATAATTGTGAATTTGGCACAGAATAGATATGGAACAAGGAGAAACATTCGGCAGAAGCTCACAATACTCTCAGGTGTGTTAAGTTAACTAGAGGTGGAAAAGTTGAGCTAGGGCCATTTAGTTCACTGATTCTCCTGCAAATCATACAGTCATGAAATTCATTGCATTTTTTGAACCATTTAACATTTCACAGTAGCAGCCCTACTTCAACAAAAGGTTCAGAAATATTCAAACAAGTTGCACTTACAGATCCACCAAGCTCGTTAACGAAGATATACTGGAAGGTAGAGGCCCTTCTATTGATGTACCGATTACCATCCTGAGTTAGTTCAACAACACATTTAGAAGAAACATATTTACTGAAAAGAATAAGTTCCAGAAAAGACATACATGGGGTTGAGGAAGAGATACAAATCAAAGCATGATTAAAGATAAAAGAGGAGAATACAAGAAACTCATAGGAGATTTTTCATAAGAAATATCCAATTATGCCAGGTGCAGTGGACTTCAACAATTCAGTTTGATTGATCCAAGTCTAGGAACCATCTCAGTATTGGTTGAGTGGATACTTAATCAAATTGAACATGTAACTGGTTTATAAGTAGATTGGACATCTCCATATTACTAATTTGGAGAATATGTGCATACAAAATCTCAAGCCGAGTCCAGTTCTGAAAGATATCAGGTATCTTCCCAGTGAAGTTGCTCCCAACGATTCGGCTGCAGATACGAAAGCAAAGAAGAGGTTTATCAATATTTGTATAAAAAAATAATAAGAAAAAAGAGACAGTGATGGGATGATATGTGCAAAGTCTTCAGTGACTTGCATTTCAACCACCATCACCCACTGATTCTTAGTGGATACCCTATTGGCGATCCCGTATAAGCCAATAGAAGCTATGAAGATGCACATCGCCCAAGCAAAGATGCTAAGTAATGGGTCACTTACATGTTATTCAAATTTGTCAATTTTGCAAAACTTGACGGCAATTCTCCTGTAAAATTGTTTGAATTGAGGACCCTGCACAATATGTCAAAGGCCTAAATTTTGGGCAATATGCAAACGTAATTCTTCGATCTCTTAATGATACTTTCTCATTCTTAAAATAAAAGTTCGCAGTATTTTGCAAAGATCATGTTACATTAGCGTACAAAATTGGTCTTCATTAGTATAGAAGATAGAGCAAAGGCTGCTAAATTTCAAAGACAAGATGAATAAGACGTACAGCCTACTTAAGCTAGTTAAGTTGCCAATCTCAGGAGGAAGAGTCCCCACGAGCTTGTTTGCTTCCAAGTTCCTGCAATGTCGATGAATAAACACCAGGCTGCAGTTAGTCAACATGCATTCATGAAATAAATGTAGTGTAATAGTAAGAACTCTCGCTTTTCATCTTGAACTGAACAGCTTTTCTGATCCTCTCAGTGCAGTTGGCTGCAGACACCATACACAAGAAATGGTCAGAGACAGCATTCCTATCCGCATATTCGGATGGACCATGCTTGTGTTCAGATAGCTGACGACCCCAAGTCCTGTTCAGCAATGTCACCGGCATATGTACTGAACTGAAATGAGGATGTTGAGTACGTGGGGATCTGCTAATTTGCATGTCTCAAGATCTTATCATATACAAAAGAAAACATAAATAGTTCTTGTGTTATTACATGGACCTTGCATCTTCATATATGTGATTTGGCAGACTTAATAGAAAAGGAGTATAGCCTAACGACATATATCTTGGGCTATACAGCAAATTTTCTTTTCTTTCTTACACACGACACTTACGTACATTTGGGTACTAGAACCTTAAATCGTAATGGAACCGACGTGAGACAGTTTTTTTTTATTTGAATCTCAAACCTTTCAAATCAATAAATGAAATTTTAAGTTTTTAAATTTTAAAAATATAATATTATTATATATAATAATAAAAAACTGTGATAAAAGGGCCAGCTTCATGATAATAGCCTCTATCTGTCAGCTGTCAGCCTAATGAAGCTGACAGAATGATAGAGGAGCCTTCATACCGACTGTCCCAAGGAGGGAGGGGGACGGGGGCTCATGATGACAATGTCGGGAAGTAAAGGGGGGCGCTGGGTGGAAACCGAGAAGGTTTGAAACTCTCTGGTTTTTAAAAACGATGAACCGTAATCGAACCTGTACGGTTCTCGATTCCAGTTTCTAGTGGTTTTAGAGTCGGTTGGATTTCGAGTTGAACCGGCGAACTGGTTCTGGAACCGAAAATGTATTCGCACCCACACATGAGGGGTTCATAAGAAGACAGCCAATCGTATGCAGGTTTTCGGAAGGGCTTCCCCATCTTTGTACAAACTTCATAAATATGGAAGCAATAAAAGATACAAATTTGACACTTACAGCTCTTTAAGGGTTGTGATATTTCCCAGCTCCTTCGGTACACGTCCAGATAAACGATTCACCATCAGAGACCTGAAAACGTTAGTGACACGAGTTATAAGTACTATACATTGACTACGTAGTCTAGATTTGTTAATATATAATGATACAGTGGTTATTGGTCCACATATATCATCATTTATCTACTAGATACGTTGTCAGAAGTCGCGAGCCTCGATTTTCGGCATCAAAGGCACCCCATGATTTTCCCTTATCAAAGCATAGGAAGGTTAGGTTTACGAATCATGCATCCTCCATAATCATACCTCCAAGCCATTACTATTACCGATAGAAATACAAAGAGCACTACAAGAAGTTTCTTTCTGGAAACACCAAATCTAGTTGCAAAAGTTGCTTGTTTTTTCAGCACATTTGCGTTGCTGCCTGTTGCGGTAGGACTCGCAGCTCACTCGGTCGAGCGTTCGACTTACAAAACCTTCACTATTCAGTGAAGGAGGTCACAACCTCAATCCCCAGAGGCGTGCATCTGGCAGGGTCCTCTGCCCGACCCTAGATTGCTACTCAATCGAATTGACAAATAATTCTTGCAAGATTAACAGAGGCTACAAATCACAAGAGAGGAACTTACAGATGAGTCAGTGGCAAGGAACCCCAAGTAGTTGGAATTGTCCCATTCAGAAAATTCCTTGCTACATCACTGTGGAGAAAAGAAAATCTTAGCCAGAAGCTTTACTATAGCCCCTTAGAAACTGATAAATATCTCAACTTGCATCCTTTGGAATAATAAGATCATGGTTTTATTAAAAAAAAAAGTTCATGTTTGGGTCGGATATCCAAAAGAGTACCCTTAAGTTCAAAGCTGACTTGGACAATATAAAAGGTCCACTCAAATCCAACCCAAGCATTATTCAGGGTCTTTGTTTTCGTGTCCCTGTGATAGCTCGTTCGTCAACTCAAATTCTTGATCATGCTAGCTGGTTAGCTTGTTTGAGCTAAGCCAATGAAACGAACATGACCCGAGTTAGATAAGCCGCCTGTTGAAATCAAATGTAAGTCTCTCATATTCTTTTGGTATTTTTCCTTTTTCATAAATTAAAATTTAAGCCAGCTTTTTTGTTTTATGACGATTATTTAATAAGTAAACCCACCCAATTAATTTGGGCTATCATGTTTTTCTAGCACGCATGCACACACACAGATATATATATATATATACACACACACACACACACACACACACATGATATGTACTTTATTGAACAAGCGCATACAAGCTAAGCTGAACCGAGCACACATTATTCATGTTCAGTTCGTATAACTTTATGAGTCCGTTTTTGTTTGATTCATCTAGATCGCAATGTCACTAGCACCAAGCTAAACCATGAGCAGCTTGGTTTGTTTACCATATCTGACTGATCAGATGTTTGGATTTTGATCATATCTGGCACTTGAGGCAACTCAATGACGCTTAAGACCCAACTTTGTCTCTGTGTGTGCATGCATGCGTGTGTGTGTGAAGAATACAAAAATATCAAAAGTTAGAAGACATTTCCTTCTACAGGGGGCTAGAAGAAGCAAAAAGGTTGCTTACAAATCAGTGAGGAACCGAAGCCTGCTCAACTCCTCAGGGAGCACTCCTGCTAGATTCTGGCTCTTCAGCACTCTGGTTGATACAACAACAAACAGACACATTAATTGAAGAGCTTCCAACACACATAGATGCATGCATGCACACGATACTATTTAAAGAATTGAAGCATACATTCTAATTACATGGCATACGGTCCCATTAGCTAAAGAGCAATCACATGAAACATTGTTGATGGATGATTTGTCCATGTTGGGGGTGCTCCATCCTTCACGTCCTGAGCAGGGATCAACACTAAAATTCCAATCCTTTTTCCCCAACTTCCTTCCAATTGCTTTGAGAGCAGAAACTGTGCAATCATAAGGTAATAATCAAGCTTGTAAATTATCAGTATCCTTGTTCTAAAGGCGTATATATATGCATTATATTGCCTCTTAAGAACTTTTTATTATTTTTTTATAAAACTACCAAAAAACATGGACATTTGTGAAGATTTTAATTCAAAGGATACATTAATATTTGTTGAACAGAGCTAAACTTTCACATGATTTACCCCCATAGTGGGCTTACCCGGCTTGCGCTGGATTAGTTGGGGTGACACATGTTTCACCAAAACTAAACTACCACATGTTATACCAACAGTGGTGGATCTAGAAACTCTTTTTGGGTGGAACAATTAGCCCCTAGAGTGGTTTAGGATGGGGCGAACTATGTATTGTAGCCCATAAATCCCACCATGGGCTATAAGCTTTAAGTTGATTTTCTAAATTTCGGGTTGGGTGAACACCCCACCTTAGCTCAATAAAGATCCGCCACTGTATACCAATACAACAAACATGGCAAAGTGTTACTCTCTATGAAGCATGTAAAATATCACATTTAAAAGGCTTAAAGACATCGATAAAAGAGACTATGCTTTAGCAACAAGTTTCAAACAAATGAGCTCCATAGTTATTACCTTATTTATAAAGATAGATGAGAGGTAATACGTTAGATAATCTTAACCCTGTTGAAACAAGTTTAGAATGACAGGAAAAAAATTTCTATTAATGTGTCAGGTAGTTTGATAATATATGCAGCAAAAGATTTGTGTGTGTGAGAGAGAGAGGGGGGGGGATGTGGTGGAGAAGTGTCATGAACTTCATTGGTTTTAAAGGTACGAGAAAGAGAAAAGGAGGTACCTCACGTTTCAAATTAAAATTTTCAAAACTTTTGTCCGAAGAAGGTGGTATAATTGAGAATTATAATATAAGGGATGCACCAAATAAATGTTTACCTATAGCTACGTTGTGGTGAATTTAGCGGTATAATGAAGACGAGTTGAATGCAAGTATGAGCAAGTTCGACTCAGCTCGTCTAAGGTCAAGCTTCATTTCAAGCTATATTTGAGCAACTCAAACTCCGGTCAGTTGGCTCGTTTCTTCTTTGAGCTTGGGGGAGCTCATGAATGAACTTGGTTAAGTCGTGTTCGATTGATCAGCTCGTGAACAGGCTCGTACTTTGAGCTTCAATTTGAGCTCGACCAATTGAAAACTCTATATTTTGCAAGATAAAAACAAATTTAACTTGGAAAAGCTCATTGGTACCACATTTGATCAATATGTTGCATTTTTTAATATAATTATTTTTAGCCAGTTCTCTCATGCAATTAGTACAATGAGATATATGGAGGACACACGTTCTTTTGTCATTTTATCCACCCGTATCATTCCCCTGCTACCAACCTACAGTAGTCGCACTATATCACGACCACTACTAATAACCAGCGCTCCTTAGCCCACCTCCATCCCCTGTAGATGTCACCGTCATCTACCACCACCCATTGCGATTGTCACAAACTCTACACCACCACCACCACCACCACCGTACATTGCTGCCATCATGCTATCACTACCACAATCTCCACCCCACCAACACTTGTCACCCATTATCGCTAGCATCGTCCTGCATGGTCTTCTACCACCCTGGTAGATAGACATGGCTGGTTTCAACCGAAATAGAATCGAGTCAGACATCGGTTTAACACGAAATCAGTGAAGCTGGAAGGAAAATTGAGAATCGGTTTGGTTATGGTTTCACCTTTTATAAAATTAGAATCAAAATCAAAACGGAACCGATGGTTTTAAACCGTCGGTTCTATTTTTTATTTTTCTTATAAATTTTAAATTTTAATAAATTTATTAGTTCCAGACGGTTTCAGACTCAAACTAGAACCGAAACCGGACATATCTAAAAGTGGTAAGGACACTAAAGGCAGCTGCTGTCCGCCTATCTGGGTGCTGGGGGTCCCAGCCCTCGAATTTTAAGCTTGTTATAGTGTTAATCTTATAGGCCGAAAGCTAACTTTCAGACATTGGTAACTTAAAATGTTTTAGGATATACTTGTAATACCCAATTTTATACGGCCCCAAATTTAAAAGTTTCGCTTTACTTTTACAACGTAATCTTTATGCAAAATCAAACCTCTAGTCAGGAATTAAATCTAAATATTAGTAATTGATATGCAATCTTTTCATAAATTTGAAAGTTATTAATTATTAACATGTTTTCTTTCCTAACCGGAAACGAATCGGGCTAGGAACCCGTTGAATCCTGAACCGGGTTCAGAACTGAGAACCACCCTGTTTGGTTCCAGTTTCACTTCTTACAAAACCAAAACCGTATACAAACCAGAACCTGTAGTTCAAAATGGTGGGTTTCATTATTATTATTATTTTTAAATCTTATGTTTTCAAATATTTAATAAAAGTGCTAGTTCTAAGTGGTTCTGGAATCAATCTGAAACCACTCAGAAACCAGTCCCGAATCAGTTCAATTACGATTCCAAGTTCCGAGATAGCTGGAACAAGCGGTTCCACTGGTTTACCCGAAATCAGACATGTCTAGTTTTCTAGCATACATGTTCGTAAAACCTAGGCACATTTGCTTAAGGAGCCAGATCATGTTAGACTAATTCATACCACGAACCACGACATGAACCAGTTCATCACAAGCTGAACCATGGGGCAACCAGACCTGAACAATCTTCAGACAACTAGAACCGTAACCAAGGAACCAGAATTGGAACAAGAGACAGCTGCTGTTTGGTTCTAGTTCCATATATAGAGGAACCAAAGCGGAACCAACGACAGTTTCAAGTCCTTATTGATACCTTGAACTTTTCAAAAGAAACTGGAATTGACACGGGCCTACAATCGGCATAACAGAAACTGGACCCGGACCTGAAGGGCACCGTTTGGGTTCTGGTTTTGGGTTTTAGTGGAACCGAAACTGGCTATGTCTAGATGGAAGAGTTACCAACGAAATAAATAAAAAAAAAGTAGCTCATAAGACTAGGTTTCACCCAAAAAAATACTTGCAAATACTACGACGGGGAATCCAATAAACTCCGACGGGAAATTTTGTGACAAGATAATTGAAACCCAACGTCCGAGAGAAGAAAAAACCCAAATTCCACTAAAACAATTGGGAGAGAGTCCTTACGTTCGTCTGCGGGGAGTTCCGCAGCTTCCGACCCAAAATTTTGTAAGAAATTTGTTGCTAGAAGCAAGAGGGGAGTTACGATGAGAGAAGCAGAGATGCGTCTGGCAAGAGAGTCATAACAGATCGCCTCCATCCCTTCCTTCCTCTTTCGTTGTTCGTTTGTTCCTGATAGGTAGTATTCTGTTATGGATTCTCTTCTAAAGAAATGAGTTAAAGGAACTTTGAAGCTAAAACTCAGAGAACGTTCTTTAAGAGCTCAAGTTTTCGTGCAGTGAAACATACCGGATATCTGCTGAAGCGCAGGGAAGCAAGGATCGACGACGCAACACGAAATTCCTCGGATTTGTTCACTTCTGCTCGGCACCCTTCTTCAGCGATCAGAAAACTCAATTGAACAAAATGGAGTATGAAGCGACTCGGTAAAAGAGAAGTTCGCAATTTCTACCTCGCACTGACAATCGTGTAGTTCGTTGGCGACAGAGAAGATAATTTTCCGGGGATCAGGACCACCCTATCTGGAACGGAGGAGAAGTTGATGACCTCGTAGTGGAAGACAAGCTTCGCTGCTTCGTTTGAGAGAGAGAGAGAGTACGGGTATTCCGTTGTTTTTCGCGGGCTGCCTATCTAAATTCCTAATCCATGTGAGGAGGCCGGAGGGCTGGATCATTAAAATAAAAAGATGAAGGCTATTTTCCTATAGTATGATATTTTCGATATTTTCCAAACACCCCCTCAACTAATTCCCCATTCGCAAAGACACTCACTTATTTCTCTTTTTGACAAAAAAGATACTCCTCACTTTTTTGGTGAATAAGACGATTAAAGCCGTGTTACATTCCACAGGAGGAGTGGCTACCCAACTTTCCAGCTCCTACATAAGGTGGATTTTCAAGGAAGAAAGCCCATCCCGTTGCAGCGGTGTAAGGTTTGGGGTAAACCCGTGTATATATATAATGAGTGTTTATTTATATAAAAATATATGTGTATCATATATATATATATTATATTTTTTATATAAATATATACACATATAACAACTTCTAACTTAATAATATAAATTATTATAAAAAAATTGTATTTTATGTAAAAGATACAATATTAACTGATTTTTTCTTAAAAGATAATTTTATAGGTTGAAGTGAAACGTGAAGGAGTTGGATTATAACAAAGAGCATGCGGGGTTTGCTCCACAACACCCATGGAACGGAGCAAGGCAGGGTGTACAAAGAGGGTTCTAATGCAGACAGGTGTAGGTGGAGTGAGAACCGGTCCCACCCCTCTCTTTTGCCTTCCAGCTCATGGATAAGAATACAGTATCAACTTTAGGTCCCAATTTTTTTATATATAACTATGATATTTAACTTTTTAGGCCCTAAACTTTTAGGCGATATTCATGTCGCTCAATTCTGTAGGTCTTAAAACTTTTAGACTTAAGCCTCAAATATTTAAGTCAATATCTAATTTTCGCCCCTCAACTTGTCTTGAGTCACTCCCGTGATATTATGCATCACCAACGGGTTTAGATCATTTCTTGATGCCCGCCTCCTGCAATATACCTAGGTTCACTTGCCAGTTTGCATATTTATAAGTGCTTTGTGATTTGCAACCAGTTTGAAACCGGGACCGGTCAAACCAAACCAAACCAAAACCTGAAGATCACTCGACTCAGATTCGGTTTTACCTTTCATACAACCGAAACCAATTCGGACTTAGAATTGGCGGTTTCAAACCAGCAGTCTATATTTTTAATCTTTTAAAAGTCAAAATTTTAAATGACATCCGGATAGTTTAAGGTTGGAATTGGAACGAGAAGTAGCTTGGTCCTAGTTTGGTTTTGGTTCTTGGTTCCGGTTTACCTGGATTTGGCTATTTGGAACTGGAACCAGTCTTTGTTTAAAAATATCCATGAATGCCTTATTATCCTTCTATAAATCAAGTTTAGCCAAGTAGAGAAATTTCCTTAACTTTAGCTAAAAAGAGGGGGGGGGTTAAACAAAAGTCTTTCTTTGTGAAAACTCAAATTACCATTCCTAAAATTATTTCGGAGGTGTTATGGAAATAAAAGCATATTTTAAAGTTATTCTTTTTTAAAGCAAAACCATACAATAGATCCAAATGAACATTATACCCGATCCATGACAGCCATAGAGAAAAATCAATGCCACCGAGCTTTTTCTTTATTGACAAGTTCGGGTTATATGACCCGTATTTAAGGCTGACGATATTGGCCCGACCCAATCCAACCCAAATTGGGTGGTGGTTGCATGATATGACAAGGTTTGGGTTCGAGTATAGGAAAAACCTGAACAGCCAGAGGCTTGGTCGGAGATGCCTACGGATAATAGGTACCCGACCTGTACATGACCCCAACTATATATAGGAATAACATATAAATATGTGTATTTATTTGCATATGTATATATGCATGTGTTAGTTTGTGTAATATATATAGAGAGAGAGGGAAGGGAGAGTAAGTAGTCTACACTCAATCATATTCATTGACTCTTTTTACGTAGTTCTATTATTTGGACTGTCACCTTTCATCACAATTTTTCCATTGCTTGAAACCGTTTTTTTATGGATCAAAACCACTGTTGTCACCATCAAAATCATTTAAAAATCTTAAATAAAACCATAAACCACCTATATGCAGGTTTTAGGTGGTTTTGAAATAGTAGGATCATGTAAAACGAGACATTGAGGACGACGGGAGATTGAGTATGAACTATTTCCTCTCTCTATATATATATGTATTTCAAATTTAAAAAATTCCAATCATTTTCATTAGATATAATTTGATTTTAGTCCAAGATAATTCTATTTTCAAGAAATTTAAGGAGATTGAAATTTTGGTATCCATACCTACCCTATTGCCCATGACGACCACGTAACTCGGGTATAGGCTGGGTACAGGCATACCCATCCCCGGCCCGTTCCATAACCATCTCTACCCATATGGACGTCCTAGGCATCGAACTCATGATCCTCAATTTGTAGAATCTTTTCGTTGCTCCATGTGCAATCAACACCCCACTAGCTCTAGTCCACTTCCCATAAGTTGGACCTTGACCAATTCAAATCCATTTTCACCATACATATACGAAACACAAAACTAGTAATGGCAGCTGACCCCCAAGCTAAGGCTGCAGTTTGAGTCAACCCGGATCCAGCCAAAAAGACTTGGACCCGATTAATTTATGTCACCCACCAACCCAACCCGAAGTGTTCACACTGTATTTCCTTTCACTCTTGGCACAACGGGAAGCGCCAAAGCCAGGTGAACTATCTCTTTGAACAGTTTGCCACTGTATTATAGTACTGATCAACGTTCAAGCTTTTCGTGTCATTGGGTCAATGCAACACATAGTCACGGGAAATGGATATTCGGGTCATTATTATATCCAGTTCTTTTATGGGACCCCGACAATTTTCGTCGTCACCACCAACTCTTAAATCGACCCCCTGACTAAGAAAGACATGACTTGAAACGTTCATGGGAGAGGGGAGGGGAGCGGAGGGGCCGGGGATCAGGGTCCCGTGGCTCCTTTTCAATCAATGCCCAGCTGTCTATAGCTCATATCTTATAAACCAGACCCTGACCAAGCCAGGTCACCATACCTATTCGAAACGCGAAAATAAAGAACTGCCGCTGACCCTGTTCAAGATGAGGTCGTGGCTTGAACCGGTCCAGCCAAAAGAAATTCGGCCCAGTTAATTTATGTCAATCACCAACTCAAACGACCAAGTTGATAGAGTACGTGGGCCGTCGATCTTCTTGAATACATTATTAGAGTGTAGTACGATGCTAGTGAGCCGAGCTGACACGAGCTACTTGAGCTTTATTTGGAAAAACTCAAACTAGACTTGGACTTTGTTTAGCTGTAGCTGTCAAATAATCAAAATTTGGCGACATTTTCTTTTGTGGTACGAGTGTAATTTAAAAACTTAAAAGTTTAAAAAAAAATAACAATGTTATTATACTAATGCCTCTAAAAATCAACAAACAAACACATGAGTAAACAATACCAGTGATAGTATATAAGAAAGAGAAAATTGATGTATGCTAACACACTTATCCAAACAAATCACAATCATTCATCTTCGTTTGATTAATAGTTAAAATTCAAATTTTAAAATATAAATAAAGTACAACTACACTTTTTTTAGTTTGAATTTCAGTCATTAATAATTGAGATTTTTTTATACAACTAACACACACACACATTGATGAATGATTGTGATTGCCTTGAGGGAGAGAGAGAGAGAGATTGATGTTGAGCTGAGCTTAATCAAGTCTGATTGCCTTGAGGGAGAGAGAGAGAGAGATTGATGTTGAGCTGAGCTTAATCAAGTCAATCTTGATTGCCTTGAGGTCCTACAAGCCTAGCTACAAAAGCTTGAGCTGAGAATTTTCTTAACAATTTGAGTTGAGCTTGTACTCAATGTTGACTCATATTGATTACACCTCTATAGTGTAGGATCTATTGGTTGATTTATTAGTTCACGTTGATTTTATTTAATAGAAATGGGATATCAATATCATGAAATTGTCTCTTGTCAAGAGTGAACAAATTTTCAACTCTCTTTCTCTGGAGGACATATTTCCCTAGATTCCCTGTATCTGATGTTAGACATATACACGGTTTTGGACTCGAACCAGCCAAACTGAACCGGAGCACGGTTCCTCCTTCCATAAAACCATAACCGAACCTGAGCCTGCATTGGTGGTTCAAACCGCTGGCTCGAGTCTTTTTTATAAGATTTTTTTCCAAATCTTTCGAGCCCTTATATAAATCTGTATGTTTTGTTTTCTACAACGGAACCAGAACTAGTGTTTATAAACAAACCATAACTACAACTCTTGGATCTGGTTCATTTCCGATTCGTTTACTGAGTAAACTAGAACCAGACATGTCTAGCTGTTACTAATTTTGGTTACGGCTCCATAACCGCTGGTTTTGGGGCAGTTCCTGTTTGAGTTTGGAACCAGTAATTTATTAAATAATTTAAAATTTAAAGAAAAAATTTAAAAATGGAAGCCAACGGTTCCAATTTTAAAAAAAGTCAAACCAGAACCAGAACCGGGTGGTCCCCTGTTCCATGCTCAACTGGTTCATGGCCCGGTTCAGTTCTGAAGAACCCCAGGTAGCTTATGTACTGGTTACGTCTACTTTTATCCTTCAAACCGTAAACTAAACCATAAAAAGAAAATTGTTTTGCAAACTAAAAAATACCACATAGACATGGAACAGAACCAGCAATTCAGGTTTTTCTAGAACCAGGAACCAAAACCGAATCAGGACTGGACTGGTTCTGGTTCCAATTTAAGTCCTAAACTGTTTGAAACCAGAAAACATTTAAAAGTTTGGAAATTTTGAATAAAACTATATATATATATATATATATATATATATATATATATATATATATATATATATATATATATATATATATATAAAAACCAATGTTTGGAACGGACAGATTCTGGTCCCATTCCACAATCGAGTGGTCCTTGATTCTGATTTCACCCGTTTCAGTTTCAGTCGTTCTGACCTGGTCCAGTTTCAATTGGAATTGCCGAGCTGGTTCCAAATTGATCATGTCCAAAACCAAACTACCAAAAGAAAGAACAGTTTTGGATCAAATTTACTTGGTTTGAATTGGTCGTTTGGATAACCCTACTCAGTCCAAAACATGGAGCCCATTTTGAAACTTCTGCGCTATATTAATCTTCGTGGACTCATTTTGAAACTATTTGGTAAACTACACAAAGGATGGACATTTTATAACTAACACCATAGAGCTACTTAATGAGCATCTATACGGAAGACTCACAATTAATATAATATTATTTTATTTTAATCAAATTAATTTTGTATTTGATATGAGAAAGAATAAAAAAAGGGGCTGCTTGACCGGTACTTGTTGTTGCTGAAATCGTCACGTCAAGTAATGAAATCGTCATGTCGTTACTTCCCATTTTTTTTATCAGTGAGAGGTTAGAGGCATCCACGCCCTGAGAATTGGACACCATCAAACCATGCAAACTTTTCCCTTCTTTTTTTTTTTGACACACACCCAGCATTTGACATTGAAAGCACCACAAGAACATTGCTCAAGAACACGCTCTACGCTGTTGTTGTTGGTGAGGAGTTTGACTCTTAAAAGGTGCATGTGTGAGTGAGTGTTATAGGCTTCAGCGTCTTCTTAGTAGAACCAACAGAAAAAAATTAAAAGTAATACTTTTGGGTCTATAAACAAGCCGAACTGATCAATGTCAACTCAAAATCTTCTTCAAGTTTTACCTCATTAGCTGGTTGGAGTTGATGAGTTCAGCATGGAAAAAAAATTAAAAGTAATACTTTTGGGTCTATAAACAAGCCGAACTGATCAATGTCAACTCAAAATCTTGTTCAAGTTTTACCTCATTAGCTGGTTGGAGTTGATGAGTTCAGCATGGATTGCTTGTTAAAGTTAAATAAACTCTCACTATTAGACTTTTCTTGATCATTTGGATGATGGTTTATATTAAAATAAATAAATAATATAAAATGCTTTTGTATTTTTTTACTTTATAAGCAAGCTATATTACTTTTTAGTTTTTAATATAAACCATTTGATCAAACGGATGAAAATAATCTAACATGAATAAGTTGTCTAGAACTCTTTCCCTCTCTCTCTCTCTCTCTCTCTCTCTATATATATATATATATATATATATATATATATATATATATATATATATATATATATTCCTTTTGACATGGAAGGCTGGCACCTAAGACCTCTGAAAATGAGCTGGAAAACCCGTAACCCGTAACCCGTATTTTGAGCTCCATCAGATCAGCGTTTTACAATATCGATTAACTTGAGCTGGTTTTTGAGAAATACTCGAAAGAAAGTGAAGCTCTTTCGTCGACGATCAGTCACCTCGTCAATCGCTCCCTTCCTCCTAAAATACTAATAGGAACGAGACGAATAAACATTTTCTAATTAGAAGAGATCCACTAGACGAAGGAGATGGAGAAAGTTAGTGAGAAGTCGCTCCTAGTCGCGCCCTTTCTCTTGCTTCTCCTTGCGAACTTCATCGGGAGTTCTGGATCCGAGGCAGCGAAACTCCGCCACCGTGAAGGTAAGAATTCCTCTCTACTCTCCTACTAGATTTTGCAGTATAGTTCTTGCAATTTTGAAGTGAATTTGTCGCTTAGATCTGTAGCTTCCTTCTCCCTAATTTCACTTCAAATGCGATATCTCCAACTATTTTGTTCCTCTTCGGTAAACCTCAGGGTAACACTGCCGGAAAATGAGATTTCGTGTCCGATAAACAATTTTCCGGCCGAAGAAATACTCGTACCTCTCTCTTCTCTACCATGAGGTATCTAATTAAGATTTGTAGAGAATTCATAAACACAAACACACGTACATGCATATACTCTATGTATTTGTGCGTGTGAAAGAGGGAGAGATGTCTGTGTGTTCTAAGGATGTGCGGGACATTTTTACCATATTTCCAGTAGCTGCTACGAAGGGCGATAAAATTAATGAGTTTTTGCACCCATATTTTTCTGAACATGCCTAAACGAGTTTCATTTAACTATATGAAATGAATTTACTCTAGTCGGAAGTCGATCGGCCCCTCTCGACCGGCCGACGTTGGCTGTCAAACACTTGACGAACGCGCTGAGCCGATTCCAGAACACCCCTCCGTACTTGCTCTTATCGGTCGGCCGATGTCGACTGGCGGACACCCAACGAGCGCAGAATTGGGTTTGAGCCAAGATCGAGAACAACCCACTCAGCCCGAAGCACCAAAAGAATTTAGTACTTTGGATAGACACGACCGATTCGCCAGGGAGTTTCAACCGGAACTCGGGTTGAAAACTGTTGAAACCAAAAGCAGGGAACCGTGGTTCTAGTGTTTTTAAAATTATTTTTTTTTATTTTAAATAATATTTACTAATTTTGTACCTAAAACCATAACCGAACCGGCCATAATTATCTTTGGGCTAATTTTCTATGTGGTTATGTTCGCACAGATGTTATTAAGAAAAAGTTGGTATATTAAATAGTTTGAATATTCAAAAAGACAGCCAAATGAAACTTATTTAAGATGTGAGAAATTACATTATTAACACTTTAAAAAGATAACAAAAGGCATTTAAAGTGTTGAAAATAATAAAATATAATCATAAACACCAACACGGCACAAGATCCAGCTCTATGGTTAAGAGTTTGTATAATCGCTTCATTTAGCATAGGAAAAACCTTGGTTTTAGTTTTGGTATTACTTAACAGGCAATTAGAATGGTCTTTTAGCATATGTATATGTTTAATTAACTAAATGAGCTTATACATGCCAAGTAAGAATAATGTTCATGTTCAGCTAGCAGAACTTAACAAGTCGGCTCGTACTTAGCTCGTGAACAGAACAAACATGAACAAGCTCATCATACTGAAATCGAGCTAAACCACTAGCAGCTTGGTTCATTTACGAGCCCTATAATTCATAAAAAAACGCTAAAATAATTCATAAAAAGGCGCTTAAAGAATTAAAGAAATCCAAAAGATGCACCTACTTTTTGTGCTTTGTTCAAAATACTCCTAAATGTAAATGTCATGGTTTAACCAACTAACCTTACATGGGTTAGTTTTAACTCACGCTTTTGTACCACAAAAGTTTATGTATGTTCGTATCAATATGCACAAATTAGGAACGTTCTTAATATGTCAGCAATGCGGTGAGCCGTGACCGATCTAGAAACTCTTTTGGTATTATTGCTCATGGATCCCACCATGGGTTACCGACCTTAAGTTGATTTTTCAAAATTCAGGTGGGGCCCACCTTGGCTCAATGTATATCCGCCACTCGTGGCGAGTATAATTTATTTTCAAAAGTATGTTTTATCTAAGTCACAATGGTATCGATATTTTTTCATTGACAAGTTGGGTTTAGAGAGACTGCTTACTAGATATGCGCACTCCGGGTGTTGAACTAGTGACATTTTATTTGAATGTACTTTTGAGTCAACAGGCTAGCCATGAAAGTCGTCTCTTTGTGCTCAGACCGCCCCCTCAACTTGTTTTTCCAAGTTACAAAGAAAAATGAACGAGTCAAAAATACAAACGACCTTCTAGCTAGCCTATGCTAGCAAGGCTTGGAACGGTTACTCGAACGTTGAGCCTTGCCAGATATGTTTTTGCAATATTAGTTAGTTTGAGGTGGTTTTCCAGAAATGCGCCCAAGAAAGGTAAGATCTTTCTTGGATGGTCAATCACCGACGAGCGCAGCTCTTTTCCCTCCTGGAAGAAACGAGAGGACATTTTCGGGTTAGAAAAGGCATGGAGAAAAAGGAAAAGGAGGGAATTCGGGAGAACCCGCTCGTAGTCGCTTCCTTATTTTTGCTTCTCCTTCCGAGTTTGCTCGAGGATTTTGGATCCGAGGCCGCGACACTCCCCGCCAGTGTATGTTACATATATAAAATAAAAAATGGCTTATAATAGAAAGCTCAGATTAAGTCCAACCGGTTCTCTATAAATAATATACATGAGAATGGATAAGACATGTTCATTTAGAAAATAAAGAATCTTTGAGAGAAAGCCGTATATGGGAAACCGTAAAATCCATCATCATCTTCTTCCCTTTCTTTGATCTCATTGATATGAGGAATCAGTTTTTGGCCTATTATCATTTTGTTGCATCACTGACGTTGCTGATAACAAACTACGTGTAGATCTTTTATCTCAACATTGATATTAGGCTCAGGTTCATCTAGAACCTTCAACAACAAATAAAATGATATAACACAAAAAAAATACAACGTAGGGCAGACAACAGAGAGATCGGCCAAGCCCTGATACCAATATTCATATAATATAACCTAATACCAATGTTACAAAGGCCCAAAGGCGATCAAAGGCCCAAAGGCAGAGATAAAGATCTACAAAGAATGCAATGAAATGAAGAACAAAGAGACTCACAGACAAAAAGGAACAAAATAGGTCGAGATAGACCCAGATATGCCAAGACAGGCCGATATAGACCCAGATATGCCAAGACAGGCCGATATAAGCTACGAAGGTTCAAAAGCGATCGAAGGCCCAAAGACGGAGAATAGAGAGGTCAA
Source organism: Brasenia schreberi (assembly GCA_036023115.1). Taxonomy (NCBI): domain Eukaryota; kingdom Viridiplantae; phylum Streptophyta; class Magnoliopsida; order Nymphaeales; family Cabombaceae; genus Brasenia; species Brasenia schreberi. The sequence continues at coordinate 7,767,258 of JAYKKT010000078.1, read as the reverse complement.
AAGGTAGAAAATAGAGGCCAAAAGGTGAAGAATAGAGATGCCCAAAGGCAGTTAGAGAGGCCCAAAGGTAGAGCGGCGAGAAGTGCAACCTCCACATAAAGGCTCAAAGCCGAAAGAGCGGAGCAGCAAGGCCAAGGCGAAGCCCCCTCTCCTTCTTCCTCTCTCCCGTTGTACCTCTCTTTCCTTCTCTCTCCCACTGCATCTCTCTCCCTATCTGTCTCCTCCCTCTTTCTCTCTTTCCTGACCTTTTCCCTCTCTCTTCTCTAATTATCGAAAACTGTGTAGCGTTTTCTAAAAATCATGGGTGAGAAAACCATAGTTTTTTGAAATTGTCCACAGTTTTGGAAAACGCCGATGGTTTACAAGAAATTGCCTCGAGTAGTAGATTGAAAAATTTGTTATGCCCTTAGCCATTTTTATTTTTTACAAAACTATCACTAGGTGAAATTATGAAAAGTCTAAATATTTTAAAGTAAAAGATGGCTTTGTCCTTAACAAATGATAAAACAAAAATGTCATCTGGTAATTTATGAAAATTATGAAATATCAAACTGTGAAATACATTGTTGCCCCTAAACGAGCATAATTTCAAAAGTTTACCAATATATAAAAAGATAGTATTGTCCCTATCTTTAAGGAAAAATACATATTCAGACTAAGAAACAAAATTATTATTCTGCCCTTAATTAGTCACGAATTTTACAGAAAAAGTATCATTTTACTATTTTGCCCTAGGTCTTTTTGAAAAATTACAAAAATGGATAGACAGGTAAAATTCCTAGTTTACCCGTCAAACTTTTTGAAATTATAGTAGCAGGATATAGGGAGAAAATTATAGTTTTGTCTCTAGGTTGATTCTAAAATAAGATAATTAAATTAAGAGTACTTTCAAACTGATACCTAAGTATCAATTGAAATTATTTTTAGGTACCTAGAGATATTTCTAAATAGTCTGTTATTAGTTCAATACTTGAATATTTTGCAAATTATGTTTCAATAGTTTGTTATTAGTTGTCTAACATACGTGTTGTATGTTGGTTATTTTTTAGACCATCTTATTGTTATATTTGTCAAACAAACCAAAAATAAACTTCAAAATCTATGTATCAGAGTTGGCAAAAAAAGAAAAGTTAAACGGTCTAAATTTCCAAACATAGAAAAAACGTATTCCGTTAGTACTTACACTTGAAGGTGTAAATTATGTTCTAATAGAAACAGTTTCACCACCTATTCTAAATGTAACAAAAGAAGAAAATGAAATGTATAAAACATTTCTTAGAGATGACACAATTGTTAGAACCATAATGTTGACATATATGGAGGATGATCTCATTAGCATCATTGATGAATATGATACTCGACAAAAAGAAGTATTTAAAAAATATAAGCAAAAAGTTGAAAACCAATTGGTACAATAAAAGTCTTGAGATCAGATAGAGGTGAAGAATACACCTATGTAGAATTTTTAGAATTTTGTAAAGACTTTTGTATTATAAAGCAAAATACAATGCTCAAAACACCTCAACAAAATGGTCTAGCAAAAAGATATAACAGAACCTTACTAAATATGACAAGGTCTATGTTAATAGATGCTTCTCTTCGAAGGATATTTTTGGGAGAAGTGATAAGTAGAATTGTCTATATACTCAATAGAGTAACTTATAAAACTTGATTCTCTATATCATATGAGATATGATTTGGAAGAAAACCAAACCTAGGCTAAAGAGGTTGGGATCTATCGCTCATTTGAAGATCCTTTACCAATCTATATACAAACTAGACAGTAGGTCTTAAAGATGTATATTTATTGGATATCTCAAAGGATCTAAAGGATATCACTTTTATCGTAGAGATCATGGAGTAATAGAAAGCAATGATGCTAAATTCTTAGAGAATACTAAGAATGATATCCTTGAGAATGAAGATGAATGTGTTGATAGTCTAATAGATATAGATCCATCATCATTTGAACTACTAGGTAATCTTCCTCATCAAATCGAAACTTTAAGAGGACCTAAAAGACTTAGAGTCACATTATCACACTTAAATTGTAGAGGAAGTGTATAATTCAGTGGATTTAGGTGAACTGACTAATAACTCCACATTTCATTAGACTATTGATTCATCTGAATTGTCAGATTGGGAAAAGGTTATGATGAAGAAATTGAATCCATTGAAAAAAATCAAGTCTAGGATTGACTAATTTATCAAAAGAAATGAAAGTCATAGATTGTAAATGGGTTCTGAAAAAGAAATATAAAGTTGATGGGTGTATCGACAAGTTTAAGACGAGATTGATTGTAAAGGGATTTTATCAAAAGGAGGCGATAAATTATGTTGAAAAATATTTCCATGTTACAAAATTTGCATCCATAATGATAATTCATTCAATATTAGCTTATTATGGTTTAGATTTATATTAGTTTGATGTAAAGAGTACTTTTTGAAATGTTACATGAAGTTATATATATGCAACAACCTAAAGGATATAGAGTTAAAGGTCAAAAAGATAAAGTATATAAGTTGAAAACATCCCTATATGACCTTAAAAAGTCACCTCGTCAATGATATTTGACTTTTCAAAGTGTAATTATAAAACTTGGGTTTGTGGCTAATAAACATGACCACTTTATATATGTCTGGAACATTGGGAGTTATTTTGTCATCTTATCATTATACGTAGATGGAATATTGTTGATTAGGAATGACAATAAAATGATTGTTAAAACTAAGTCAAGGTTAAACTCAAGGTTTGAAATAAAGGATATGAGTTAAGCATCTTATATCCTATGTATAAATATTTCTTGAGACATAAAATCTAAACTTTTATCCCTTAGTTAAGAGAGATATATCGATTATATCTTCAAGAAGTTTAAAATAGGTGAATGCAAACATGCATCTACACTTGTTGCGAAATGGGTCAAATTAAGTAAGGTTAATTGTCCAAATGAGGAAGACGATAAGCCTAATGTTACTTATACACAAACTATGGGTACCTTGATGTGTGTTATGTTGTGTAGACCTGATATGAGCTTTGTAGTTTGTCTTATAAGTATATATCAAAATAATCTTAGTTGGTAGCATTGGATAACTGTGAAAATGATTCTAGGATATCTCAAAGGAATAAAAGACTTGAAACTTTGCTTTCAAATAGATAAACTGAAAGTGGTAGGATACTAAGATACTCATTTTGCTTCGAGCAAAGATGATAACAAATCAATATTTGGACAAATATTCTTATTTAGAGGTAGAGTTGTTTCTTAGGTATGTAAGAAATAGTTGTATAGCGTTACATACATAGGAGGTTGAGTGTACGGCTTGTTGTATGGCTACAATAAGTTTAGTTTGGATAAGTTGCTTCATAAATGATTTGAAGTTGAATATAGCTAACGACTTAATTATCATTTATTATGACTACAATACAGTAATTACTCTAATTAAGAGTGGAGCTAGTAATTCAAAAAAACAAGCATATAATGGTTAAATACCATTATGTTCATGATATGGTTGTCAATTGATGATATATTGGCAGACCCCTTGACAAAAGGTATAATAGATAATCTTTTTTTAAAGTATGTTACAAACATGGGTTTGATATGTTTAAAAGTGATTGTTGTATAGGTAAGAAACCACGTATAGGTAAGAAACCACACAGTAAGTAATGATTACAACAATAATCATAGATGACATGACTTCAAAAACCCTACAAAAGTGATAGGTAAAAACAAGTATATTAGATTACTTGACTCGAATGGTAAAGTGGGTGATGTAACACTAAATTGTAGCAATTCTCGGTTGCAAATATGTAGAAACATTACACGCAAAGGAAACATATGTGTTATATAAATAAAATAAAAAACGGCTTGTAAGGACAATAAAATAGAGAAGATGAAGGTAGCTCTCTATGAATAGTGTACATGAGAATATAGATGACATGTTATTGATTGAGAAAGTAAATAATTTTTCTTGGAAAAGTCGTACGTAGAAAACCGTGAAATTCATCAATCATCTTTTTTACTTTCTTCGATTTCATTGAGGTGAGAAACTTGTTTTTAGCCTCTTCATTATTTCGGTGTATCATTAATGTCGCCGGTAATGAATGTTCGCGTACATCTTTATCTCAACAATTTTGAGGGAAGTTATCCTTTGGATATGTAGGTTTCTTCTCCCAATTTTCACTTAAATGAGAAACCTCGAGAATTTTTGTTCCTTTTTGCAAATCTCGGGGTAAATCTAGGAGAAAAATGTTTTCTGTTCAGCATTTCATGTGAGATGAGCGATTTTTCAAGACCGAAGAAATTGCCGAATCATCTCGTCGGTTGATAGTTGAGGAATTTAGTTCTATCGGTGACTCTCCGGCGGGGTAGTCAGTTTCTCATCTGTGACCGGCGTTCATCTAACAAATCATCCTTAGGAACATGTTATGTGAATCCGCTGACTTGAGACGTACCTGGCGCCAGTCAAGTTAGGCGCTGAAGACTTTTATTTTGTCATCTACCAAAACAAAAAAGTCGAAGAAATATTTTTGTATATCTGAGAAGTCACATCTCTGACTACGCAGCACGTGAAGTTTCGGCTCGTGAAATGTGAAACAGATTGCAAGTCTCAATACGTAGGCGTAGTTTTGTCATCCGTTCTCTTGGCATTATCGTTGCTGCTTTAAATATCCCAGTTCGAAGCTTCGAGTTGTATTGGTGAAAAAGACGATTGGAGAAATGCGCAATGAAGAACCCAACATTTCGACAGTAGTCAGTCGTACCTAAGGTTTTGCAAATATTCGAAATTAGAAAGTATACGGTAAAACCCCTTAAATTTTCTACAATTCTCAGAAGTCTACCTGATATTTGTGAATATTCGAAATCAGAGAAGTGTACAATTAAATGAGGGGGTGTTCAAAGAACTGATCCAAACCGATCCAAATCAGTGGTTTGGTTTGGTTTGGTTATTTTGCTTTTTGATAGGGTTTTATGTGGTTTAAAAATTTTTAAGGTTTGGTTAAGGTTTTGAATAACTCCGCCCATGTAAGGGATCACCCTTGCATTACCGGTCCCAAACCCGGATAAAGGAGGACGACCACAAAAGTGTTGGAAAGAAACAATAAAAAATGATCTAGCTTATTGGGAGTTAACTGCTAACATGGCACACGATAGAGATCTGTGGAAACAAAGAATCCATGTAGCCGACCCCGTCTAGTATGGGAAAAGGCTTAGTTGTTGTTGTTGTTGTGGTTAAGGTTTTGAATCTGAACTAATATAATTGAATCAGTCCATATCCATGTATAGTGTAGAATTTGCTATTCTATTAGGTGCCATTGTTGAAGTGTGAATGCTACACAATGTGAACTAGTTTTTGTATGGTGGTGGTACTTTATGCATGAAGAATTTGTTTTATAATTCAGTTACGATTATTGGCCTACGTGATTGATTGCATATTATACACTATAAGTCTCATAAATTGGCACATAAAAGCGTAGACCAAATAGAAACTGACGGTGTGGCTTCCTTCAGTTTTTAATGGTTGGTTTTGGTTCTCAAATATTGAGAACGATTAGATTGGTTTGACCAATCAGCTTGTCCAACACAGGTGATGTTTAGTTTGTATTTGGTTCAGTTCAAGGAGCTTAAAAGCTTTTATATATATATATATATATATATATATATATATATATATATATATATATAGAGAGAGAGAGAGAGAGAGAGAGAGAGAGAGAGACGCATATGCACACACACCGAGGGCACTTTATCGCTTGTCTGACTAAGGTGGTGCTTAGTTTGTTTCTTTTCTCCCGAGAGAACAAGCTGAACGTAGGACTTTTAGTTGGCCAATGAACCACAAGGAGTCATGTATTTATTTTGGTTCTATCATTTAACCAGCCCTGGGTCGATCTTGACCGGCATTGTATACTTTGGTGTAGTTGCTTCTCTCAAAGCGATTGGGGATAAATTGGGGAAAAGAGACTGGAATTTTAGCGTGGATCCTTGCTCAGGGAATGAAGGATGGATCACCCCGCGTTTGGACCAGACTCAAGGTAACAACGTTACATGCGACTGCACTTTTCGAAACAGGACTGTGTGCCACGTCGTAAGCATGTAAGCCCGTTTGGACCCTAGTATCGTTTTAGTTACTAATGCCATACGGCTCATTAATTAGTGTTGTATGTTAATGTATCCAGCGTTTTAAGGAGACAAAATCTGAACGGTTCTCTCCCTGACGAGCTGAAAAACCTCACCCACCTAAGCGTGTTGTAAGTCAATTCCTGGCATCCTTTGGTTTCTTTCATTTAGTGGCATGTTAGGCTTCTTACTTTTAATAGCAAAAGATCTTTTGGGAGTCTGTGTGTGTGTGTGTGTGGTACACCGCCATCGCTGCAATCGTCCACTTCCTTCGGAACCCTTTCAATGATCTCAAGTGTGCTACTTCCTCTAGCTCAGCTACCATCAAACTGCTCATGGTCTTAAATGTTGCGGGATCTGCGTATGCAGTAAGATATGTATAAAAACACATCACTAGAAATATTTAGGAAGCATACTTGATTATTATATGTAAAAGTATATGCTATGAAAAAATTGAGAATAAATGTGGTTTCTTTGTGCTTCTATTTAGAGACGAAGCAGTTGCATATCTTTGATTTTTCAGTGTTGCTCTGTGCCCATTCAACAGTGATGTATCACGTAACTACATCAATGGTACCATTCCGGCAAGTTGGGGTTCCTTGCGGCGGTTGGATAATCTGTAAGTCTCAATCCCTCGTTGTATGAGCTTTTGTTTTTTCAATGTAGAGGCCCATGCCAGACGCACATGTCGGCATTGAACTCTTGCCTATCAATTGTAACTTGACCCCCTAGCCAAGTGGTCTATCGCTTTTTGTCTGTTTATTTGGGTTAGGACAATATAAATCATGTCAAAACAAGTATTCGTTGGGTAAGAAGACCAACCTTTTGTTATTTTGGGACAACTTTTATCACTAAAGCGATAATCTCTAAATAAAAAATTACAAGCATAATATTTTTTCTCAGCAAATATTTATATGAGATTTTTCTTTAAGTTTAACAAGATTGCTCATGTTGAGCTCATGAGCTTACTTGCGCTCATGCATAACTCATTTTATAATGAATGAACCGAACCATAACAGGGAGAGCTCAGCTCTGCTCCACTTAGTAGCTCTACACATACTTAAATATTTTGATACGGACTCAGAAACTTGATAGAAATCTAAAGAGTTCAGCCTAATTTGCCAAATTTCACCAATCCCACCGAAACTCAACATGCAACCTCTTATTACATTTACATATAAACATCAATGAGCAATTGGTTAGCCAATCAGCCACCTTCATGGACTTGTATCCAAACTTATTCAAGCAGATAGCCATAAAGAAAACAAAGGAGACATATTTGAAGTTGTACGTCATCATGGATGGCATCCAAGGAAACTTCACAGTCTGCTTCCAAGGGTGCATTGATCCTCTCATCATTGTCTTCCTCTTTGCTTTTTATGAAATCGCTCATATTCATTTCACCAATTCATTTTTTACCACTTTAGGACACTTTTGGGAAACCGCGTATCCGGAAGGATCCCCAAGGAGATAGGAAATCTCTCACATCTTACAGTTCTGTAAGTATCAACTTTTACCTCATTGGTTCTTTATATATAAATATATATATATATATGTGTGTGTGTGTGTAACACTCAGGGAGAACCGCGTATGTGAGTACGTTACATGAACAGAAGTATCGGCCAAATCAAGGATACCAATTGAGAGCTAGGTTTGTACTTCAGCATAGGACTTCCTCCTCGATCGACCGACACAAGATCCAAGAGTCTGACCGACAAGGAATATGAGTTCCTTGTTAGACATGAGTCTGATAAAATATTTTATAGGTTGAAGTAGGATGGTGCGGGTCAAGGTAGGGTCTAATAGGAGTCTTGCAGTGTGGTGAAAACCCGCCCCATTGTCATCCCTACAAGTCTCTTCTTTACTTTTTGTACAAGTTCATAATACATTCTTTCTGAATTCAATTTTCCACGAAAAAGAGCTAAGCTCAAGTATTTAATAGGAAGAGTTGCTTGACGCCATCTTAACAAAGATGCAACTATCTCTACTAGGGTTGGAAGTGCAATGAAGAAAATGCAATAAGATTTAAGTTCATTAATGAGCATACTTGAAGTTGAACTAATCAAAAAATGATTCAATGTTAACTTAAGGTTGAAAATATTAGGCAGATCAGCTTTTGGAAAAAGTAAAATATCATTTGCGTAAGGTGAAAGTAGATCTCCTTGAAGAAGGCTTCATGAACAATGAAATTTATCTCCTAGGATACTATTAATGAGGACACAAAAGGAGGCAATAGAAACGCATAGCATAATAATAAGCTTGATTTAGCCAGGATCAAGACCAAGAAAAGCAAGGGAATGCTTCAGAAAGTTCCAATCCACTCTATCACAGGCCTTGGATAGATATAATTTGGTATAGCAAATTACTTATGATGGCTGGTAGAATCTATAAGCTCGAAGATAATATTTCTTATACCATACCTTTTAGGAATACCACTTGGTTATGGGAGATAATTTTAGTTAAGCCAAGGGTTAACCATAAGTTTGATATTAATCTTGAAGAAGTTACACAAATATATTGGTCGAAACTTGGTAAATCGCACTGCTCTAGACTTCTTAGAAAATAAGAACGATGTTGGTGTGGTTAATTTGAGAAACAAGTCGGCTTTTTGAAAAAACAGCTTGCTCTACTTCATCATTAGATACTAGTCGAGAGAGATGCGTTACCTGCCATGCTAACTTTGGGGCCACTGGGAAATGCTAATACATCACCGCGGTTTCCTTCGAAAGAGGAAGTGCGCTTTCTCGAATGGCATTCATATCTACAAAAGGAAATGTTGATGTGATTTCTTGCATGAAATGCAGAAAGTACCTTGAATTTTGATCTCCTTCTTGAAGCTAGGACATACTAAGTCTTTTTCCGCTAGAATCTTTTTTTCTTTTGTAAACTGAGCCAATAAATCGGCCTAGAATTGAGCTTTTCCCTCTAAGGCATCAGTCTCCTTTACTACACGAGAGCACACACATGTTCAAATATTTGAATTCTCTTTTGCTCCAAGATTAATTTTCAGTACAAGAAAAAATTAAAGCATTATGTCAGAGATTGTATACTTCATTGGTTGCTGCAGAAAAGATTCCTCTATAATGTGCTGAAAACAGATTGTGCGCTGAGAAACTAGTCTTTTCCTTGCATTTCTCATGTTTCCTTACCCAAACTTCCAGAAAGTTACACATACAGCAGAAAACTTAACATATATAGATGAGAAATGAAAAAAATAGAAAGCTTGAAAATTTTCAACTTGTCCTGACACCTCAACACGGAAAATCCATGTCTGGTTAGGGAGTTGGGCACCCAGGGTCGGGTCTCGATCTTTCAAAAGTAACCTGACAAAAAGATCAGGTCAGGTCGGGGTTGACCTGGACTTGACCCGAAATGTATATATAAATATTTATGTTTATGGACAGGTGTGGCTTATTTTCCATTACACACATTATATATATATATATATATATATATATATATATATAATATACATTTTTTTGTGCATGGGTTGTAGCCATGTCAATCAGGACCACGTCACACCCGATCTTCAAAATGGACTCGAACAGTAAATGGGGTTGGGTCCAGGTCAAAAACAGGTTGACTCAATACACGATTATCATAAAATCATGGCTCTACCATTTATCTAGCAGTTTTATATTGGGAAAGCAATCAACTCATTATATTATGTCTCCCTAACGAGGACCTTTCTTTTGTTCCGTACAGGGTAGTTGAAGGGAACAAACTTGAGGGAACACTTCCTCCTGAATTGGGCAAGTTAACCAACATAAAGAGATTGTATGCCGTCTTATTCCTTGCATTTGAATTATTAGTCACTTTGTCATGCAGAATTCTTATCCATAACTGGTGGCTTCCGCCACCATACAACAACAACAACAACTACTAAGCCTTTTTCCATACTAGACGGGGTCGGCTACGTAGATTCTTTGTTTCCACAGACCCCTATCATGTGTCATGTTAGCAGTTAACTCACAATAAGCTAGTTCATTCTTTATTGTTTCTTTTCAACACTTTTGTGGTCGTCCTCTACCTCTTTTAATACTTTCCAAATTTAGTTTCTTTAACCTTCTTATAGGTTCTTCTTTTGATCTTCTTTACATATGTCCAAACCATCTTAAACGATATTCTCTCATTTTATCCTCCATTGGTGTCACTCCTAATTTGTTTCTAATAACCTCATTATGTATACGGTCTTTTCTTGTATGACCACTCATCCATCTCAACATCTTCATTTCTGTCACAGACATCTTTTGTACATGTTCATGATTAACTCCCAACACTCGTAACCATAAAACATAACAGGCCTAATTGCTATTCTATAATATTTACCTTTTAACTGTACTTCTTATCACAAAAAATACCTTATGCTCCTCTCCATTTTAACCAACCAGCATTAATTCTATGCGTAACATCTCCATCAGTTCTTCCATCATTGTGAAAAAGTTTCCCTAGGTATTTAAAACTTTCCTTATGGAGATACAATGTGTGCCAATTTTAATTTCTATGTCCTCTTAAGTAACCAAATGATCAAACTTACATTCTATATATTTTGTCTTTGTTCAACCAAGTCGGAGGCCTTTGCTTTCTAATGTTTCTCTTCATAGTTCCAATTTTCTTTTAACTTTTTCCTTAGACTCCTCCACTAATACAATGTCATCTACAAATAACATACACCAAGGTACTTCATCTTGAATATGTTTTGTTAACTCATCTATCACCATTATAAATAAGTATGGACTTAAAGTTGATCCTTGATGTAACCCAATATTAACTTCAAAGAAGTCTGTCATTCCTTCATGAGTCCTCACACATGTTTTTGCACCATCATACATGTCTCTTATAAGGTTAATATATGTCAATGGGATACCTCTTTTTTCCAAAGTTCTCCACAGAACCTCCCTCGGTACCCTATCATAAGCTTTTTCTAGATGAATAAATATCATGTGAAGGTCTTTCTTTTTTGTTCTAAAATGTTCTATAAGACGTCTCAAAAGGTGAATCGCTTCAATAGTAGATCTGCTTGGCATGAATCCAAATTGGTTCTCTGTTGTACTTGATACTTGTCTTAACCTACGTTCGATAATTCTTTTCCATAATTTCATGGTATGGCTCATTAACTTGATACCTCGATAATTCACACAATTTTGAATGTCTCCCTTGTTCTTATATACGGGTATAAGTGTACTTACTCTCCATTCCTTGGGCATCTTTTGGTTTTTCCATATTTCATTAAATAGTCTTGTGAGCCAAGTGATTCCTATTTCTCCTAGTATTTTCCAAACTTCTATAGGAATATTATCCGGTCCTACCGATTTATCGCCCTTCATATGTCTAAGAACCTCTTTGACTTCATTCTTTTGAATACGTCGGTAGAAATTGTGGTTTATATACTTTTTTGATTTAGCTAACTCTCTTAAGCTAATACTAACATCTTTATTTTCATTAAAAAGATTATAAAAATAGTTTTTCCATCTATTTCTTATATCATCATTTGACACTAGAATTTTTTCATCCTCATCTTTTATGCATCTAACATAATTAAGATCTTTAGTTTTCTTATCTCTAGCATAATGTAATTTTATAAGCCTCTATTTTTTATCTCTATTTCTTATCTCCTAAGCTAACTCTCCTAACCAAATTTTAGCTTTTGCTTCACTCACAGTCTTTTTCGCTTCCTTCTTTGCTTTCTTATAAGACTCTAAAGTTTCACTAGTTTTCTTAGCATAATGCAATTTATAACATGCCCTCTTTGCCTTGATTTTATTTTGTACTACTTCACTCCACCACCAAGCTTCTTTTTGTGCCGGTACACCTCCCTTAGATACCCCTAACACATCTTTTGCCACTTTACTAATATGTATAGCCATACTGTTCATGCATCATGAATTTGGGATGCCCATTGTTCCTCTGCTGGGATTTTTACAGAGGCCAACGAATAGGAGTAGTTTTTTCCTTTGTTAGGTTGCATAGATCAGACTTCTCTTAATTAAATTTAAGAACAAAACTACCATTGATGATTGGTTTGTTAGTGATAGGTTTTGGTTAGCTAACAAAATTGGCTAGCTAAATTTGCTTTTGGATACGCAGGTATCTGAATTCAAACAAGTTTACGGGAGAGTTGCCCTCATCATTAGCTAATCTCACAAACATGAAAGACTTGTAAGTTTTGCAGGAGAGTTTCCAAAGCTTCTTTTGAGATCAACTTCACACTACAAACTGTAATCCCTTTATGTCCATAGCTGGATTAGTGGGAGCAACTTCACCGGGAAGATACCTGACTTCATCAAGAACTGGAACCAGCTGAATCTCTTGTAAGTTTGTGCTTAATTTTAAACCCTGTGTGGATTGATTGAAGTTGAGTTTTATGTTAAATACAATTGAAACAGAATAGCAGTCGAATATGCCCATTTAAGTTTCTTTCTTCTTTAACTTTTTGTATCCGTTCCTCTCTTAGTACAACTCTGAAGCAATTGTAGCGAACTTACTTTCATTGCTGAACTTAATTCAGGATGATCATGGGCACATCGATGGAAGGACCCATACCCTCCAGCATATCTTCATTAGTTCAGTTGACCAAGCTGTAAGTGCAACTTCTGATTTCAGCATATGTTCGGTTTCATGGACTTGCGGATTACCTTTGCTCATGATTGAGTCATTTTCACTGAGTTTATTCAGTCCCCAAGTACTGAAGATCTCACCTTTATCTGGAATAAAGATCAATATCATCAACTCTTACTCTCGTGTAGGAGAATCGCGGATCTAAATGGACCTGGGTCTAATTTCCCCCCTCTGGAAAACCTGACAGAGTTACAAGAGCTGTGAGTCTGCTGGGTCTTTCTTCCCATCCTTCTGTTTTGTAACTCTGACCATCATTTAATGGACATAATGCTACAGGGTGCTCAGAAACTGCTCACTCTCAGGTGAAATTCCACCCTATATCGGGAGCATGAAACGTCTGAAAATTTTGTGAGTTTCTATTAGTATGCTCTACTCATGGAAAAGCAACAAGAGAACAAAGTGGATTGCGTTTCTTTTTCTTTTGTTACAATAGGGAGGCCAAAAGCAGATGCGTGCCTGCATATCAAACTCATGACCTTCAACTTGTGTGACTCGGTGGATTATTTGCATTATAATAAATGTGCCAAATTTTGCCTCAAATTGAACCACACAAATTCTTAGAAAGTTCCACTCATTTTAGTCCACTATTAATTAGCTACCCATGTTTTCTATGTAAAGAGTGTCTGTCGAATGTGATCATACTATAACCTAGTTCATATTTTACAGTTTGTAGTAGTTCTCATACTTCTGCAATCGTAGGGACCTGTCATTCAACAGCTTAACAGGACAAGTTCCAACATCTTTGTCTAGTAATGCACCCTTAGGAATGATGTGAGTAATAGCTGACGACTATTTCTTTGGAACTCGTTTTGTTTCGTGTATACCATGGAATAACAGCTCTTCCTCTTGTAGATTCCTACGCAACAACAAGCTGAACGGATCATTACCTGAAGGGAACATTCAAACCAAAAACTTGTAAGATCCTTTATGTCTTCTCGTTGAGATTAGTTCCAATGTACTGAAGGTGAAGCAGTTTGCAAGTTTGACGCCTCCAATATGCATATCTTATCATAAATCTTGGGGTTTTACTACCGTCATCTCATAACAATGAGTCCTGAACTAGCTGTAACTTTTCACTGTATTAAATCAAACACTTTTAGGATGTCTATGAACACGTACTAGAACATGTGATATGAGTAGATTGGTGACCGATATTCTCTTGCCATATTTCTTCAATTCAAAGTTCTCCCTCGCTGTATCTTCCTTATAATTCAGTGAAACCTTTCCTTCAAATTGGAGATAATAAAACATAATGTTGCTTTTTAAGATTTAAGTGCTAATACAAACAACAACAACAACAACAACAACTAAGCCTTTTCCCATACTAGACGGGGTCGGCTACATGGATTCTTTGTTTCCACAGATCCCTATCATGTCCCATATTAGCAGTTTAACTCACAATAAGCTAGATCATTCTTTATTGTTTCTTTCCAACACTTTTGCGGTCATCCTCTACCTCTTTTAATACTTTCCAAATTTAGTTTTTATAACCTTCTTATAGGTTCTTCTTTTGATCTTCTTTCTTTCTATATGTTCAGACCGTCTTAAACAATATTCTCTCATTTTATCCTCTATTGGTGTCACTCCTAATTTGTTTCTAATAACCTCATTATGTATACAGTCTTTTCTTATATGACCACTCATCCATCTCAGCATTAAGATTTAAGTGCTAATATTGCACAAAATTGATCTCAATGGCAGTCAAGAATTCATGTAGCTGACCCCACTTAATGTGCAAATAGGCTTGGTTTTGGTTTAGAAATCCACTTTCATTTACTTCTCCAACTTTGATTGCTTTCCTGCAATATTTTGGGGTACATCCAACTACTTCCCTAAAAAAAGCGCTTCAATCCTGATAAACATACTGATTAGCAACAATATTTCTGTTGGTTTACTATACCAGATCAGGAATCCTTATAACCTAATGATCTGCAGGGATTTATCAGAAAATACTTTTGCAGGAGCTAGTCCACCATCCTGCCCACAGAACAGTGTGTAAGAATAAATTCTTTTCTCTTCTTTGAAGTACCTGGTTTTGGTTATGGCACATGACACATACTGTATACTGTTGCTTGTTGCTTCAGGAACTTCTTATCCAGCTACTCTTCTACATATGACAACTCGTAAGCTGTCTATTTTCTTTCTTTTAGTTCCATTCAGACTATGTAGATGACAAATTATTAGCTCATCGTGCGACGGGCATATTGTTTTCATTCATTAAAATGCTATAATGTGGGTTTCGCATTAAATAGAGTCCCTGCGTGCTTCAGAAAGGATTACCCGTGCCCTGATTCACCAACATGTAAGTCAATGGAATCAGATTTATTCAACACAATTATTGGAGCTGTAATTCCTTGATTGCATAACCTAGTTATCTTATGTTCCTGATAGATTCTTCCTTGTTCATAAACTGTGGTGGACCTGAGTATACACTCAATGGAACTACGTATGAAGCAGACATGGATCAGAGGGGGATGTCCACGTGCCGCATTCAAAACAATTTGGCTTTTACCAGTACTGGAACGTTCATGGATGCTCCTGACAACCCTTATCTAGTGTCCAATACTAGCAGAATGCTGATGAGAGATCCAACAGTATATATGACTGCACGTACCTCACCAATCACCATGACATATTATGGCTTGTGCCTGCAGAAGGGGAACTATACTGTCCGATTACACTTTTCTGAAATGATGTTCACTAATGATGAAACTTTTGGTAGTCTCGGAGAGCGAGTATTTGATGTATACATCCAGGTGAATAGTCGACCTCTAATGTTGAATAGTCTGTTATAAACATGGCTGGTTCTGGTTCTCCTGGAACTAGGAACCGGAATAGAATCAGGACCTTGCCGGTACTGGTTTTGGTTCAGAACCACCGGTTCCTGTTTGAGTCTCAAACCGTTTACCAAAAAAATGAATTTTGAAAAAAATTAATAAGAAAATAGTCAAACCAGAGGTTTGAACCGATTCAGTTCCAAGTCTGAATCGGGCTTGGCCAGTTCCGATTCCAGTCAGTTCCAGGCCTGGTCCGGTTCTATGCAGGTTTTCTGAAAACCAAACTGGCAGTTTGGGTGGGTTGCTTTGTTGTGTGTTTTGGTTTGAAATAGAAAAGAGTTTGTGGTTTTGGGTTCAGTTAGTACATTGAAACCAAATCAATCCATTGTTTTATATATATATATATATATATATATATATATATATATATATATATATATATATATATATATATATATATAGAGAGAGAGAGAGAGAGAGAGAGAGAGAGAGAGAGAGAGAACATGATATATGCTAGCACACTTGGGTGTTAGCACATTCAAGCATATCTCAACTATTTATCTTGAATGATGGATAGTTGAAATTTTAAGATGAATAGTTAATTTGAATTTAAAAAGCAAAAGCATGTGTATTTATTTCAAGTATATTTTCTTCACATGACTTTTTTAATTTAAATTTCAACCATCTATTAATACAATTGAAAATTGTTTTGATATGCTAGCACATAAGTGTAACCTTGACCCTAAATCTAGACTGCCTAGAACCACTATTTTGGTCTAACCCTCTTTACAATCTTTGAACATACTTTCCGACCCTTTTTTATCCTCTCTTTTCCCTCCTCGTCTTTCTCTCCCTTAATTTTGAACTCTGTGAGGAGATCTCAAAGTGTTGAGCTCCATGGAAAATGCCTCGAGCTCTGCCAGAAAGCACTGATCAATCCCCAGAGATTAAAATGTACAGAACAGTAGTTCAAAATCAAACCAAAACTGATTCGGTTTTGGATAAATGATATGTATTATAATCTTTTGGCTTGTTCTCAAATTAAGAACTGATTATATTGGTTTTATTCGAGGTTGAGGCTAACTTGTGCCAACCAGGACCATGAACACCTTTAGTCATGCTGCATAACTTTTCTGATGTTTCCCCATGCAGCACAAAAGGGTACTGGAGGATTTCAACATTGCAAGTGAAGCAGGTGGAGTAGGTAAAGAAGTTGTTAAGCGCTTCATTGCTGACGTGACAGCAAGCACTCTGGAGATCAGCTTTTATTGGGCAGGAAAGGGGACTCTTTCAATTCCAACTAGAGGAGTTTATGGACCTCTGGTTTCTGCCATTTCAGTGACACCCAGTAGGTTTGCTTATCCTGAAGTAATACTCCTGCATTGTGATGCATGCATCCGTTAATACTAGGTGTCGTCCAACTTAATGTTAACTTGAACTAAGCTTTTCTCAACGCTAGGTGCATTTACCTAAAGGTACATTGGGACTTGCTAGGAGGTACCCAATCCTAACTCCATCTCATAAAAACATCCTTCACTCGAAGTGTTGGAGTCTGATACTAGAGTAAGGAACGGTAAGTTGCTGAATCCATTTATTAGATGAACAAACCTATATACAAAGCAGCCACAAAGGGCTTAAGGTTATTGAATACATGAGGAGTATTTCTTGAGAATCCTACAAAATCAATTCATTCTTTTTTCTCCGACCGATGGTAAGAACTTCATCTGGTTTCGAATGCTACACAGAGGTTCACTAGAGATCATAAATTGTTGAAGAAACAAAAAGATATTTTTTCTTTTGCCCCTTTCACGTGATCGAAAAAGAAAGAAATGATTGATATATTCAAGATAATTATGTATTTACAAAATATCGTCTCAATTCATCCCAATTCATCATATCTGTGATGTGATATGGTTTTGAAAGATGAATCGAATATGGGCAATTCTAATAAGATCTTATTCTTGAACAAAAACCTATTTTGTGATTTATTCTATCTATTCCATGATCGGAACAAAGGGAGATACATGTTGCACCATGATTTGGAAATAGAGGCACATTTCACTCGAAGTGTTGATGGAGTCTGGTAGTAGAGATGGGTAAAGAAACAAGTAAGTCCTTGAATCCGTTCATTAAAAAGCAACCTTAAAGTTATAAGATTAGAAAATTTCAAATAACAATAAGTGCATCTTCAAATATCAATGACTGGCTGTAACCTTTAGCTACTAGTCTTGCCTTATAGCTTTCTATATTTCCATCAGCCTTATACTTCACTGAAAATACCCACTTGCATCTCACTGTCTTCCTTCGTAAAGGTAGATCCGTCAGTTTCCAAGTCTTGTTTCATACCAGGGCTGCAATTTCCTCTTCCATTGTTGCTACCCATTCTGGATGTTGTTTTGCCTCTTCAAAAGTTCTTAGAATATGAGTAGTATCTGCATTAATCACAAATAACTGATATTCTCTAGGATAATTAGAATATGATACCATCTTGCCCAATGAATATTTTGCAATATTACGTTTGCCCTTTCTAATTGGAATTGGTAAATCATCCAATTCACTGTCTGAATGCTGAGAAGTTACCTGAGTAGGAGTTGGATCTGAATCTGAGTGAGAATTATGATTCAAAGTAGTTGACAGATGTGGGAGCAAGGCCTTTCTTTCCAGTGTTGTCTGATGCGTATCGTATCGCGTATCGCTGGGCTCCACGATACGAGTGTATCGTATCGTAAACAAAAAACCACCAACATGAAGCACATTAATTAAAAAGGACTTTAACAAAAGACAAACAACATGGATTTTAATCAACTTACGGTCAAGCAAACAAATTTTCTTTTAAATGAAACACTAAACAATTTATAAAATAAATATTATAAATAAACAAGTTGAAAAGAATAATACCAAGCATTATTAAATCGGATCGTGACAAAGCTTCGCGTATGTATGTGATCTAATAAAAATGTTACTTTTAACATAAGAGGTATGAATCCAAAACCGGATCCACGACTCGACTCTATTAAACTCAGTCCCGTCTCTCTCTTCAAAACGACCGAAGCCCTCGTGGATTACTGATTTCGATCAGCCGCAAGACGGAAGCTGTTTCCTTGCGGGGAGCTTTAAAAGGCGGCGACAGGTGTGGCCTAAGGTGGTGGGTAGAAGGGGGTCGAATCTTCTGGTGGTTCGGGGTGGTCCTCCCAGCAACAGAGAAAAGGGGAAGAAGGTGGACATGAGAGAGAGAGAGAGAGCCGGGCAAACAAAGGAGGTTTTGGCAGGCAAGAGGGAACCTGTCTACTATGGACATTGTACCGGCTACTTATCCGCATCTTCGTAAACCCAAAAGAAAGAGCCTTTTCTTTCTTATGGTTTTAGAGAGAGAGTGTGAGGTTCAGACCGTCATCAATCACGGAGGGGAAGATGCAGTTGTTGTTGGTGGTGGCGACAATCGTGATGGGTTGGGGCTCAGGTTCAGTGACCTTGACGCGCTTAGTGCGCTTCCTCTTCTTGTTGGGAAAGCCAAATTTCTGGAGCCGGGGCCACAGGATCGAGCTTGACGACTGGCAGTTCACTGGCGACGCCTCCGCTTGCTGCACCGGCAACGATGGGCTGGCCTCCTCCGAACCCGGCCGAAGCGTGCTGACCGATACCATGGGGCACTCCCTCCAGTCGAGGTCAGCAACGTGAATGACGACATTGTCGGGCGTCAGTGGCGTAGGGCAGGCACCCAACGCAAGAGCCGATCTGAACGAGCTCACCAGCGGCACCGAGCTCAGCGCCTCCAGCATCTCTGTCTTAGCCCGGTACAGTCTGCAGAATCCATGCATGCTCAAAACCTGGTTGAATTGATCGAATGTAAGATTGAGGGGATCGTCGAGCATGGCTTGGAAGGCAGCGCATTCTTCCAACGACAGCTCCTTCATCGTCCTCTTCCCTCGCACCCTCATCCTTCTCTCTATCTCTCTGCCACTTGCAGAAATCGACTCTCCCTCCCTCTGTGCGGGAGTGACCTCAGCTAACCCCGCCACATTTGCCGCCATTACCGCCAAACAACTGCATCTATGATACCAGCTAAAGAGTGAAAGACAACAGTTGTGTTTCTGGTTGCTGAATGCCCAACGACTATTTTACTAGCTGTTGGTTCCCTGGTTACCTAAGTGGCGCTCGTGCCCTATTACATTTTAACAAGGCGGATCCACGTTGTGGCGCCCGACACCAGAATGTCTGAAAATTTACATTTTTGTGTTGAAATTTCAAAAAACTGAAAACTTTTAAAGCCTGCCCCACCCGAATCTGAAGCCCGCCTCACCCTAAACAAGTTTATGGACCCGCCACTGTTGATGCATAAGTGCTGCAAAGATCTCACTCTCCCATGGTAAAAGATCCAACAAGGGTTATCAGCTGGCTGTAAGGCTAGCTAATGCAACCCTCACTCATCTAGGCTTAGGACCAACTACATGAGATCGAATCCTCACTACAAGTGGAGTTCTAAGGAGAAAAGGGTCTGTCACAACAAAGATACAGACCAACAGGCACCTCTGTTTGAAACTGCAGTTGAAGACCTGCATACTTGTGCTGCATTTCTGTTACTCGGAAATATGACATTTAGGGATCATGGTAGAATTTTAGCTCAGTGCTGCTCAGCTCAGCTAACCCTGCAGTGAAATAAGCCCAATTCATGTAAGATTGAGATACTTATGCTATACTATTGCATTTACAGGGATGTAGGTCATATCGAGTTAGTGGACCATGGTTAAATTTTAATCCAATGCTTCATTAGAACGAAATCTTTTAGTTGCATGATCAACAAAAGAAGAAAAGAAGTACTTGCATATGACTGCTTGTTTCAGCTAATCCTACGACGAAATGATACCAAATTCATGTAAGACTGTGACATCTGGTCCTATTTGTATCTTGCAGATTTCGTCCCTAAAGTTTATATTAAAGAAGATACTAAACCTAAGCACAAGATCATAGTCGCTATCTTCATCGTAAGTGCCTGTATTGTTTGCGTTGTCATCTCACTTTTGGTGATCCTGAAGGTGGCAGGCTTTCTTGGAGGTGCAGAAGATGACGATAAAGGTACGTAGACCTGGAAGGCAGAACTTAACATTTCATGCTAAGATTCACCCAAGAGTAGCAGATGGATCGCATGTCTTCCTGTTCTTAATAAATAATTCCCTTTATATCTATTACAAGATCCATTTCATTTAGAAAATGTCAGCCTGTGTCAGTTCTGACACTTAACCAAGTACTCCACATTAACAGTTTTGATTGATGTTTTTAAATTTTATTGACCTTTTTCCTTACCAGAACTTGAAAACCTAGACCTGCAAAGTGGGCGCTTTAGCATTCGAGAGGTAAAAGTTGCCACAAGTAATTTTCATCGTAGAAACAAGATTGGAGAAGGTGGATTTGGGCCAGTATACAAGGTAATACCAGCATTGTAATGCATCTCCTTATTGACTTTCTGTTGGTTGGATGTTCTCTTGTCCAAGTTTTTTATTTCATTGTGGCCTAAATTTGAATTAGGCAACATAAAGACAAAATATCATGCACAATGATGGTCAAGGGGTACAGGAGTTGATCGTAGAATATTTTGCATAACAATCAATAATCAAAGGAAAGTAGTACAACCCCTCTTGCACTTGATTTCTCAGAAAAACCTTTGGTAGCTACATTTGTCTTTTTGATCCATCTAAAATTGCTAGGAGGTTGGGCACACCAAGGTTTAGTTTGCTCATAAGCATACTTTATCATGCATGGTTTTGCCACCGCTAGATGGCTTTCCTCCAAAATAAAGCATGGCCTTGTTTTACAAGACACTACAGTGTTTGTATATGTTCAAATATTCACATATTTTCTTGGCATGTCATATTATTCTTTGCAGGGAACTCTACGAGATGGTACTCCAATTGCAGTCAAAAAGCTTTCGTCATTGTCAAAACAAGGGAATCGAGAATTCTTGAATGAGATTGGCATAATATCAGCTTTGCAGCACCCAAACCTTGTGCAGTTATTTGGTTTTTGCATTAGTGGAAGCCAATTGATGCTAATATACGAGTACGTGGAAAATAATTCCCTTGCACGGGCTCTATTTGGTAAGATTTCAATGTGAATGTTAACTCATGACCAACTTTTTATGGCAACATCCTCATATTACAGATGGTTGTTGTTCTTGGTAGCTACTCAGACATGTATGGGCCAGTTCCAAACCAGTTAGCATTCCTTTTAGCAACAAGGAATAATAATGACAAGTCCTCCTTTCCGAATTGCTTGTTTTCTAATATTGACTTCCAAGGATTGCTATGTCTATATGGTGTTTGGACATTGAAAGGAGGTCTAGTTCATTTCTCCAGAAACACGCTAGTCCGCCCGATATTTCTCTGCCTTCCCCAGTGTAGGAACCTTTTTAACCTTCGAGTAGTCCTCCATTTGGCTTGGCCTCGCTCTCCTGTTTTCTCTTGTGGAAGTGCACTAGCCTATCTGCTGCAGCCACGGCCAATATTCTGCCTCCTCGGCTTCTCCATGTATACCAGGAATATCATTCATATGTTGCAAATGCCTTGTCCGACGATGTTAACAAAAATTGATAATCTGTCATTAATTACAGCAGCTTATTGGAGAGTAACGCACGACACTTCTTTTATTTGTAGGTCCAGTTGAACTGCGGTTGAAACTGAATTGGCCAACACGATGCAACATTTGCATTGGAATCGCAAAGGGTCTAGCTTATCTCCATGAGGAATCCACATTGAAGGTTGTTCACAGAGATATCAAAGCTACAAATATTCTTCTTGACAAGGATCTGAATGCTAAAATTACAGACTTTGGTTTTGCGAAGCTTGACGAAGGGGACAACACACATATTAGTACACGAATAGCAGGGACTGCGTGAGTCTCTCTCTCTGTGTGTGTGTGTGTGTGTGTGTGTGTGTGTGTGTGTGTGACTTGTTTAATGTGTTTCTCTATTACAGTTCCTCTTGAAGAATATACTAAAGATGCGAGTACATCAATTCAAACATTGCTAGTTTAATGCATGTCTGCTTTTTCAACTGTGGCGTTAATAATGTCATAATCTATATGTTCTTTTTTTTAGAGAGAAAATGGAAATACAAGTGACACGGTTATGGTTGCAAAACTTGAGCCAACTGATCAATAATAATTACAGCCAGTTGTTTGAGAATCCACTAAAGGCAGCTCCCATTCTCCTTATAATGGCCTAATGCCAATACTAAAATCCTAAAATTAGTGAACGTAGTGATGATCATTGTATGAGAGCCAATGATTCCTTCTTTGGGCTCTCTCATAAACAGCTACGGCAGGCAACAGGGTTAAGATCGAAGGGAGGGCCAGTACATCAGCAGTGTGAGTATGGTGCTACCATCTGATGAGAGGCAGCATGGTTATCCAGAGTCTGTGTTAGGAGCCGGTCACTAAGGTCATTCAGGGTGCCTACCCTGTTTTTTCCTCTATCCATCCCTAGACAACAATAACAACAACTAAGCCTTTTCCCATACACTCTATCCATCCATAAACGGAGGACAAAATTCTTTCGGGAGGATGGGGGTACCTGACATTTGCAAGGGCTCAAGCACTGGCAAAGCAAGTCTAGGACTTCGTTCTTTGGCCAGCCAACCAAAAAGAGCTTGCTTAGACATGTCTGGTCCAGAACCTTGAAACGTGATAGAACCAGCTTGAGGCTGGTTTTGGAGCGGTTTTGATTTGAGTCTCGAACTGATAATTTTATTTTAAAAATTTAATATTATAAAAAGTTTTTTTTTTAAATATCGAAACTGGCAGTTTGGAACTATCGGTTCCAGTTTGGTTTCGGTTTTATAAAAAGTGAAACCAGAACTGAACTGAGTGGTCCTTGGTTCCGCTTCTAGGTTGAGTCAGTTCCTAGCCCGGCTCGGTTCCAATTGAAACCGCCGAGCCTATTAGGAACCGGTCATGTCTAAGCGTTCTTATACCTACTAATCAAGATCCACGCCTTGCCAGTGAATAGACTTTTCTAAATCTTTTCTTTGTTTTCTTATGCTCCAAATTCAGGCTATTACCATGTCTATGCCCTTAAACTTATTTGTTCCAGCATTTCGAAGTATACTGTCCTCTTAATCAATTACTTTTATGGTCTCATGGCCATTTGATAACAGTAACCCTATTATTTTTGGTGCTTAAAATGATCATTTGGCAGGGGATACATAGCCCCAGAATATGCTACGCGAGGACATTTAACAGACAAGGCAGATGTTTTCAGCTTCGGAGTAGTAACTTTGGAAATTGTCAGTGGTCAAAGCAACTCGCGTCCCTCACAAAATGAGGAATTTTCCTTTCTTCTCGACGAGGTACATCTTTCCAGCTTTTCCTTTTCTATGATGCATGAGAACTTAACCTGGCCAGTGGTGTAAAAGCCCAATTACGGACTCCTCTTGTATATCATTTTGACATAGTCTTTTTGTGGTAGACCCATATTCTTGTCGGTATTTGTTCAAAGTGCAATGGTAAATCATGCTAATTTAATGCTATTATGTTATACTCGCACTTCAATATCACTTTCTATATTATATATATATATATATATATATATATATATATATATATATATATATATATATATAGAGAGAGAGAGAGAGAGAGAGAGAGAGAGAGAGAGAGAGACTTGGATTTGCTAGACTCCATAACAAAAGTGAAAGTTACATAATACAACTTGACCTTTTCACCTTCACTTTTTCCTTTTTTAATCTAGACCAGTCATTTCTTTGATTAGACAGTTCGGCGGACATGAAGGGTTCAATATGAGTCGAAGTCTAGTAACTCTTGCTTTTCTGTACACACATGTGCACGCACGCACACGCGCACACACACACACACACATATATATATATACATGAATGTATATATATATGTGTATATATATATATATATATATATATATATATATATATGGTGCGTGTATTAGCATACTGTTTTGGTAGTCTACCCATGCTCTTGTAAACTAATGTTACTAATTTAATTAGGTCTGCTGGTGATAGTACCACTTTGTTTGCATCAATCGACTGTCAATTTTGAAACTAGTATTGAGTCGTGTTTAACATCATTTATCTGATAATTCATGTGTTAATCTGTTCCAATAATGGTACCTTGAGCTAGTTCCAAAGCATCTTCATGGATATAAGATGTTACATATTTTCATTACTTGAAAACTGATTTTTTTTGGTGCATTGGACTCTACTAAACTTCTGATGTACTAAATAAACAATGCAAAACACATTCTTATGGTTTGATCTAGAATTTAATTACCATATCTCTGCATATAAGAATGGACCAGAAGGCCTCATAGTTGTGTACCACAATAGAGTTTCCTTCTAATTATTCTGCTATAACTACTGATAAAATTTTTACTTCTTAATACTGCAGGCATATGTTTTAGAAGAGAAGGGAAGCCTCTTGAAGCTGGTGGATCCCAGCTTGGGATCGGAATTCTCCAAAGAGGCGGCGTGGAAAATAATCAAAGTCGCTCTTCTTTGCACCAGACCATCTCCATTGTCAAGGCCTAAAATGTCTTCTGTCGTCCATATGCTTGAAGGGCGAGAACCGGTTCCCCAAATTCCTCTAGATACCACTTTCAGTAGAGCATTCTCCAGCATTACTCGATCTTCCAACAACCTCTTTCGACACAGAATGACCGGGAGTGATCTGCCAACTGAAATCCGAAGCGAGTCATTGTCAATTCCCTCTACATAGGAAGAGAGTCTCATTGCCGAGTTCTGTTACTGACCTGAATATGACATGCATCATGATCTGCTGTTTACGAGCTCAGAGATGAACTTGGCTCGTTTGAACTTAAAAGGGTTAGGATTAGAGTGTATACCGGGAGGCAGGAGTGATGTGTTTACATTTTTTGAGTTTTATGGAGCATGAGTATAATAATATTATTCTTTGTTTTTATGTTGGCGTAAGATTATGCACCAAGATGCATTATGCAGCTTGCCAAGAAAAGATTTATGTGATTGAGGTTGAGTTTAGCTGCTTTCTCTATTTCTACTTGCAGTTCTTTTAATTTGTCATTTTCTGAGAAGAATTTTGTGCCTATTAGGATCAGCTTATTTTATAAACAGCACAAAGTTTACTAGAAACTTGTTGCGCAAAACTTATTGCAAGTGAAAATTCTACCGAAAACTTTACTACGCATTTTGTATCCGCACCTGTATGCATTTTATATTTACTATACTATCATGTACCTACATCCTTTTCCTAAGCCAGTTTTCGTGACTGGATCCTCTCCGTTAATTCCGTAGAAAGAAACCCACACTTAGACATGACAAGCATGTAGAGATGGCAATGCGGCGGGTGGGAACAGATATACCTACACCAGGCGCCAGGCGAACCTTAATGGGCTGGGTACAGGTCCAGGTCCTCTTTTATCCAACAGGGAAGGTATTGGAAAGGAACGGGGCATATATATATATACATATATACGTATATATATCATGTTTGGAACAGGTCTATAAGTTTGAACCGGAACTAAACCATAAGTGGAACCGGTAGTAACCAGAACCAACCAAACCGAAGACCTCCCAATTCGGTTATAGTTCATGGTCTCTGAAAACTAGCTCGAAACCAACACAGAAACGGGCGGTCTAGTTCTGGTTCTAAACCGCTTAGAACCGGTGGATATGTAATGTAAGAGGCTTAATTCAATGTAAGTGAATTATGGTTAAGCTTATTATTTGATATATATATATATATATCATGTATAGTTGTAATTTATGAATGTAATGATTTAGATTTTAATGATAAAAACTTAAGTAAAATGTGTTAAATACTTATTTATATAGTATAATATTAATTTGTAATTTAAAGTCAATATGAATATATGATTTTGTAATTTTGTTCATATTGTATATAATGACGAGTCATTAATATATATTTAATAATTTATTAAATAAAAGTATATGCACGAGAACCTGCATCCGAATCATGCTGGAAAAAACATCTAGGTGTATTAAATGCAAAGTATAAAAATATGATGGTTAATTTAATTCTCTATCATTGTTCATGATAATCGAATGATATGTTTATTAAAAATTATGTACCGAAAGACAGTGTACATTATCATTCTCTCTCTCCTATAAATACTTATGTATATATATAATGTAAGATGCATATTTTATAAATATAAATATATAAACATTGTAGGTTGCCCTTCAGAACATGCATTCAAACCAAAACCGGCTACAGGGCGGTTTAGTTCCAGGTTCTAGGCAAACCGAAATCAAGCATGTCTATGGGTTAAAGCACCTTATCCTTATACCTGGACCCAAACTTGATCAAGTCAGGTATTTTCCTACCCCATTTCAATCGGATCGTGTAGGAATTACATGGGTGGGTTCGTTATTGCCATCCCTACACACATGTCGCGGCGGGCAGAGAACATTTTTAGAGGTGAGGCCAAGTGCAGTTTGGTGAGATCCAGGTGAGGTTGTCTAGCATTCAACAGCTGAGCAATGTGTGTGCATGCGTATGTTTTTTTCTTCAAATAGTGAATATTTTTTAAAATATAGGAAGTAAACCATCAGCTTTGAAACAAGGATCGTTCAAAGAAGTCCGAAATAACCAACCATCCCTATTCGCTGAAAGAAAGAAAGAACTCCAAAGCACGATCGAAGATGTGTTCAAGATGAGTTCTGTCTTAATGAAAGCGTGTTGATCACTTCTACTGGCTGACATTATATTAAATCAATACTGATTGCAGGCAACCATCCCTTTCTATCAGAAACAAAAGAACGAAAAAATTTGAAAGCACGATCAAATACGTGTTCTGCATCAACGATAGCGTGCTGAGAGCTTCTACTGGCTGATATTATATTGAATTATACCCGGGGCCGATTCAGTTACCGCCAGTTCCGTCTGTTTCAGTTCAAACCGTCATATGGGTTTATATATATTTATATATGTATAGAGAGGGAAGTAATTTGTCGTGTTAGAGTTAGTATCACCAACATGAGTGCAGGCGCATCATATGTCATGGAACACATAAAAGAATATGCTTTTTAGGATCTAACTTATATGTATTTATATTGCTAATCATTCATATTTTATATTTAATGTGTCATGTATATTAAATGTATTTTGCTCTATTTCAAAGGTTGAACTACTAACATGATAAAGTAGATTTAAGCATATATGAAGTTTGAGCATTTACTACTATCTATCGATATATGTAGGGAGAAACATCTCCATTGTTTGACCGTGAGAATTTGAAACTCAAAAGAAAAGTGTATCATTGTGTTTTAAGTGTGAGAAGTCTCTTTGTTGTGATAGAATGGGGAGATGTTTGAAGAGGATTGAGCATGGACTACTCTCTTTCTCTCTTTATATACAGGCCTGTACATAATCTTACATAAACATTTTCACCATTCGATCTTCGAGATCCAATATTGAGACTTGAATTAAAAGTATCATAGTACTTTTGTACGTAAAGTATTTTATTACCTCATCACTCATATGATCGGACTTGGAAACATTTATGCAAAATTATGCACCAAAAAATATTATGTATTTAACTCTCTCTCTCTTTATATATATATATATATATATATATATATATATATATATATATATATATATATATATATATATATATATATATTGGTAAATGCATAATTCCTTTGATGCATAAAATATATATTTCTACCATCCTATTAGTATGATTAATGATAGTTATTTGAATTAAAAATGTTTTATTATATTTTATACTTTGTATTTAATTTATTATGTGCATTAAATGTTTTTTAGCACCTCAATCTCTTATTTGATTGAAGTAGAGATGTTTATGCAACATTATACACAGAAATATATTATGCATTTACCTTTATATATTTAACAGTTCTATGCGATTAGCATCTAAGTCTAGAAAAGCAAGAGGGGTTTGATGTGGATACTAAATCTAAATCCCAAACGTTGTTTGGTCTTCATGTCAAACCCAAACCAAATAAGGGGCATGGACTGGATTTGAGACATCAGGAACAGAATTAATATTCTCAGTCAGCAAATCAAGTTTTAGGCGTTCATGGTAACTGAAAAGCTTCCTATTTTACTTAAGATCATTAAATTAACTCAAACTATTGGTAGCCCAAATTCATTTACATATATGTAGTGGATGCAGAATTATTAACCTCTAATCCACTTCCATGTATGATCCCTTAACTGCCATAACCAATACTTCTAAGGTTGCCTCTAGCGGCTCCATCATAGTGAGCTTGAACCCCTCGTGGCCTTGGTTTTTGCCATGAGATTTTTCTTTCTCTTCTCTTGCAAAAAGAAAAGGCTTCATTAAACATGAAAGCCTGAAAAATCAATTTATAAGTTGTGGTATAAGATTCAAAGCACTAGCTTCACTACCAACAACTAGTTAATAGTAAGATGAGGATCAAACATACTTTTGTAACATCTTTTGCTTTTCATTTGGTGATCTCCCCAAAATGAGTTGGTGCCGATGAAAGTGTCAACTACTTAAGTTTGCTTGCATCCTAGCTCAACAACGACAACTAACACTTTTTCTCAGTAGAAACTACATGGATTCTTTGTTTTCTTAAGGTTTGTTCATGTGTCATGTTAGCAATTAACTCAATAAATAGATCATGTGGTATGTTAACAATTAACTTAATAGAAGCTATATCATTCTTTATTGTTTTCTTTTTATATTTTTTAGTCTTCCTATTACTTTTTTAACATATTAATAATATATTTTCATACTATTTATTAGAGTTTTCTTAGGTCATTTTTCCACATGTTCAAACTATCTTAAATGATTTCTTTTCATTTTATCATATATTGTGTCACTCCCAATTTGTCTCTAATAACCTCATTACCAATACCCTTTTTCTTATGTGACTACATATCTATTTTAGCATCTTCATTTTTGTCACATATATCTTTTGCACATGTTAATAATTATCTACCCAACTCTCAACATTATATATCATAATGGATCTAATGACTAGTCTATAATATTTACCTCTCGACTTTAATGATATCTTTTTATCCTATAGAATACATGATGTACCTCTTCATTTTAACCAAGCTGCAATGATTAAACATGTGACATCTTCACCAATTATTAGTTACGAAAAGATGATCTTAGTTGTTTAAAGCTTTTCTTTTGAGGAATAAAATATGTATAATCTTAATTGTGATGTCATATATAGTAACCAAATGATCAAACTTTCATTTCATATATGTTATTTTTATTTTTTATTAAGTTGAAAGTTTTTATTTTTTTAACTCCGCCCATGTAAGGGATCACCCTTGCATTGCCGGTCCCAAGCCCGGATAAAGGAGGAGGGTTGTGTTAGGCTTCCGACAGCCAGCGTAAAACTTCGTCGGATTTCTACAACATGGATTACAAAAATTATGAGCATTGCTTTGGGGCGTCCCCGCCTAGCGACATGCTGCAGAGCCCGAATGCAGTAAGAAGTAAGCAAGGGCCACTACATTTTCGCCCGAATGTAGTGAATCAATTGCAGAGAGGGTTCCCACATCATGGACGAGTGTGGGTAAAGAAGTTAGTCCCGCTACATTACCGCCCGAATGTAGTGAAAATTTTTTAGAGAGGGTCTCCGCATTTTGATTATGGACGGATGCAGGGGGTAAGGAAGTTAGTCCTAGATAATAAGATTCATATTGGTTCTTGGAATATCGGAACATTATCGAGTAAGCTAATGGAGGTGGTAGATACTATGATTCGGAGAAAGATTCATATTTTATGTTTACAAGAGACAAAATGGGTTGGAGAAAAAGCAAAGGAGATAGAGGATACAGGTTTTAAATTATGGTACTCAGGTAAAGAAAAGGCCCGAAACGGAGTTGGTATTATCATAAATAAAGATTTAAAGGAGAGTGTAGTAGACATACAACGATATGGTGACCGAATCATGACATTGAAATTAGTGTTAGGAGTAGAGGTTTTGAATATAGTTTGTGCTTACGCACCCCAAGTAGGACTAGAAGATAGTATAAAGACAGTCTTTTGGGAAGAGTTAGATAAGGTGTTTCAAAAGATTCCACAAAGGGGGATGATTTGTTTAGGAGGAGATTTAAATGGACATGTCGGTAAAGAGGCATTAGGATATCAAGGGATTCATGGAAACTTTGGGTATGGGGATATAAACGAGGAAGGTAGGGAGATTTTAAATTTTGCTATGTCATTTGATCTCTTTATAGCCAATACAATCTTCAAAAAATGAGATGAACATTTAATTACTTATAAGAGTGGCTTATCACAAACACAAATTGATTACTTTATTTGTAGAAAAAAAGATAGAGCGTGTTGTAAAGATTGTAAGGTAATTCCAGGAGAAATCTTAACCACCCAACATCGACTTTTAGTTATGGATTTACAAATAAAAAAATGGACAAAGAAGAAAAGAGTGCATCGAGCTATTCAGACTAAATGGTGGAACCTCAAAAGCGATAAAAAAGATATATTTAAACAGAAAGTCCTTCAAGGAGATGTTTGGAATTATGTTGGCACACCCTCTGATATGTGGAACAATATGGCTATACATATTAGGAAAGTGACGAAAGATGTGTTAGGGGTATCTAAGGGAGGTGTACCGGCACAAAAAGAAGCTTGGTGGTGGAGTGAAGTAGTACAAAATAAAATCAAGGCAAAGAGGGCATGTTACAAATTACATTATGCTAAGAAAACTAGTGAAACTTTAGAAGCTTATAAGAAAGCAAAGAAGGAAGCAAAAAAGGCCGTTAGTGAAGCAAAAGCTAAGATTTGGGAGGACTTATATAAAAAACTCAACTCAAAAGAGGGTGAAAGAGATATTTTTAGGATAGCTAGGGCTAGAGATAAGAAAACTAAAGATCTTAATTATGTTAGATGCATAAAAGACGAGGATGAAAAATTTCTAGTGGCAAATGATGATATAAGAAATAGATGAAAAAACTATTTTTATAATCTTTTTAATGAAAATAAAGATGTTAGTATTAGTTTAGGAGATTTAGTCAAGTCAGAAAAGTATATAAACCACAATTTCTACCGACGTATTCAAAAGAATGAAGTCAAAGAGGCTCTTAAACATATGAAGAGTGGTAAATCGGTAAGACCAGATAATATTCCTATAGAAGTTTGGAAAATACTAGGAGAAATAGGAATCACTTGGCTCACAAGACTATTTAATGAAATATAGAAAAACCAAAAGATGCCCGAGGAATGGAGAGCAAGTATACTTATACCCGTATATAAGAACAAGGGAGACATTCAAAATTGTGCGAATTATCGAGGTATCAAGTTAATGAGTCATACTATGAAATTATGGGAAAGAATTATCGAACGTAGGTTAAGACAAGTATCAAGTACAATAGAGAATCAATTTGGATTTATGCCAGGTAGATCTACTATTGAAGCGATTCACCTTTTGAGACGTCTTATGGAACATTTTAGAGCAAAAAAGAAAGACCTTCACATGATATTTATTGATCTAGAAAAAGCTTATGATAGGGTACCAAGGAAAGTTCTTTGGAGAACTTTGGAAAAAAGAGGTATCCCATTGACATATATTAACCTTATAAGAGACATGTATGATGGTGCAAAAACATGTGTGAGGACTCATGAAGGAACGACAGACTTCTTTGAAGTTAATATTGGGTTACATCAAGGATCAACTTTAAGTCCATACTTATTTATAATGGTGATGGATGAGTTAACAAAACATATTCAAGATGAAGTACCTTGGTGTATGTTATTTGCAGATGACATTGTATTAGTGGAGGAGTCTAAGGAAAAGTTAATAGAAAATTGGAACTATGGAGAGAAACATTAGAAAACAAAGGCCTCCGACTTAGTAGAACAAAGACAGAATATATGGAATGTAAGTTTGATCATTTGGCTACTTCAGAGGACATAGAAATTAAAATTGGCACACATTGCATTCTCCAAAAGGAAAGTTTTAAATACCTAGGGTCAATTTTTCAAAGTGATGGAAGAATTGATGGAGATGTTACACATAGAATTAATGCTGGTTGGTTAAAATGGAGAGGAGCATCAGGTATTCTTTGTGATAAGAAGATACCATTAAAATTAAAAGGTAAATATTATAGAGCAGCAATTAGGCCTGCCATGTTTTATGGTTCTGAGTGTTGGGCAGTTAATCATCAATATGTACAAAAGATGTCGGTGACAGAAATGAAGATGTTGAGATGGATGAGTGGTCATACAAGAAAAGACCGTATACATAATGAGGTTATTAGAAACAAATTAGGAGTGGCGCCAATAGAGGATAAAATGAGAGAACATCGTTTAAGATGGTTTGGACATATAGAAAGAAGATCAAAAGAAGAACCTGTAAGAAGGTTAGAAAAACTAAATTTGGAAAGTATTAAAAGAGGTAGAGGACGACCACAAAAGTGTTTGAAAGAAACAATAAAGAATGATCTAGCTTATTGGGAGTTAACTGCTAACATGGCACACGATAGGGATCTGTGGAAACAAAGAATCCATGTAGCCGACCCCGTCTAGTATGGGAAAAGGCTTAGTTGTTGTTGTTGTTGAAAGTTTTTATTTTTTAATGTTTCTCTTCATAGAGACACTTTCTTGTAAACATTTTCTTTTAGACTCATCTAATAATACAACGTCATCCATGAATAACATCCACCAAAGGTTTTTTATCTTGAATATGCTTTGCTAATTTATCAATAACCAAGTTAAATAAGTACAATCTTAAAGTTGATCTTCGATATAATCCAATATTAACTTCAAAGAAGTCCATTGTTCCTTTATGAGCCCTCACACATGTTTGTGCACATCATTCATATATGTTATAAGATTGATATATGTTAATTAGATATCTCTATTTTTGAAGGTTCTTGAAAGAATATCTCTTAGTACTTTATCATAAATTTTTTCTAAATCAATAAGTACTATGTGAAAGTTCTTTTTTTTTAGTCTAAAATGTTCCATAAAATGTCTTAATAAATGAATAACCTCGATAATATATCTCTCTAGCATGAATCCAAATTGGTTCTTATCGTACTCAATACTTGTCTCAATATTTGTTCAATTGTTCTTTCCAATACTTTTATTGTATTGCTCATCAACTTGATATACACATAATTTGTACAATTTTAAATATATCTCTTATTTTATATATGGTCATTCCTAAGGTATCTTTTGGCTAGAGTTGTATCTTGGTACAAAGTGTAGCCAGAATGTCAAATTTTGCATCATTCAGTTTTGATTAAGCAAGCGACTTAATCAATTTGCTAGCTGAAATGGTTACTCCAAGAAGCAATTCTTGTTGGAAGGACAATCCAAGATGGTGGATGCCTTCTTGCTTCATTCATTGCTTCTCATGTAGTCAAGTGGGGATCTCCCTCACCCCATCTTCTCAATCAAAAAAGAAAAAAAACTATTTTGGATGAGTTATGTGTGTTAATAATTCAATAATTTTCAGAAAAAAAACTAATTCACGTTTTTGAATCGAGGTGCAAATATTTGGTCCAAATCCAAATCTTTTTTCTGGTTGGTTAACAAAGCTGAGTGAATAGACCAGCATTGAGGAAGTTCCTCTTGTTCATTTTCAAGAAATGAAGATCAATTAGCAAATTCTATAACAGGTATGACTGATTATGGGAACAACGAAAATGTTTAGGATCTAAACGAAATTAAAATGTAAAACAAATACAGACTTGCCGTCACGGAGCCCGCTCTTCCCGCCCTTGAATTCCCAAATAAGAGAGAAGAAAAATGTTGGAAGAGTTCGACGAATCGGTGAAAGAGAAAGGAAGGAAATGAAGGGAATCGACAGCGGCTCTTCCTATAAGCTCTTGTCTGCTTGCATCTCCGTACTCTGCTTGATTCTTGCAGAGATTGCGGCGGAGAATCTTGGATCTCAGGCGACGAAACTCCCTGAAAATGAAGGTACATGTTGCTATTTTATGTTTTCTATGTGAATCCTATCGTCTAGATCAATCGTATCTTCTTTTTGTATTTTCTCAACGAATTACCGCATTTGAATCTTGCTAATCTGGTTTAGCAACGTGATTTAACCGAACTAAGAGCTTGATTCTTTCTATTGTTCGATAAGCGAGGAATTGCGAAAGGGCGTCGGTAGTTAATTTTGCAGTTTGTTTCTCAACTCAAAAGGAAAAGGATTGCGGTTTGTTTGTTCAGTTCCGGGCAAAGGAGGGTTGGAAACAAGCGGCTTAGTATACGAAGTTGCGTACGGAAGCATCTGTGAGGTGCTTCTGTGTACCGTCATCTTCCCAGGATGGACGGATGTCTTTCGTGGTCGGAATGTTGCGCTGATCGTAGTTTCCTCTTCCCTGTAGCTTGTGTGGTTTATGAAAATGCATTCTCAGACTCATATCTGGCCCAAGCTCGATTAAGATCTGCATTTTGTTTTGAAAATAAGGTTTTTTTTGTCGGATGGGGGTGAATAGACATGGAACTGTTTAGGATGGGGAGAACTATGTATTACAGCCTACGATTCAGCAGTGGGTTAAAGTATTTTCTTTTGCTTCTTCAATGTAGATTCGCTACTGGATCTGAGTATAGTTTATTATAGTTTATGTCAATCTGCTTCTGAACCGAGTTTTGAAATTTTATGTATCCAAGCATGGATTGTGAAACTTTAAATACGAAATGTTAAAGCAGTTTTTCTATAGGATCCACATATGGCTTAAATTTCCAGGTACTGCTGCCAAATTAACGAGCTTCTTATTGTTTGGTTGCGCTTGGCTTGTATATGCTTTTGCAGTTGAATATACATATACATATACATATATGCATGTATGTATATATTAGCGGAGGACTAGTCGTGAGAGCTAGTAATGAAGGAGAAGTAGAGAATGCAAACCACTTATATGTAAACTCTATCCAAATCAATCTTAACCATTCATTTGGATTGTGAAAAAATAATAGAGATCGATTTTTTCTTGAGAGAATGAGAGAACAAAGTGATACATTGTTGATACAAACAACTACAACAACAACTAAGCCCTTTCCCATACTAGACGGGGTCGGCTAAAGTGATACATTGTTGATATTTACTGAAAATAAATGACAGAGGATATATGGCTCCTGAGTATGCTACGTGGGGGTATCTGACAGACAAGGCAGATGCTTTCAGCTTTGGAGTGCTGGTGTTGGAGATCGTGAGTGGTCAAAGCAATGCACGTTTCGATCCAAAGAAGGAAAATTCATTTCTTTTGAACAGGGTACGTTCTTTTAGCTTATTAATGATTTTCTTAAAAATTTTGATAATCAATAAGATAGGAATATTAAATTCATTTCTAGTTAACATTGTTCTGAAGATTGCTCGGGCCTAGACAATCCCAACATGATTCTTGCTTCATTTTTGTTTGACATAACCATGTTAATGTCTTCTGGAATAGCTTAAGGCAAAGAGGTTCTGAGCAACAGAGCATACATCAGCCTCCTTGTTATTTTAAACCAGGGGCAGTATGGTAACGCTGCCACCCAGTAGAGATCTCGTCTGGCTTACATTGAGGCCCTTTCATTTCACCATGTTGTGAGCGGTTTTAATCATATCTAACAGTCTTGATAGATTCAAAATTGTTAGTTTGGTTAAAATCAACTTTTGGATGTGTTTCTATAAAAAAGAGTTGAATGGTAGATTTTTCTCGACTAGTAATTTTTCCCATTGGGAAGAAAACAATGAAATAAAGTGGATGTTGATCTTCACTAATTTAAGCCTCTATTGGTCTGATATGATCCAAATGACTCACTAGATGGTAACACAAGTTGAAGCACTGATGAAGCATCTGAATTGATTTTCTTTTGTATAAATAGATCCTGTTACATTGTAATTCTTTCCGAACACCACTCAAGAAACAATCGAGTCTAGGTCACACTAACTGCTATATAACTGTTTTGTGATGCTTCAGGCTCATGATCTTCAAGAGAAAGGATGCCTGTTAGAACTGGTAGACCCAAGCTTGGGATCGGACTACTCGGAAGAAGAGGTGTTGGCTGTTCTCAATGTTGCTTTGCTTTGCACCAGCATGTCTCCTTCTCTGAGGCCTACAATGTCCTCGGTTGTTGATGTGCTCGAAGGAAGAGCGCCAATTCATCAAGCTCCAACCACTGCTATCACATATGAATCTTTTTTTCATGCTAGAGAGTCGAATAAT
The DNA here is from genome assembly GCA_036023115.1 of Brasenia schreberi. Taxonomy (NCBI): domain Eukaryota; kingdom Viridiplantae; phylum Streptophyta; class Magnoliopsida; order Nymphaeales; family Cabombaceae; genus Brasenia; species Brasenia schreberi. The sequence continues at coordinate 7,730,588 of JAYKKT010000078.1, read as the reverse complement.
TTCTCTCATGACAACACAAGTCAGAGTAAGTTTTCTGATGGAGATCATGATAGTGGATTTGGACAACGGACAGACTCTTTGGAATTAGTTTATGAAGAGCAAAGCAGTTCATGGACTGGGCCAATTAGTGAGCCATCAGCTGCTGAAGAGGAGGAAACCACCTCTCTAACAAGGAAATCAATGAGCTCCTGGACACTGAAAAAGAAAAGTCTGTGTCATTGACAAGGCCAGTCAATGAGCCACCATATGTGCACACCGAGTGTATCGAGCTTGAGACCTTCAACTCAAAGGTACAAGTTTTGAAGAGGAAGAGACGAATGAGCTTTTACTCATTAAGTATCATTACCTACAGGTTATGGTGTTGTTTCCTCCATAGCTTTGTCCTGGTGGGGCACGCTAGGCAGACCGGCTATGTGCTCAGCTGGCCTGGGCTCCTACCGAGCGTTTCTTGCATTTAAAAATGTCTGCTTTTCTCAAATCAGTCCATCTTTCTAGCAAATTTGTCTTCCTTTCTTAACTAATCTCAAAACATCCCCGCCTTTTGCATAGCCTTTCCCCAAAAGAGTTCAAGAGATAACTCAACATTCAAACGTTCCCAAAGAATGTAAATTTGTATGGTGCCTATTTTGTACAAGTCCATTGAGTTTATGAACAAATTATTTAAATAAAAAAATCTTTTGTAGTTTACTTAGACATGGTAAACCGTTGATTGGATCTCAAAGTTACAATGCATATCAGTAATTTTATTAGATTTGAAAACAATGGGAAAAATATTGCACAATGCGACGTTCTAACAATTGATGTTACGTCTCAAATTTGAGTGATTCAAGAGACCAATATTTGTTCAGTAGACTGTGCAGAACAAGATGGTGTATTTGGTTATTTACTCAGATCTTTTTCATTTCAAAGGTAGAACGAGTGCTGTTTCACATACTTAGTTCGCATCGATTGCACACTATTCTTTTGTAATCGCGCAGGATTCTACCAGATTACAAGATTCAAGGAGTCCTCAAAGGTGCTTTATGTTTCCATCAAGATTCACTTTCCAAGTGCCCAACGGGCCATAGCTCACTGGCTGGAGGGTTGGCTCTCTTTTAGCAGAAGATTAGGAGTTCAACACTGGAGTGTGCACTCTGGTTGGGGTTCTACTTAAACCCTGCTTGTTTATAAAAAAAAATACCTTTTGCAGGAGCTGAATTTAGAAGAATGAAATGGTTAACATTTGAAAAAATAGGATATATTCCGAGATCTGCCAAACAGGGTACGCTAGTTGAAACAGGGTTAATTAACATTTCTTTTTATTACCGGTTACTAAACCTTTTCAATGTGACACTTGTAATCAGTGATTTTCCTTTAAACGGAGGGATTTGGTACACAGAGTTTGAATCTTGGAAATAGAGAAAACCAGTGATGGGAGAGCTTTACCCCCATAGTTGGCAACACGTAGACATGGTCGGTTTGGAACCAGTCCGGCAGCTCGAACTGGACTGGAACTGGTTGAATCAGCTTTGAAACTGTAACTGATTGAATCAGTTTCATAACCGGAACTGAAAACCCTCTGATTCTGTTATGGTTCAAGATTTTTAGAAATCACCATGGATTTGGAACTGTTGGTTCTAAACCGCTCCTTAATAAAGAATATATAGTTTTTAATAGAGAATATCACAAGTTGAGTCGTGGCTACGTTGAGCCAATTGGAGAGTTCAACTCTCAGGCGCAATGCCCCCTTTTCTTTAGAAAACGTTTTGTTTAAACAGTTTTGGGGCGATTTTGAAATTGAAACCAAAACTGCTCCAAAATCGAGCTTTCCATCAGGTGAGGCCAAGCTGGGTATGCATGCCCCTGGAGTCGAACTCGCGCCAGCCATCAAATCAGTCGAGAGTCCTACCAGGTGGACTAACGCCCCAAGTGCTTATTGCCTCAACTATTTGTTGCTGAACAGTACGAACTTTCCATCTATAACTGTCGAGAAATTAAAAATCTTCGAACATCGGAGAGCAACCAGTATCTTAAGCAAGGTTCTACTTTCTAGTCTGAACGGTATATTTTGCAAGACTTCAATGCCGATCTTTTCCTTAACCAATAATCCTGGCGGATTTTCTCAATTGAATATTATGGGCATTAGACTTTTGTAAGATAATGTGGGAATGAACTTCAAGTTTTCACTTTCAAGTGATAGTACACCTATTATGAAATCAACCAGAAATTTTTTCTTGGGCATTCGATAAATTCCCGTTTACCTGAATTGATTGACTTGTTTGCGTCACTGCCATGGATTCATATGTCATCTCTGACGTACAAATTGTACTCGTATTATTTGGCAAAACTACCCAAGTATTAGCAAGCCATATTAGGCCGAGCTGTATGATATTAACTGAGACCGGCAGTCTACCCTATCCAATTATATTACGGTTCTTCATCTGAACCAAAACTGAAACTGATGGTTTAGACTGTCTTGTACTGTACCATTTTATAAGTTTCTTTGCTTTTTTGTGGTTTTTAGCTCTCCTTTTTTGTTTTTTTCCCTGTTTTCTTATTTTCAAACTGATACCTTGACCAGAATCAAGTAGAACTGACTCGGTTACAGTTGGTGGTTAATGGTGAACTGAGATAGGCGGTTTTGAACCTCTGGTCCTGGTTTACTTGAAACCGGCAATGTCTAGTAAAGTTAGGCTGAACCTCAAATAGGCCAGTATAATCGCTTCTCAATTTTTGGAGGCCAAATATCCCTGCAGGTTTCACGACACCGGTGGTTTAGATAAAGGATTTATCCGCAGATTACAACTTATTTCGGTTCAAAAGTATGATTCATTATGCTTTTATTGAGAGGGATGTTCATGTGACGGAGATCAAGGTTCCCATCTCCGTTAAGAAACGCGCCACTGTCCATGCAAGAAAGGGCCTCGCGTTATCTTCTGAGTTTTTTTATCGTCGAAGGCCAATCAAAGGGACCTTGATTGGAGCTTCCACTATTTTGTGGAGTAACATATGGTATTGAAAGTGTTGCTCAATCGGTACAACGGTGCGGGAGTGGAGAAAGAAGGAAAGAATGAGAGATGATAAGCTGTTATTTATGCTAAACTCTTCTTGATTATCTAGACCATCTATTTTTATGATCAAACGCTTTAGATTTAAAGCAAAAGGTATAAAGTATATATATTTTTTACTTTTTATCTTTATCTTTTAAATCTGGAATGTCCGATGAAATATACATACCACAAGTGAATCACCATCCTTCATTTAATTATTAGAGTTTTTTGTTAATAGAAAATTGGAGACTTTGAGAATACTCTCTCTCTCTCTCTATATATATATATATATGTGTGTGTGTGTGTGTATGTGTATACATGTGCATATATATATGATTTGGGATTCAAACAACCAATGCTAATTTGACTTATGGGCTTGAACCCGACCGGAGTGATTCATTGGCCAGTATCATTAGTAACTGCTCCCGAGTGCAACCGCTAAATTTGACAACTACCACAGCCATAACCCTCGGCTTAGACATGATTGATTCGTAATTGGCCCAGCCGTTTCAACCGGAAACGGGCTGGGCCAAGAACCGGCTGAACCTGGAATTGGGGACCTTCCCGTTTGGTTCCAGTTTCACCTCTTATGAAACCGGAACCAAACTAGAACCGGTGAAACTGGGGGCCATTCAGTTCAGTTCTGATTTCACTTTTTATAAAACCAGAATCAAAACCAAACCGGGTGGTTTCAAACTACCGGTTCCGGTAATTTAAAAAAAATCTTATATTTTGTAAATGAAAGTATCCGTTCCAGGCAGTTTTGACTGTAACTGGAACCGGTCTGAGTTGGTTTGGTTATGGTTCCAGGTTCCGACCTACCCGAAATTGACGGTTCTACCTCGGCTCACTAGATCAATTTGTCCATGGTTCGCTGACCGTTCGAGACTCGAGAGCAATTCAGTATCCAAACGATGCTCGACGAACCCAGCCCATGTCAGGTTGGTTCATGAGCTTCCTCAAGTACAACCACCGGCCGCCAGTCAAAAGGGACAATCAATTCCCACTGGATTTGAAATGTCGACGTCACGCTCTTTGAAATTCCCACGAAACAATTTAAGAAGTCTAAACATTCGCTTTCAACAAAAACGGCACATCCTCTAGTTTCCGAGCCGACTCGTGTTGATATCATTACTGAATCATCATGACTCTTTCTCTGTGTGTGTGCACGCGCGCGTGTGTGAAAATGGGTCAGATGGGTTCAAATCCAACAGGTCCAACGACACAAAGTAACATGTGAAAGTCACACCTGGGTAACACGTGAAATGCAAATGTACCTAGAAAATAACCTAACAATAATAATATTTTTTATAAGTACTTGAAAATCTGCATATTTTAATTGAGAATAAGACAGGAACCTTGTTATAATCCTTTATAATTTGGATCATACGTTAATTGCATCTCATGGGTCACCGCTAAATACCTAAGGGTGTGTTTGATTCATGGTGTCAGGTCTTTGGTATCATACTACAATGTACATGAGTTTGTAAGCATGGTTTCGAAGAAACCTGATTTCTTGTTTGATTTATGAGTGATATAAATACTTTTGTTTTCGCACGATGTCGTTGAGTCCAGTTATTATGATCCACTTCCTTTTTAATACAATTTTTTTTTACTTAAATTGGGACTGCATAATACTAATTTTATGTTAGTGATGTGTTTCACATTTGATACACGACATAACTAAGAACCAACTTGAACCAAAAATGAAGATCCAATTCTCTTGAACCTTGTATTAGACACGCCCTAATGGACCTATTCACTTGTTAACAGACCTTCACAATTACAAGTTTAAGTTTTGTATGAATCATGTTCAATGCGAACCCGATTTGTTCACTCACACACACTCACAGCCTAAGCACATGCAAACACATACACATTTTAACACAAGGATTATGCATGCACTAACCTATAATAAAATTTATCTCTGATCATGCATATTGATTCCACCACTTTAAGCGTATTCTGTTTGTCACGAGTTGCATAGTCGTAGAGTAACACTTAAAATTCCACCGTCATACATGGAGAAGCTTTTAGTGCGTCACAATCAGTTGATTTTCAAGCCCCTTACGTTAAACGTTTATTTACTTTACCAGATTGTCCCTACCAAAGTTATTAACCGACGAAAAAAGAGCATGTCGACATGATGCCCGTAAGACTTGTCAATCGTAATAACGGGTCGTTCGCTTTTATGGATCAAAAAACTACCGTATACATGCACAAACACATATGCACACGCATGCACACGCATAAAGAGTAAATTCAATTAAGATGCTTTTTAGCATAAAAGCAACAATAGATTTTCAAAAGTGTCGTCAACTTTAAAGATAATTTTATAGTTTCATAAGTTTAATACCCAACATCGATTGTTATTAGTGGAATACCAAATAAACTAATCTCTATCTATATATCTATATAATATATATGTATATATAGAAAGAGAGAGAATGTGTCTTAAATATATATGTTTCTGTGCATAATCTAGCATAAACATTTATACCATTCAATTTTTGAGAGACCAACAGTAGAGATTTGAATTAAAAATATTGTTATTTTTTGTATTTTATTTTTAATCCACCACCAATTAAAATCTTTATCTTTGATCTCAAAGATTAAGAAGTGAATATGTTTATATAAGATTATGCATCAAATATTATACACCTAAGATGCTTTCTCTATAGATAGATAGATAGGTAAATAAACAAAGAGAGAGTATTAAATGCATAATATCTTTTGGTACATAATTTTGTATAAACATTTTCACCGTTTGATCTTTGAAGATTTGAATTACTTAATATTTAATATGTATTGTGCATTTAATGTAATACGATAAAATATAACAATACTTTTAATTCAAATCTCCACCATTGATATCAAAGATCGATCAACGAAGATATTTATGTAATATTATGCCACTAATATAGCACACACACATACACACACACACACACACACACACACACACATATATATATATATATATATATATATCGAGAGAGAGAGAGAGAGAGAGAGAGAGAGAGAGAGAGAGCAAGACGAAAGTTAGAGAATGCAAATCATAAACTCTACTTAAACCAATCTCATCTATTTGATCAAAGGTTATAAATTGAAAATCAAAAAGTGAAAAAAATATATATGCTTTTTGTAAAGTAGTTGATTGCTTTCATAGGTTTGAAAGAGTTTGCATAACAGTGGTTCACATCCTACAACCCCTCTCTCCATATATATATATATATATATATATTATGTGTGTCTTTGTACAAATTGACATGTTTTCTCATTAAAAGGTGTGTTCTAATAGTGTCAAGCTAGCTAAGACTAGAGCTAGCTGGTACAAGCGAGTATATACAATCCAAACTACTGGGTACTTGATGAAGTAGATTTCATGATTGATCTGCAAAAATAGTCTACCACCCGAAAACTTCTCCATATTCAGTTTATCACCTTCATAATCTGAGTCATTGTGCTTGTTAATGAGCTGTAGTTGTTGAACTTTAAAAGGAAATTTTGAGGGGATAGCAACCATCAAAGCTTGCTAGAGCGTGGGAAGAAAACGTTAGATGCTCAGAATTTTTTATATGTAGCACCGGAACCGCACTCGATCATGAGCTATAGGTACTCAAAAGGAATTTCGGGTCACACATTTTCTAAACGACTATATGTATGATCGGTTTTGGGTAAACTGGAACTTGGAACTGTAACCAAACTAGCTTGACACCGGTTTTGTTTGCAGTTTCAAAACTTTCGGTTGCGGGGCAGTTTTAGTTTTAGTTTGGAACCATCCGAAACCAATAAATATTGTTTTTAAAAAGAATAACGAAACCAGTTGTTTGGAGCCATGAGTGATCCTCAGTTCTCATCTTGTTTCTGACCCGGTTTGGTTTAAGTTGGAACCGTCAGATCGGTTTAAATCCGGACATGTCTAGAGTAGGGTGAGAAAGAAGTAAAGATCGTTCGTGAGTGCTTGAAGTGGAGCCCCTACTAATCATGCAAATGAACACTCTGTGCTCATGCAACGGACCCGGGCATAGATAACAGAAGACAAACCTTGTCTCACACTAAGTAGGGTCGAGCTATATGAATTCTTAGATGCTATTGTCCTCATGTTAATATTTAACGGCAAGACCAGTTTCATGTTTTATCATTTCTTTTCAAATGTTCAAGGAAAATGCAAAATATGAACTAAACATGATTCGAGTTAGAGTTTTAATTGTCCACATAAAACTTTAGTATATAATTTATTTTTAAATTCTATGTTAATCAAAAATCTTATTGGTCATTCTTTCTTGTAAAATTGGAAGTCTTGGTCTATTACATGTTATTTTGAGTATATAAATTTTTATTAAGTAAAAATGTTATTATAAATTAAGCAATTCATGAGCTAACATGGTAATTTTCTAGCATATAAACATGGTTAACTAACGAGCCCAAACTGGGTGAATTGAACTGAGAATGCATTGCTCATGTTTGACCAGTATAACTTGCCTTCGGTTCGCTTAAATCAGGAAGCAAACACAACAGAGGCCATGACCATTAAAATAGACATGGTCAATTCCGGTTACCCTAGAACCTGAAAGTAGAACCAAACTAATTTAGGGCTTGTTTTGAAATTGTCGGTTTCGGGATGTTTATGGTTTGAATCCTAAATCGCTCATAACTAACAACAATAATAACTAAGCTTTTTTTTCATACTAGATGCATCTTTTGTTTTCGTAGAGCTTGATCTTATCTTATGCTAACAGTTAACTCAACACTTTTGTTTTCAGTATATCCAACGATTTGTTTGACTTCTACCTGCATGCAAAAGCTTAAAAAAAAAAACTACGTATGCCGTTTGGCCAGTAATAAAGTCGTCGCAGTCACATGCCAGGATATCTGAAGACCCAAACTGCTGCTCTCTTGAAGGCAATCCACTGGAGCTAACAAACACCCAATTTTCCTGCAAATGCAAGAATATGTGCAGTCTTCTCCCTCATTTTTATATGGTATTAAAGAAAAGGACAACCTTAATTTAACATTCTTCTTTCGTCCTATTATGAAAAGATACACATGCGCACAACGCTAATCTCTCTCTCCATATATATATGTATAGGATGTAGTCCCCACTCAAAAATACTTAATTATGTTTAATTTTATGTTTTACATGGTTCCACTTATTCAACCACCTTTCACTATTTCACTGCTCAAAATCATTCTCTATCAATCATACCTGCTATCACTATCATCAAAACCACTTTAAAAACCTATATATGTGTATATATATATATATATATATATATATATATATATATATATATATATATATATATATATATATATATATATATATATATATGTTATTTTATAATTTTTAAGTGACTTTAATAGTAGTGGCAGGAGTTTTAAGAGATGGAAGACGGTTTTGATTAGTTGAAGAGTAGTGAAAAGTATTGGAAGGTGACAACCGATGGTTGAATCGATCAAACCATGCAAAACAAGGCATTGAACATGATTAAATAGGGACTACATCCTCTCTCTTTATATATATATATATAGAAAGAAAGAAAAAAAAGAAAGAGTCTAGTGCATCCATACTTTTAACTGAAATCTCTATCATTGATAATGTGATAGGATTGTGAAGATGATAATTCTTTGTGTTTCTCTATTTATATGGGTTCTTTATATCTAGATTCTCTTTGTCTATCTATCTATATAAACCACATGAAAAAGTAGACTAACAACACTGACGAACGGGAATTTCATCTGCCGGTTTAACGTTATTCAATTGTATTGAGTGTACATGTACTGGTCTATATGTGTAGTCCAGGTTACAAATATGTTCACATGTGGAAAATGTAAACCCTAGCTTGAGGAGTCACTCTCCCATCACTAATCACGGAATTAATAGCATCCTTTCACATTGCGCTGTCCACAGTGTGTTCAAAATGACCTCATGTTAGACCTGTCTGGCAAAGTGTGCAAAGAACAATGGCGGCCAGCTAAACATAGCCCTACCCGTCTATCAAGTCCAGCCACACATTAAATGGTTTTAGCTACAACAACAACAACTGATCCTTTTCCATACTAGATAACAACTAAGCCTTTTCCTTGTTAGATGGGGTTGGCTACATAAGTTCTTTGTTTTCACATAGCCTTATCATGTGTCATGTTAATAGTTAACTAAACATAAGCTAGGTCATTCTTTATTGTTTTTTTTTCAATACTTTTGTAGTCGTCCTCTACCTCTTTTAATATTTTCAAAATCTAGTTTTTCATACATTCTTATAGGCGCTTCTTTTGATCTTCTTTCTATATGTACAAACCATCTTAAATAATATTCTCTTATTTTATCCTCTATTGATATCACTTGTAATTTGTTTCTAATAACCTCATTATGTATATGGTATTTCCTTGTATAACCACTCATCCATCTCAACATCTTTATTTGTGTCACAAACAACTTTTGTACATGTTTATGATTAAATGCCCAACACTGAGAACCATAAAATATGACAGGTCTAGTTGTTGGTGTATAATATTTACCTTTTAACTTTAATGATATGTATCTTTTATTTCCCAAAATTCACAAGGCAGGCAATATTTTTAAAATTTTCAGACAGCTTCTGTTGCATCTTCTGTTTCCCAAATTCATCCACTGTTTCCTAAAATTGTTGGGAAGGCAGGTGAGTTATTGCGGGAGAAGGCAATGGGGCAGGGTGGGGTGGGCTTTCACTCCACCCACACTGTACACCTCCGTCCCGTCGCACCCGTCCCATTTCAACCTACAAACTTATTTTTTAGAAAAGAAAAAGTTAATATAATATACTTTAAAATAAAATTTTATGGTATTTTATATTATTAAATTACAGTTATTATTGTATATGTATATTATATATATAAAGAATATTATGCATATAACATATTTATAAACATATATAAATACATGATATACTTATTTTATATATATATATATATATATATATATATATATATATATATATATATATATATATATATATATATATATATATATATATATATCAGGTCAGGACGGGTTTACCTTAGACCCTATACCATCATATGCCCCTCTTGCGGGTCTTTTCTTCCCTTTTCAGAACCTGTTCATGTAAGAGCAGCAGTGTGGAGTGGATACCTACAGGTTGGATAAGAATTGCCATCCCTAGTTATTGCTCTTCATGCTTCATGTATTTGCTTATGCTTTATAACATTATAATAAACTAATACCGGTCATAACAAAGTTTTTTTTACAAATATAAAATTAAACGTTCCCAACAACCAACTTAACGTTTTCTCCTGAATCCGTTATCACTCAGGTTTTCCTTCAATGCTCTCTTTCAACCATTCCAAGCATTCTTCGTTTATAAATTTGACCATCCTTTCACTCTCACCCCACACACTTTTGTGTGTGAAAACACCAGACTTTGGTCTGGATCCTGATTTACGGGAAGAAGGAACAAGCCAATGGATTTTCCTCTATAAAAGGAGGCCTTCCGCTACTGGTTTCTCTCATCCAGCATTTCCGCTTCTTGGGTGTTGAAATCTCTGTTGTGTCTATCATCTACCACTGAGAGGTACAGATGAACTTCAATTTCTTCTAGTTTCTATAAGTTTTTCTCATCAATAATGGAGATTTTCTCTCAAAATCGCTTCTATCTACTCTATAGATTTCTACCTGAACCTCTCTCTCTCTCTGTGTGTGTTGTTGTGGGTGTAAGTGAGAGTTGGAAAATGGGATGCAGATGGCTCCTTGTCCTTTCTTCTTTTCGGGCCATTGCTTGCCTTCGCTCTAGGTGAATAATCCTTTGGATTAGTTGGTGTTGTTTTCTCCTCATCTTCTTGGTGAACTACATATCAACATAAATTTCAGTTCAGCTTTTCTTCTTCTGATTTCTCTCTCTCTACTAACACACGGATCTCATCTTGCTTTGTCTCGTTCGAAGCTTCCCTGTGTCTTTCTAAAGTGTATATAATTTTGAAAATCCAAACTTTTTCACATGAAAATGAGCTTTCTTCACAGCCATGGCACAAATAGTGGCAAAGCATCACATAAGCTTCCACTTCTTCAAAGCTGAACTTGTAAAGCAAAGTTCTAAACGATAGTGAAACAAACTAAGTTTTCTTATGAAATATCTGAACTTTTTTCTTGAGAATCTGTGACTAACATTATATTCTTGGTGGGGAGAGTTGAATTTCTTGCGTGTATGATTTTATTGGTGCAGATATGGCAGAGATTTCCGCCAATGGTTCCCACGCTCAAGTGGGCTCCCGTGGCACTAATGACGAGCAGATCATTGGAATGGAGAGCAGCAAGCCTTCTTGTTCTCATAACCAACCGAACTGTGAATCAGTATGCCATATCTCCGTTCAGTTATTGCAGAAGGTGAGTCTCCTACGTATCCTTTGCATTGAATTCTCTGCCAGCTCTCTTCGATAAGGACTGCAGTGGCGTCTAATTTGATTCATTTACTCCTCTGAAACCAAAGAGCGGCCACTCGACTCTCTGAAAGAATTGGGTTCTGTAAATTCGCGTCTACTCATTTAATGGCCACCAAAACTACAAAATATGGTACTTGATCTTAGTAGAGATGATATGGGGCAGGTCGGGAACAGGTAAACCTGTACCCCGTTCCATATCCAAACCTTTTCTTTCTTTCTTTTTTGTTCACGAGAGGAGGCCGAAGCGTAACGCACAGTCACACATGCACCCTGAAGGAGTCGAACTCCCAACAGCAGCAACGGTACTAAAACGCCCTGCCGTTAACGCTAATGGGCTTGGTGCTATCTGAACCTCTTTTGTTTTAATAAAGATCGATTACGTTAAATTTAAGAGAGATTACCTTCTCACAATGACCCTTTTTTTTAAGCCAATCAATAGCAGCTCTCTCATTTGAATAAACATTGAAATCAAATAGTGCATGTTTGGTTAATCCATCAGCGAGTCCTGTAATGACACTAAACAAAAACAAAAGAGACATGCATCTACCTTCTTGACTGTCCCTCTTTGTTTCAAGTAGAGTCTTTTAACATCCGTAAAGTAAATCATTGCACCTACGATCCAATCAATTGTGGGAGAATTATAATTTCCTTTAAGAGCCATTCATCCTTCCAGAACACAACATACAACTCTCCGTTGTACTATACCCTCCAAGAAATAGGTGAACATGTTAAAAGTGGGTAGGATCAGATTCCCATATATATATATATATATATATATATATATATATATATATATATATATATACATAACCATATGGAGACCATATGTACTTGAGAGGTGATTTACTTTGTAAACCGACCACAATAGTTTGAAGATAATTTTGGAGCAAAGGATCACTACCAAACAACAACAAATATCGATCTCTCTAAGTTTTTAGGATATGATTTCAACATCAAGTACAAAAGAGACAAGAATAACCTAGGTGTTGATGCTCTCCCATTCCAAAAAATTGGCAAGCTCATAGTGCTTTCAACTAGGAGGTCCAACACATGAATCCGAAATTGGTGGAATTTGCGGCCAAGGTGCCGGCCAATCCATCCTTCTATTTGCATCATTTGATTCATGGCAGTATTTTCTACTATGATGGTAAAATATTGCTTTTGTATATCTTGTGCTTTAATCAGTTTATTATTAAAGTATATCATGGTCCACGAACAAGAGATATGAAGGTGATTCTAAAACCCGTCAAATCTATTTTTTATTGGAAATGGATGAAAACATAATTGCGCAATTTGTTAGAGAGCACAAGACTTCACTCTCCTATCTTGTAGTGAATAAGATCATGTCATCAGCGATATCGAATGTGCAAAGGAGAATTCAAGTAGTCTGCCCTTGTGAAATTCACAAAATAGGTATTTCTAAATTGATTGCTTCCACTTATTCTCGTCATGAAGGAGCACATCAAGTATAAGATATAAAACTTATTAGATAGTTAAATGTCCAAGATTTGGCTTCATGGTAATATCAGGCTCTCTTTGAGAGAATTTTCAAAACATCCACGGAAAAATGCAAGAAAGATGTTGCGCCATATTGGGTATGTTGATTGAGTTTGACAGTGAACACATGGTTTGAGCTTTTCAAAATGAGTTTGTGCATCTTAAGTACACCAATGAAATCCGTGTCCTACATTTCACCGGAATCTACTTTGCATCACTTGACCATGATTCCATCAATAACTGGTAAGAGATTTCGAGGCCAATTCTCACGCCCTTCATGGACCCATAACATGTTCGTGGTCGAAATCTTACATTACGGTTAGTTGAATTCAAGAGATCATTGAACTCCTCACACCTATCAAAGCTCTACTTAAAATCTTCTATACATAAGGAAATTCACTGGTTGGTCATTGCTCCATGTGTAAATGTTTAGTTAAACAGGGACTTGGTAAACCACTATCCAAACAATATCTAAACCATTACCTCCTTACTGAATCCATCCATATAGTATGATACGCTAGGACCAACTCGAATCATAGTGAAACATATAAGTAGGGAGGCCGGATTTAGTCACCTTGCATGAGTGGTGCACTATACATAAAATCTTAACCATTCCATCAAAAGATTGAATAACTTTAAAATAAAAAATACATACTATTTGTTTTTTGAAATTCAAAAAAAATTACAAATTCAAGAAAGTAAACAGATAGAAGAATGCTGAAAATCTTTAAGAGTGCTTGAATCAACATAAGAATACATATATACATATATACATATATACATACATAATTTTCTTTGTGTGTAGAGAGAGAGAGCAAAAGTAAACAGATAGAAGAATGCTGACAATCTTTAAGAGTGCTTGAATCAACATAAGAGTGCGTAAATTCTGAGTTCTTGCAATAATTTTAGTAATAACCAGGTCATCTTTCATTTTGTTTACGTACATATATATATATATATATATATATATATATATATATATATATATATATATATATATATATATATATATATATATATATATATATATATATAGAAACTGAGAGATGTTATGTACCTTTTCATACCATACACCTTCTCATGCTAGACACTATTACATGATCTATGCCATTCACCACAAACAACATATATCGAGTCACTCAACATCAATACGAGGTTCAAGGCCATGTAATGCACATGGATGCATTAAATATGACTCAAGATGTCTACTTTAATCACATGGATGGTGATAATAATCAAGTAATCAATATCATGATATATATATATATATACCTTTTTATTTTGTGACTAATTTATAAACTTATGATGATGGTTGTGATGTAAAGACAATTGATCGTTGTTTTACTATTTATGCAGATAATTGCAGAGGTATTTGGAACGTATTTCTTAATATTCGCAGGGTGTGGATCGGTGGTAATTAACGAGAAGAGGGGGAGTATCACGTTCCCTGGGGTTGCCATTGTGTGGGGACTAGTGGTTATGGTCATGGTCTATTCCGTAGGCCATATCTCCGGGGCACACTTTAACCCTGCTGTTACTCTTGCCTTTGCCATTTTTAGGAGGTTCCCTTGGAAACAGGTAAACTTTAATTTCCCAAGTCTTTAGCAACAGGTTCTGTTAAATGTAATTAAAACCCGTTGCGCTCGCTTGTGTTTACATGTATATGGATTAGGAAAGTCCCTACGAGTACAACTAGAAATGATAGAAAAATTAACATTAATCCGTGTCAAGGCAGGACTCACCGCGTTTGTTTTTCGTGTACTATCTTCTAACAATTGAAATTAAAATTGACACATATTGCATCCCCCAAAAAGAAAGTTTTAAATACCTCGGATCAATTTTTCAGAGTGATAAAGAATTGATAGAGATGTTACGCATAAAATTAATATTGGTTGGTTAAAATAGAGAGGAGCATCAGGTATTCTTTGTGATAAGAAGATACCATTAAAGTTATCTATAAATATTATAGATCACCAATTAGACCTGTCATGTTTTATGGTTATGAGTGTTGGACAGTTAATCATCAACATGTACAAGGAATGAAGATGTTGAGATGGATGAGTAGTCATATAAGAAAAGACCATATACATAATGAAGTTATTATAAACAAATTAAGAGTAACACCAATAGAAGATAAAATGAGAGAATATCGTTTAAGATGGTTTGGGCATATAGAAAGAAGATCAAAAGAAAAATCTTTAAGAAGGTATGAAAAATTAGATTTTGAAAGTATTAAAAGAGGTAGAGAACGATCACAGAAGTGTTGGAAAGAAACAATAAAGAATGATCTAGTTTATTGTGAGTTAACGGCTAACATGACACATGATAGGGTTCTATGAAAACAAGCCGACCCCGTCTATTATGGGAAAAGGCTTAGTTGCTGTTGTATCTTCTACCGATTGATCTACTAGGGCTAGATTATGAGCACAAATGGTTTTCGAGTTGCACCCAAAACATTAGCCCAATTAGCAGGGAACTATGATGCCCTTGTTGCTGGTGCGGAGTTCAACCCTAGGGAGTTTCCAGGTACCAAAACTAATAGTTCCAAACTATCGGTTCTCATTTTTTCAGAAACAAAATTTGAGTATTAAATCACTCGGAACCAGAAAAAATCATTACATTTTTTGAAATTTAAAAAGAATATGAACCGGTGGTTTAAAATCCCAATTTTAGTTCTATCGAAGGTAGGACAGAAACCGAACCGAGTGGTCTCCAATTCCAGGTTCAGATTGATTGGTTCTGGTTTCAGCCAATTTCTTGCCGAGTTCGATTAGTTGGAACCACTGGACCGGTTCTAATTTATTTTCAAGTTAATTGTATCCAAGCTTCGCATGCTTGAGTCCTCATTGCTGTGCTGCTACAACCGTCAAGCAATATTCTTGCCTGGTGACTCAATGACATACAGATATCATGATATTTTCAATATTAGAAAATATTTTTGAAAAAAATATGATATTTTCTTGTTCCCATAATATTTGAATTACTCAGTTCGTTGCAACATTTTCAAAATATCCCCCATATAGGCCAGTGCCTGTGCAAGAGCATTAAGGATGTGTGTGTGTGTGTTGAGAGCAGTTAATTTTTACAAAGAAAACTTCAATAAGGTCATAAATGTTAGTTAACTATAGAAGGTTAAATATTGATGTACTTGTTTTAAAATTTAACTGATTGGAAATACATATTTTATGTAAAAAAAAAATTGTGCAGCTTCCTGCTTATGTTGGTGCTCAAATGGTAGGAGCAACTTTGGCAAGTGGAACTCTTCGTTTGATGTTTGGTGGAAGGCTACAACGCCTCTCCAGAACGCTTCCTGTTGGATCGAACCTGCAATCCCTTGTGCTTGAATTCATCATCACCTTCTATCTTATGTTCGTCATCTCTGGAGTCGCCACTGATACTCGAGCTGTAAGTGTTAACATAATTCAAATTGGATCAATTGATATATAGGCAAGTTGTGGTGAGGCGAATCTGAGACGACGATACATTATCCTTTTTTTCGTATTCATGGCTCAACCTTTAAGGTTGAGTGAGAGTTATACTTTGCCGTATCTTTTATTAGTGTTACACCAACTTTTCGTGATACTCTTAATTTCATTTTGATTTCTTTTTTTAAATGCAGATCGGAGAACTTGCAGGAATTGCAATCGGGGCCACTATCCTATTAAATGTGATGGTTGCAGGGTATTTGTCGTAATCTCTTATTGAACCCTTTGCATGAGAAAATGAGTGCTCATTCTTACAACAAGGTCGTACCTAGCAACCTGATCTAGACCATGCAAGCACACTTAAATAAGTTTTCAAGCTTAACCCAGTCAAGTCGACCAACCCGATCAGCCGGCACGCGAACTGTGGTGTGCATGACCTACCATGTGCATGTTTATTAATTTTGGTTTATTTCTCATTTTCAGGCCGATTTCTGGGGCATCGATGAACCCGGCGAGAAGTCTGGGTCCAGCCATAGTTGCGAACCACTATGACGGCATCTGGATCTACATAGTGGGTCCGATTGGTGGTGCAGTTTTTGGTGCATTCGCCTACAACCTCATCCGGTTTACTGACAAGCCGCTACGCGAGTTAACTAAGAGTGGCTCTTTCTTGAAAAGCCTAAGGAGAAATGCCTCTCAAGCTTATAATTAACATCTTAGGATGTGGCACAAGCAAATGTAGGTTCGGTAACGTATTAGTACGTATTTGATGTATAAGTTATATTTGTAGAGAGAGAGAGGGATTCTCCCCATGCTCTTTGTGATGGCCATCTTATATTGCCATAGAAATGTGAAATTAGTATTTGACAAATTGTTTGGTCTTTAGTCCTTTATTTCTGGTTTCATCCTATAGGCAAGATTTTGGCAGTAATTCATATTTACATTGTCTCAAACGGCTCAATCTTAGGGATGGCAATGGGGCGAATACGGGTTTGGAGTTTTTTTCTATGTATGGGGCAAAAACAGGTAAAACATATAATACATACATACATACATAAATACATATATATATATATATATATGCATGTATATATTGATATTGATATTGATATTTGTATTTGTGTGTGTATATATATGTGTGTGTGTGTGTGTGTCTGTGTGTGTGTGTATACATACATATGTTGGGTATTCCCTGCCTTCTTTGGGTCGGTCAGGTCGAGGCCCCATGGATTGGGTCAATATTGCGATCCTTACGGCATTTGGACTATTTAGGGAAAAAGGAAAACGATGACCTCGTTTTGCATTCCCCTGACAATAGGGGTGACAATTTCGTGTTCTGTGTCGTGTTCCTATCATGTTTCGTGCTTGTGACAATAACAGGTCAACCCGATATTTTTGGTGACGCTTTAGGTGGCCATGAGCTCTTAGGTTGCTAGCAAATATTTCTTCTCCTCACTCATACTTGTCCCATGTCATATTGCATTCACTTCAAAAATAGGTCCAAACACGACCTGTTTTTTCATCTCAGTTTGGGTGGATGTGGACACGTACTTTTCCATCTATGTTCGTTTCAGGTTACGGTTGTATCTAAATTGTCACCCCTAGTTAGACTTGGCCAGTTCCGACTTGCGATTTGACTAGAGTGGGGGTCAGGATGGTACAAACAGGTTCCACCGGAACCAAACCAGCCCTCTCTGGCTGCCGTTTCGGTTTTGCTTCCTTGGTTCCGGTTTCATTTGGAAAACCCACGAAACAAAGGAAGATGGGGGTTTGTAAACCAAAAAGAAGAAACAGAAAGGTGGGGATTTGGAACCATTGCCCAAATATTGTTTGAGTCTGTCGGTTCTGGTTCTGGTTCCGGTCCAGCTCTATGATAGGTGAAAGAGAAACTGAACTGCAAGGTCCCTTGTTATGTTCCGGTTTCAGTTCCAGCCAGTTTATGAGGTATTTAGGATGTGTTTGCATCCTTGGGCCACGGTGCAGCTTCGACCCGATAAGCGTGTTTTCACACTTGAGACATGCGCTCTTTGTGGGGATGGAGTGGCCTCTTGCGCCTTCGTCCGGGATGTCAAACACGCCCTTACCATCTGGCTAGACCCTTGAGCCAGGTCCAAAGCAGCCACCTCTACCCATACTTTACAATAAGCTGGCTCACAAGTACCAGCCCTGGTCTGCTACCAAATTTATATCTAGTTGTACCATCTTTCTTTTTTCTGAATTATTTGTTTAGCATTTTATAAATGCAATGTTTGATTTTTAAAATGATGAGAAAAAATGTCATAAGAAGTTGTTTTAATAGTGGTGGTCATTATAAAATTTATTACACTAATATAGTAAAGAAATGATCTCAACAGTGGCCGAAGTAGAAAATTTTTAGGATGAAGCAAACCTTGGCTGGGAGGAATTTTTGTGAGGTGGTTCGTATAACTTTTCAAAAAATTCGGACAGCCAATATGCAATTCTTCAGAGTTTTTCGGCTTGCAAGACCAACTGAATGAGCTGGCTATTGGTTCGATTTCATTGTCCATGAAGATAAATGATGCGCCTCGATCCCTGATCAGAGTCCAGAGCACGAAGAGCAACAACAGTGAACACAACTTATATTTGAAATTAAGGATTCCTACCAAACCACATAGTCAATTTCCAGTTTGGTGGCCCATAATCACTCTCTACCTGCAGGCTTGAGCAGGCTCTCTTTCTTGTGTGGGTGATGGGGTGGATACGGGACTCATATCCAAATCCAACTTAAAATATTGAGATCCAACCATTCTTAATATATCCCTTCTAGCTGAGCTTACTTAGTGTGGAAAAAGGCTTAAGCCAATCTAATATTAGTTGTATTTTCACAGGTCTCTTTGCATTTTGTGTAAAGAAGGAATCATACTGCACATAAAACGTTGAGATTGTTGCATGGTCAGTGGCAGATCTAGAAATTTGTTTTGTGGGACAAACTTAACTGGGACGTTTTTTTTTTAAAAAAAAATTGAATACTCCCAAGGAAAATCCCGAATTGGATCCCAAATTGACGGGTTGGCGTGAACTTATCCATGCGGTTATGCACTCTTCGAATAGGAATCAATTTTCTGAAAGATCCTGGCTTTCGTGCTTTGGTGGGTCGTCCGAGATCCTTTCGATGACCTATGTTGAAGGGATATCTATATGATCCGATCGATTGCGCAAGGCCCGCGGTAGCAACAGAACCGGGGAAAGTATACAGAAAAGACAGTTCTTTTCTATTATCTAACTCAAAATTTTCTGAATTTCGAGTGGAGCACTCACCCCAGCCAGAAAACAATGTGGATCTGCCACTGACCAAATGCGGAAGTACACACAAATCTCTCAAGCAGTTTAAAGAAAATGTCAATAGAAGAGAAGAAAAATACAGAGATTTACGTGGTTCAAACCGAAATATTTATTCATGAGCAAGTCCAAGAAGAAAGATTTCCACCGTGAACGAATGACCTCTCACAATCTCAGATAATCTTGTGATAACCCTAACTTATATGTCTAATCCTTTTATATGCTCCCTCTCAAAGTATATGCAAGAGATAAATATAAAGAAACTTTTCCACTTACACGAGGGTCACATACCCGATGGATTTTCGCTCCACTTTACACATTTCATTCGTGCTGCACTTATAAGCTTTTTAATGTGAGGCAGTTTTTCGTGTCAACCCGAATTATCATGTCGACATAAATGATAAATAGTACAAATATTACTTTTTTACTATAATTGGAGGTGGAAGCCAGATATGCATATTCAACGAGTCGAACTCACGCCACACATCATGCGAGTCAAGTGTCCTGTCACGCAAGCTAATGCTTTGTGTCCCAATAGTATGAATATTTTGACAAAAAAGGAGCATTACTGGTACACCAACTAATCATGATCGAGGTATTTAATTATGAAGAACAACTATCAGTTCGGTTCTATTGGTCGGATCCAACTCTCAAACGGTGAATCGAACCAAACATTTTTTTTCTTCTTAATGCTGACCAAACTAAATCACGAAGCAAAAGAACCAAACCAATATTACCCAATTAATCATAATTGAGATCTTTGGTTGTGAAGAACAAGTACCGGTTTGGTTCTAATGGTTCGGTTCCAAATCTTAAACTTAGAACCAAACCAAACAATTTTTTTCTTTTCAATTCTTTCCAAATTAAACCACAAAGTAACATAACCAAACCAAAACCACCGGTTTCGATCAATTTAATTGGTTCTTTGAAGTTTGATCACCCAAAAATGCTGAATTATGATGGTTGGTAGGGGGCGAGTCAGGGACGGATGTACCTATACCCAACCCTAACCTAAACCTTGACCGGTGGATATGGATTCGGGTTCTCTTTTCTCCAACAATAACGAGACGGTTACGAGGAAATGGAGCATACATAGGTGTATGTATTTGTGTGTATAGGGTCGGGTATTCCCCGGACCAATCTGGTCGGGTCAATCGCAACGTATCCCCATTTACCTGAATTTGATCAGGTTGGGTATCCCCGGGCCCATCCAGGTCGGCTCGGCTCGGGTTGATATTGTCATCCCTATGAATTATGGAGCCAACAGATCCGACCCGAGGTCTGGACCGGCCGTGGTTCTCATGAAAACCCTTGACAATGCCTCATCAAACCCCTTTGAGTCTTCGTTGCGGCTCTCTCTCTCTTACACGATGGTGAGATCTCGCTGCCATTCCTTCTCCTTCTCACGTTTTCCGTCGTTTTACGTCATGGTTTTCCTCTTAGTTTGCGTTTGATTGTCTTGCAGACGTTCAAGAGGAGGAATGGTGGTCGCAACAAGCACGGAAGGGGGCACGTTAACTTCATCCGCTGTTCCAATTGCGGAAAATGCTGCCCTAAGGTCTCTCTCTCTCTCTCTCTCTCTCTCTCTCTCTCTCTCTTTCTCTTCTTTGTTCGATTCTTTTGGGTTTTCTGTTAAATCTGAGATTAGTGTCATTAATCCTCGATTAGGACAAGGCAATCAAGAGGTTTCTCGTTCGCAACATCGTAGAGCAAGCCGCTGTCAGGGACGTGCAAGAAGCGTGTGTCTATGACGGTAATATTCTTTTTCAGGCTTATCTAATTCAAATTCACCGTATTAATTGAATCACAGGATCTGAATCCTTGTGATCTGTGTTTCGTTTATTCGTTGATCTGCCTCTATATTCATTTTTGTTGGATTTCTTCTATGTGAACTGGTGATGCAAGTTTTCTTTTTTGAAAATGTGGGATGAGAGCATTGCAAAGGGATTAATTTTCTTAAGCTAATATCATAATTTATCCTAACTTTTAGACTTCCTGGTGTCTTCCCGTTTGTGACAAATTTTTTCAAGTCCTTAATCTGAACTAAGCGTGCTTTTCTGCTAGGGTATACTCTACCAAAGCTCTACGCAAAGATGCAATACTGTGTTTCCTGTGCAATCCACTCCCATGTGGTACGTGTGCGGTCGCGAACTAAGAGGCGCAATCGTGAGCCTCCACAGAGATTCAGAAGAAGGGTGGGTTGCCCTCAGTTTACTGTTAAAACTTAGAAAAGCTCTTCTGGGTTTCTTCTTTGGTTGTTGAATTTTCATATTTCTGTTGTGTAGGATGATCTTGCAAAGCCCGGGCAAGGTCCCCGCCCAGGTGCACCTGCGGCTGCAAACCCTGCTCGTGCGTGAATGGTCTGATTGGAAAGCATTGCATTATTCTGTTGGTCCACTATGATGAGACTATGATGCTAAAACATTTTTGTAGTTTTGATTAATTGACTTCCTTCTTTCATCTTGTGGGAAATACTCGGATATTGAAGTTCTTCTTGGTCTTGTGATAGATTGCCGAGAATTTTATGCAATGGTAGTTTTGAATCTTTTGATGGCAGTTTCTTCTTTTTCCTTGTTCTATTCAAATACATCTTTGCCCTTGGTGTTTGCTTTTTATTCTTTTGGTGTTATATGTATTGTTAGTCAAGATGGCATCCTAGCTGCTGGTGGGTGTTTTGATGAATTTTTTAAAGGCTAGCTGTTGTTAGATGATAGTTACGAGAAATGGTTCCACATTGATGGACTGTGACGACTGTCTACGTAGCAATATTTCAAGTTTATTTTTCCGTCTTGATAAGGTGTGATTCATGTTAGACTCTAAGATGTGTCATTTCTCTTAGTGGAGGTTTGCTGTTGAAAGGTGAAATTCGTATTTCCTTGCGACATTCTAAAAGGTCAATCTACCTTTATTCTTTAATCTAGTTGCTTCTATGGGGAGGCTTCTGTTATGTCATAAGGTGCTTGGCATGTTATGTAAGAGGTTTGTCTAGCCATGAGCATTCTTCCTTCTATAGTTACTAGTTTACCATCTTGTTGTGTTTGCCACTATATTAAGGTAGCAGCTTTGGCAAGTTCCCAATTGCGCATACAAGTTTGTTCAAGGTACCTTTGCTTTTTGCATGAGAGACCAACATTATGAGATTGGTGCTTGTGCTTAATCATTGTATTATACACCAGATTGCTCAACCTTGTATAAGTTTGGTGTGTGGTAAGTGAGCTATTGCACAATTGATGGACTGATTGCTTTTAACATATCTCCCACTTTCTCTCTATGATCTTACTTCCTTGTAGGGCTTGGGGCATTGGACCCTACCTCTTTCCTATTTGGTTGGTAAATGATCATAGTGGATGAAGACACCATTAATGCAAATGTATTCTTGAACCTCGACCTTAGGTTCACATAGCTAGTTATAGTAATTCGGGTTGCCTGCGATTGGAAATCCTTTAGAACATTTAGGGACCTCTTAGTGTTAAAGACCCCTTCTTCATGATACTAGGACTTGACCCACCTAGCCTAGCCCCGATGTCCATAGGTTATTAAGGATATAGATTTTCTTAAGAAAACAATATTACCTTGTGGTTACCTGAGCGATGTATCAAATATTAAATTAATTTAATATCATGTGGCACATGGACAATTCATTGCAAGCTGTGTTTTCATCTTAATCAAAAGATACAAAAACTAAATTCCATCACTTCCCATTTTTCATAATGCCTATTTCCCTCATTCTTGCATGTCTTCCACAAGGTGCTAAACCCCTGCTATAGTGCAGGTTTTTAGTTGATTTAATATTGTCATCCCCACATATGACTGTTCTATCATGAATGCGGTATGCTATGATGATCATAAGCAATTTTTGTTATATTAATAATTTTTTTATAATATGCTTTTGAAGTGGTTTCTTGATAGTTATATGTTGAATTAGACTAAGTGGTGAAACACAAGAGTTGTGTAATAAAGCTTGTTTTAGAAGCTTGTTGAAGAAGATGCTTGAAATCTTATTGGTATTGTGTGTTAAATGTGTTAGATATGATAAAATGAATATTACAAGACGAGAACATTCTATTGACAAGTGATGATATCAAAAATAGATGAAAATTTATTTTTATAAGCTTTTTAGCGAAAATATAGGTGCTAGTATTAGCTTAGGAGAGCTAACCAAATCAGAAGACTACATAAACCACAATTTCTACTGACATATTCAAAAGAATGAAGTCAAAGTGGCACTTAAATATACGAAAGATGATAAATATGAGAAAGAAGATATATTTAGACCGGAAGTTCTTCAGGGAGATGTGTGGAATTATGTAGGTACACCTTCTTATATATGGAATAATATGACTATACATATTAGAGAAATGACAAAAGATATGTTGCCCGAATCTAAGGGAGGCATACCGACACAAAAAGAAGCTTGGTGGTCGAGTGAAGTGGTGTAAGATAAAATCAAGGAAAAGAAAGCATGTCACAAATTGCATTATGCCAAGAAGACTAGTAAAATTTGGGAGGCTTATAAGAAATAAAAAAAAAGAAGCGAAAAAGACTGTTAGTGAATTAAAAGCCAAAATTTGGGAGGATTTATATAGAAAACTTAACTCAAAAGAAGGTGAAAGAGATATTTTTAGGATAGGTAAGGCTAAATATAAGAAAACTAAGGATCTTACTTTTGTTAAATCCATCAAAGACGATAATGAGAAGATTCTAGTGACGAATGATGATATCAAAAATAGATAGAAAAATTATTTCTATAAGTTTTTTAATGAAAACACAAATGTTACTATTAGCTTAGGAGAGTTAGCCAAATCAGAAAAGTATATAAACTGAAATTTCTGCCGGTATATTTGCAGGACCCGAAAATATATGAAGGTTGGTAAATTTGGAGGACCCGAAAATATATGAAGGTTGGTAAATTTGGAGGACCCGAAAATATTCCTATAGAAGTATGAAAAATCCCATGAAAGATGAGGCTTACTTGGCTCACGAGACTATTTAATGAAATAAGAAGAACTCAAAAGATGATCGAGAAACGAAGAGTGAGTACGCTTATAGCCATATTTAAGAACAAGACATTTGGAACTATGTCACACGGGTGCGGGTGTGGGTGCGGGATACGGCAAATTTCAAAATTTTTGGGTGCAGCGACACGGCTAGGGTATATAATATTGTATATTATATATAATATTCAACCTAAATAAATCAATCATAATACAACTAGTATTTGCTAATTTTGGGTGCACATAGGTATCAATTAGCAAGTTCTCACATAATGATCTGAAACTTACAATGATTTTATGAGCTACAAAATATCGAAGTTATGGATTCAAAGAGTTTCGAGATCTTTAGTAGGATATAACATATACTAGTATTTGTGCTAGGATCCACTAGTGATGTCATACTCTTCTGTTCTATTGATTAGGTAATGTTCCTCGTCTTTAAATGTGTTTGGTGACAAAGATTATTCTGTGCAAAGGCATACAGTATGGAGTCAAGAATCCAATCAGATTGAGTAATAAGAAACCAATTGTTCGCACCCAAAATCATTAAAGCTAATATGATATACAACTACAATAGCAAGTACACAACTTTATAAGTTTATATTAAAGCAAAACATATAAATGGTAAATAACTACTAATTTCATCATAATACACAAATCAATCTTAATTATCCGGACCCATTTAACCGTGAGTTACAAAAAAAAAAAACTTTTTTTTGCAATTTTTTTTTTGCCATGCCACACCCGACACGGTGTCGGTGTCGGTGTCGGTGTCGCACCAGTATCGAGGTCGACACTCCACCCCTTAGAAGTGTCTGTGTGACTTAGATTTGGAATTGAATGAGTTATTGAGGTATTAAGTTAATTAGTCATACTATGAAATTATGGGGAAGAATTATCAAACGTAAGTTAACACATGTATCGAGTACAATATAGAACCAATTTGGATTCATGTTCGACGGATCTACTATTGATGCGTTTCACCTATTGAGACGTCTTATGGAACATTTTAGACAAAAGATCTTCACATGATATTTATTGATCTAGAAAAAGTGTACAATAGGGTGTTAAGAGATTTCTTTGAAGAACCTTGAAAAAGAGAGGTATTCCGACATACATAAATCTTATAAGATACATGTATGATGATGAAAAAGCATGTGTGAGGACTCATGAAGGAATGACAAACTCCTTTGAAGTTAATATTAGGTTACATCATGAATCAACTTTAAGTCCATATTTATTTATATTGGTCGTAGATGAGTTAACGAAACATATTTAAGATTAAGTACCTTGGTGTATGTTATTTGTAGATGACATTGTGTTAGTTGATGAGTCTAAGGAAAAAATTAATAGGAAATTGAAACTATAGAGAGAAACATTAGAAAGTAAAGGCTTCCGACTTAGTAGAACAAAGACAAAATATATGGAATGTAAGTTTGATCATTTGGGTACTTTAGAGGATATAAAAATTAAGATTGGCATACATTGTATCTCTCACAAGGGAAGTTTTAAATACATAGGGTCAATTTTTAAATTGATGGAAAAATTGATGGAGATGTTATGCATAGAATTAATGTTGATTGGTTAAAATAGAGAGGGGTATGAGGGGCATCAGGTATTCTATATGATAAAATAATACCATTAAAGTTGAAAGGTAAATATTTAGTGCAGTAATTAGACCTGTTATGTTTTATGGTTTTGATTGTTGGGCAATTAATTATCAACATGTATAAAAGATGCCCGAATGAAAGATGAAGATATTGAGATGGATGAGTGGTCACACAAGGAAAGACCGTATGCATAACGAGATTATTAGAAACAAATTGAGAGTAGCACCAATAGAGGGTCAAATGAGGGAAAATCATTTAAGATGGTTTAAAATGTAAAAAGACGATCAAAGAATGCATATGTAAGAAGATATGAAAAACTAGATTGTAAAAATGTTAAAAGAGAAGATGACGACCACAAAAGTATTGGAAAGAAACAATAAAGAATTATCTAGTTTATAGTGAGTTAACTGCTAGCATGACACATGATAGGGCTGTGGAAACAAAGAATCCATGTAGCCGACCCCATCTAGTATGGGAAAAGGCTTTGTTTTTTCTTTTGTTGTTAAAAGAGAAAGACTATAAAAGTGTTGAAAGGAAACAATAAAGAATGATGTGACTTGTTCTGAGTTAATTGTTAGCATGCCACATGATTGTGCTCTATGGAAACACAGAATTCATGTAGCTGACCCAATCTAGTATGAGAAAAGTCTTAATTGTTGTTATTGTTGTTGTAGTCGGACTGACCCTTGGGTGCAATGGTATGAGAAAATACAACAGACACTTAAAAAGGTTCAGGATGACCTAATAAAATTGTTGGGAAGGAAATTAAGAAACATGATTATGCTTTTCTTTAGTTAAGTGCCAAGTTGGCTTAAGATGTATCACAATGACAACCAAGAACGATGCCACTGACACCATTTAGTGTGGGAGAAGCTTAATTTTGGTTTTGCTGATGTTCTCAATATACAAGATAGCTCTTAAGAGCGTACATAAGGCAGCACAATGTCTAGAAAGGACATACCTATTATTATTCTTGTAAATATCGTATTGGACCCCATTTTACACAGGGCACAGCTACAGCTATATTGTACTATATTTCATGTTACAGTATGATGTAGGTCACTCTTTAATTATTTTTTTAAGAATTCAGAAAAATGTAAAAAATCTTTAAAAATCAGAAAAAACTTTATGACATGCATCATACCAAGAGACAATGAACTTGACGTCAAAACAAACTGAATTACGTGCATGTGTTGCCCCTGTGTCTCGTTTTGCAACTTAACATTGACAACCATTGGGGGATATAGGACATTTCGGTTTTCAGGAGAGAAAGGGTCAGACATGCGAAAGGAGGCCAAAGAAGCTGGCCTAAAAGGGGTTTAAACCCACTTCAGGCGTTGATGTTATTCAAAATCTGACAGCATATCGTATGATGAACTTCCTTTCTACCAGCTTTGGTTGATTCTTTATTTCAATTTGCTTGAGAGCCTCCGAGAAATGGGCTTTGCAGAGCTCTACTATGTTGTGAACTGTAAGGATGAACCCCTCGACAGTTCCACGTTAGCAACTTCATGGTTCCATGGACACCATTCCATGGTTTGTGGCCAAGACCCTAGTTGCATATCGTTCTTCTCCACCATGCTACGCTTCTGTTGGTGCAATTCAATATCTTCAGTCTCAAATTTCCTCTTCCCCTCTGGTGTACTTGCTTCTGCTTTAGCATCTGTTCTGCTAGCTACTTCAATCTTTGCTGGCTCTCTTTTCTACTCCTGCTTCCTGTTTTCCTTCTTCCTTTCGATCAATGCATGTAGGCTGCATCTTGTTATTTGCATTTTTAACTGTATTGGCTTACGCCATCTCCCTAAAGTCTACGGTGTCTTTCTCTCTAGTTACCATCATGTGATATCCTGAATCATTTTCTTAATTTTATTGCAGACTTCCCCTCTTGGGTCTGATCCTTCACCTTTTTATTATTTGTTTCCTTTTTGGATCCCAATGGTTTCTTGGAAATAGCTTCCTCGATGCTGAGGGTTTCTTTATTCTTTTTTCACTCTTCTCTTACCAATGGCTTCTTGATTCCTTCACCGGCATCTGCCAAAATTGCTTCAGCAACTAACTGCTGTTGGCCTTTTACTTCCCCCAAGTCTTTGTCCTGACATCAATCCTTCGCTGTTAGGGTCTTTATTATCCTTATCAATCCAACAGCCTGTTTGGTCAGTCTTGATCTATCCTTTTATTGCATCTTTCTCCCTTTCAGCTAATACTGATTCCTTTAGACAATTTGGACATGCTCTTCTCTAATGCCCCAGGCAATAGAATGCATGTTCCTATTTTTCCATATTACATATGAACTACCATGTTTTAGACCTGCCACAAGATACCATTAAAGTTAAAAGGTAAATATTTTAGAGCAGTAATTAGACCTGTCATGTTTTATGGTTCTGAGTGTTGGGCAGTTAATCATCAACATGTACAAAAGATGTCTGTGACAGAAATGAATGATGTTGAGTTGGATGAGTGGTCATACAAGAAAAGACCGTATACATAATGAGGTTATTAGAAACAAATTAGGAGTGGCACCAATAGAGGATAAAATGAGAGAATATCGTTTAAGATGGTTTGAACATATAGAAAGAAGATCAAAAGAACCTATAAGAAGGTA
The DNA here is from genome assembly GCA_036023115.1 of Brasenia schreberi. NCBI lineage: Eukaryota > Viridiplantae > Streptophyta > Magnoliopsida > Nymphaeales > Cabombaceae > Brasenia > Brasenia schreberi. The sequence goes on along the minus strand of JAYKKT010000078.1, from coordinate 7,701,695 downwards.
TGAAAAACTAAATTTGGAAAGTATTAAAAGAGGTAGAGGACGACCACAAAAGTGTTGGAAAGAAACAATAATGAATGATCTAGCTTATTGTGAGTTATATGCTAACATGGCACATGATAGGGCTCGCTGGAAACAAAGAATCCATGTAGCCGACTCCGTCTAGTATGGGAAAAGGCTTAGTTGTTGTTGTTGTTTTGTTGTTACATATGAACTACTTGTAATTCTTGATTCCTATGTCACACGGGTGCGGGTGTGGGATACGGCAAATTTCAAAAATTTTGGGTGCGGCGATACGACTAAGGTATATAATATTATATATTATATATAATATTCAAGCTACAACAAGTGAGACATCAATTAACATAAGTATATGACAATAGCAAGTACACAACTTTATATTAAAGCAAAACACATAACAACTACTAATTTCATCATAATACACAAATCAATCTTCACTATCCGGACCCATTTATCCAAAAAGACCCGAACTTCAAAATCGATACTAGATTTTGAAGCGTGGAATATCCACATAAAAGGAAGTGAAGAAGGTCCACGTTGAGATATTTTTCTACGTTCATTAGCGGAGTTTCATGGGAGATGATGGAAGACAAGCTGAACGAACATTTTGAAAACTATGGTGAGGTAACTTAGGTGGTCATCATGGGAGATAAGGTTACGAGTCGACTAATAGGCTTCGGTTTCATCGTCTTCACGGATTATTCCCTCTTTGATCGGGTTCTCCAGCATAAATACACCTAGACGACAGAACCGTGAGTTAAAAAAAATTGCTTTTTTTTTGTTTTGCCATGCCGCACCGACACGGTGTCGGTGTCGCACACGTGTCAAACACTCCACCTCTTAGAAGTGTCTGTGTGACTTAGCTTGATTCTATCCTAAAGATTAAGACCTCACCTTTCCTAATTCATGGCCCGTCTTTCTGCCATTTTTGTGGTCTTACACATCTCTGAAAGTCCCTAAAATTGGACCGAAGCCGGAAAACTAAATATGTCGTTCTTTTTGATAGATTCCTTGGCTTGCCATCTGTTGAGATGTATTACAAATTTTGAAAATCCATGGTGCTCCATATAATATGCATGTCATTTCAATTTCATCTTCAAACAAACTGAAATAAATTGTTATTCATAGATTGAACATGGAATCCTTATGGATGACCCAGAATTGTCTCTAGGGCTTTGCTAAACGCTTTATCAGTGAATTCTGCCTATCAGACTTTCAGAGCAGTTATCAATGCTTGGAGGTCTTCTTTGTCATAGGCAATGATTTCCTCTTCCTCTGGTTGATTAGTTTCCAAAGTCAACGGTTCCACCATTCCAATTACTCAAGCTTCTGTCGCTATGCAAATACTTTGCTTTAGTGGCACAAAGTATCCTGTTCAACAGGATTACTACTCACTCTCCGTCGAGAACCCTAGGACAGGGCTCTGGTTAAGTAAGTTATTGACATGCTTTTCTAGCATGTGTGGTATGCATTATTGTTTGCACAAAATAAATATTGAGCTTTGCACAACCCCATTGAGTTTTGCTAGTTGAAGGTTCAGCGTCTTCATTCTATTCCTGTTATCATTATCATCCATTATTTAAGATAGTAGTATCTTTCCCAATCTATGAGATACTTAGCGAAGTGCTTATTGTCAAAGCTATTTTTTCTTTTGTCTTGTCTCTGTATTCTTTCATGCACGATTATGCTCAAAGGCCACATTATGGAATTGTTTTTCTGCCTGTGGTTGCTGAGGTTCTTTAGGATCACACGGAAAGTGGTAGCTTTTCTTATTTGTAAGGGCATGGCATACCTTCAGCATGACGCTTCAACTGTAGACATGAGATCGGGATGCATTCTCAATGCTAGAACCACAAAATGTCGGTTTTTCTCTCCCGTCACTTCTATTTCTGGGCAACTTCAGAAATTTCATTCTTTTGAATTGCAGTTACTATGTAGTCTGTTCTTATTTTGCTAAAAACGGGAAGCTGCTAAGCCATTCACCATATGCCACAGAATCACTGGAGAAAATCTGATAGTGGAAAATGTTCTATGCAAGTTACTCCATCATTCTATATGCTGAAGTGTTCAATATTGGTCTGTCAAGGCAAGATTTTGTCCAAAGGTTGTGCACATTTAGTGAGGAATTGCTTACTGCTTATTTTTCTGTCAGGGTCATCATCATCATTTGTTACTACTATCGTTATCTAGATGGTTTCATTGTAATGAATAATCTCCACTTCCAACTTGCCTGTATGAATTATTCCCACAAAGAAACAGAAAAATGGTTATTTTCCTTGTGAATAAATTGCTAGTATAATCTAGTATTGTGAACTGCACCCTATGCAGCAGCAGTAAACTACACTATGGCTTCAGAAAGCCAGCGCAACGATGTATGAGAAGTGTTCCAATGGAATAATATTGTATTGCTAGTGGTAATACAATTGCTGTATTTGTCCATTTGAATGCACGCCTAAAGAGTTCTAATTGAACAGTTCTCCTGTGCTCATGATTTTAGTTTAGCAGAAACATATAATTTATATGTGCTAGCCATCAATGCTATCAATGAAGTCGAAGAAGATAGATCACATGACGATGCTTTACTGAGGGGTATTTTACATATGCTAGCTGGTTTAATAGATTTGAAGCCAAATGTGTTTCCAGGCATTGCAACAGAGTTGCAGACGCCATTGCTGCCTATGCTACAAGGCAAGAATCTCGTGTTTGGATTGAGGCATGCCCTCAATTCCTTACCTCTGTGTTACAAACTGATGTGAATGATAATACGAATGAACATTGATATTCCTTTACTATAAAAAAAATCTGCTGCTGCTGGGGAATCGTTTACTGGTTCACTATTGCATCTTCCTATGTTTTTGTCTATAAAATGAACGAGTGAATCATTAATTGAAGAAATATTTCTTTTGAAATGTCGTAAATTCAAGTTCTAGAGTATTTTAATCACTTGTCTCCATAAGTATGTGATCGATCAATCATGAGTTCTCGAACCTGTTTTACTTGCGTGCCACTATTATTCAACAATGAAGGTTTTCAATGCTGTGTTATTTTCTCCAAGCTCTATTTTGTGCTCTATTGGCTTTATTTGTCGAGTTCTTCTAACTTTCATGCATGTTCATATAGTTTATGCTATGCACAGTGTTTCTTGATAATAATTTTGCAGAACTATTCTGTTAGTGAGAATGAAATAAACCGGTACTTTTATTTCTTTCTATATACCTCGAAGCAGCTTAAATATATAAAATAAGCATATCTTAGAAATTCAAAAGTACATTTATATGATAACGATGATAATCATCTTCCTCTTTATTTCCCGTAGAAATGTTCGCCTTCTGTCATTTGATCTTGCACATTAAACCAGGGTGTATGTTACATTCTTTTCCAAGTAAGCGGACATGGATCTGGTAATATTGACCCGACCCGATCAGGTTCTGGTAAGGGGAGGACAAGGTGCGCCATCCCATACCTGACCTGCTACAAGCCCTGGCACTTACCCAGCCTACACACACACATGTACCATTTTGTATCCTATACCTGCCCAATACCCATTGGGAAAAGGGTATAATTATACCCATCCCTGACACAGTCCATTGCCATTCCTATATATCTTTTCAGCACCAATGGATGTTGAACGTGCTGGATGGATCAGTATGTATCTTAACGTAACTTGTTCTGCAAGAAAAGGCCTTAGTGAGATGATGTGAACCAGCTCGGTCAGGGCCGAACCTTGGCTACTCACTGATCCTTGTTTGCAATGGAGGATCTACAATTAAGCAGGGTGAAGCATCTACTTTTGGAAACTAGAAAACAAATCAAGTCCATCTCCAAAACCACTGTGTGTGTGTGTGTGTGTGTGTGTGTGTGAGAGAGAGAGAGAGAGAGAGAGAGAGAGAGAGAGAGAGAAATGTTGCAATCTGTTTCCATACCAACGGGGAAGCCTATGGTCACGTTGCACTTCTTAGGAAGAGTGGGAATCTTTACTGGATCGATCTTAGGGATGGGTTTTGCAGCCTTCTGAATGCACTTGCAGATTTCTTTTTTGTCTTCCCTTATCTTGACCATCTTAGCAACCGATGAGACTCTGCCGCAGCAAGCCGGGCTTGGTGCGGTACTGTTATCTTTGCCGGTCAGGTAAGGCACACAGGGAAGCAGGGGTTTGTTAACGTCACGACATTTGATTGCATGAGTCGCGTGAACGACAATGAGGAGGCCCATGAATAAGGAAAGGTAACGGCTTGGGGGGGCAGGTTGAGCCATCCTTGACTGCCTTGTGAAGAATCATAGGCCAAGGTACACTTAAATAGATAGATATATGTTATTAGACGAATAAGCAAAATGTGTTTCATGTGATCTTCTGGTATCGTTTTAGAGAGAGAGAGAGAGAGGGAGAGAGCTCTTAAGTTTTGTTACAGGGAACTCTATACTGGGAATCGAAGTACACATGAAACAAGAAAATGGTATGAGTTCGTGTTCCTCTTGAACTCAAAGACTAAGAGAGGGTTTGGCTTTGCATTCAGATTAAGACGGCAAGGCTAGCTTTTGGTTTTGAGGCTAAACTTAGTTTCCACAGCAATTAATTGATTTGCTTGATCTAATGCGAGAAGCAAATGGAATATATCGGTTGCAATTTTTGGCCTTGGACTGCTCCAGTGGACCATGGATCAAACGGCCACCAGAGAAGACAGCATGTGCGCGCACGCACACACATAGACATATAGAAGGTGGATGCTGCACTTAGTATCTGTTGATCTAATGTGAGGAAAGCATGTTGAACTTCAGTAACAAAAGGTGGATCACCCATTGCACAAGGAGTAATAGCTCACCTGGCTAGGGGCCAACTCACAAGTTGAATGTCAAGAGTTTGATGCCGAGGGTATGCATCTGGCTTCGGCCTCCCCTTTTTTTTTTGAAAGAAGAAAGGTGATTGCCCTTTGTAATAGTAACGGAGGCAAATGGGTGTTTTGGTTTAGGTGAATCAAAAGTTGGAGACTAGAAATCATCATGAGGTGATTCATCCGTATCAGCCACTTTTGGATAGTTGCTAAGGCAATTTAGTTAGAGAAGGAAAACCATTGCTCCAGGAAATTAGAGCCACAATAATACAACTCCGCCGGTATGATCCTCCAGCGAGGGGCCTGTGTAGGCAGTAGCGGATCTACATTCAGCTGAGGGACGTCCGCCCCACCCGAAATTTTAAAATTCAAAAGAAAACTTGTAGCTTACATACTATAGTGTGCTTGAAACATGCTTCGCCCCACCTTCGCCCCACCTGAAACTTCTCCGTAGTCTATTCACCCCATCCTAAGGGAATTTCTAGATCCGCCACTGTATCCAGGGCTTCATTTTAAACACTGCAACCGCGCACACCTTTATGGAAATTGCTCTTAGATTATGAGAATTGAGAGAAATTACGCAGAGATGTCAAGTACCTATTTATGCTCTGCTACTGCTTCAGCACTTCAGTGGTTTCTGAAGCCCGGTTGGCATCAATGGCTGGTCAGATTAGAGTTGACCTCAAGATTAGTCTGGCTTTTGGAGGTCCTGGCCTCATGATTTTTGCAAAGAAGAGCCTATACGATTGAATTTGATCATGAATTAATCTCTTCGACACTAATCATCCTTGCTCCATCTTTTTTCGGCAAAAATAGGGGCAGCCTGCCGTTACATCAGAGCTATTTCAAGAAATATCAATGCCTGGGAGAAGTGAGACTCGTAATTAACATCATGGATGAGCGAGGGTTCAAGTGCAGCATGCGTCAGATTTCCATCAGTGATATACCCATTTTAGAGCGAGGTGAGGCATGTACCTCACCTGAAATCTTTCTGGGTCCTCCATTGAATACAAAGAAATACAGTGTTCGGTGAACATAAAATACTACATCTCACTCAAAATACAAGGCAGCTTACCCTAAAAAATTCATGGACTCACCGTTCGTGAGCCAATCAGCACATTTGTTTCTTTCTCTATATTCGTGAACAATTCAAACTTGCCGCTTACGTAGAAGTAGGGCCTTGAAAACTTTCAGTAGCCATCTTAATTGCATGGCTGTATGCACTTCCTGTGTAAATAAAAACAGACGCTTCTGCACCCAGAGCGTTGGCTCAACGGCAGTGCTCCTTGGCGCTGATGCTGTTGGTGGGAGTTGACTCCCAGTGTGTGTGTTGGCTTCGGCCTCAGGGTGTGTGTTTGATTACAGGGAGCCTGGATGGAGGCTCAGTTCTCATAATCAAATTGTTCGATTACAAGGCTAACCTAACACACACTCTTGCATGCCCACCCCGAAAATCGAACTCACCACATGAGACATGGGGGTTAGAGAGTCCTACCAGACGAGCTAACATTCTCTGCTCTTCTTCTCACCTTTTGTCAAGCTGATGTTAATTAGTCAAGCATTTCTATCTAATCTTATTTATAATAATGTTCTAAAGACCCCAAAAACCAAATAGACAAATTTGAGTACTTTTATCTATTGTTGCACAATTTCAATAGTTCTCTTTATTATGCTCTGTTCTCTTACATTTTTTGGTTACTTTTGGGTGGATATGCCGGATTTGGAGTATATTTTAATCAGGCCTAACAAGGAAATCCCCCAAAAGTAGTGCTGCTCGTTAGAGAAGGCAATTTCAGAAAAGAAACGAAAACTTAACACGAACACGACCCAGAAAGTTCTGTTTGCTCGTTCACCCAAATTGAGTGCCTAAGGTCGTGTTTGAGTTTACCTGTTTTTGACACGGATGAGAGAAGACGATATGCCAAGATAAAAGGGTAGAGCGCTCTAACACTGTTTCTGTTGGTAAGGAGCTCGACTCGTAGAAGGTGCATGTGTAGGTGTGGGTGTTAGGCTTCGGCCTCCTCTTGTAACCAAAGGAAAAAATTGACCACCAACACAAATACCCTGCCTAAACACAACCTGAAAGTCTATGGTTTATGTCCAACCAAAGCAACATGAACAAGATGGATTCACATTTGAGTTGACCTGTTTTTGATACAAACACGAACGATACAACATGACACCACCCGGTACCTGAAATTGCCATTTCTAGTGCTGGTGTATACAGAACCAATTCCAGAGTAGGATCCAGATCAGCTCTTCTATTTTCACTTACCCAGCCAGGATTGCCTCTAGTTGCATCCATCAGAACTCGGGTCCAGGTCCGACCGTCAAGAACAAGGACAAATTCAAACTCGACCAACTCAAACCTCAAACCCAATATAGGACACCATATAAGATGGGGTCTGCTACATGGTTCTCTGTTTGCATCTTGATCATTCTTTATTATTTTTAAAAATATTTTTATAATATTTTTCTTCTTTTTTAACATTTTCATCCTCTAGATTCTCATGTTTTTTTATTGGAGCTTCCTTCAATCACTTTTCATGTGTTTAAATCATCTTAAACAATCTTTTCTTATTTTATCATTTATGGTCACTCAATTTGTTTCTAATAACCTCATTATAGATACGGTATTGTGTGACCACACATCAATCTTAGCATCTTTATTTTTATCACGATCATTTTTTATACATGTTAATGATTAATTGCACAATACTAAAAATCATATGATATAGTGGGCCTAATTGATGCTCAATAATACTTGGCTTTCAAATTTAATGGTATCTTCTTGTCATATAGAATGTCTTATGCATCTCTTCATTTAACCAACCTATAGAACTAATTATGTGTATCATCTCAACCAATTTTCTCGTTGTTACGAAAAACTTATCTTATGTTTTTTTATGAAAAATGTATTGTGTGCCACTTTTAATTTTCATGTCATCTCGAATAACCATATGATCAAACCTGTATTTCATATACTTTATCTTTGTTTTATTAAGTCGAAAGCTTTTATTTTTAATATTTCTTCTCATAGTTCTAATTTTTCATTAACTTTTTCCTTAAACTAGGTTTTTCATCTTGAATATACTTTGTTAACTCGTCTATAACCAAGATAAATAAATATGAATTTAAAGTTGATTGTTGACATAATCCAATATTAACTTTTTAAAAAATCTATCATTCCTTCGTGAACCCGTTCGGGAATTCCCTCTTCATTGTGTAGCCATCACAATAAGGTCCAACTCTCTCTCTGTGAACCCTATGTTGATGGTGACTTGTGGCCACCTGAAGAAGCTGCAAGCGCACGGTTACCCACAGCTCCCACACTTGGCTGTGCACTCGACTGGCCTTCTTAGTGCCGATCTCCATTCTTCTTCCGCTGACAGCTTGAGACATCATCTCAACCAAATCCGTTCTTCCCCCTCAACGGTTTGCATCGACTTCCAAATGTCTCAAATCTACAAAAGATTCAGCTGTTGTTATTGCTTTCAACACATTCATTGAGTTTCTTCGGTGTAGTTTAGCTTACACACCCAAGGTTACAAGCCCTCTTCGAAGTACAACACTTTGTCAAATTTTGATGTCTTGAATGTCAAATAATAAGAGGCTAAACCTTTTCACATACTCGTGAATAAATTCGATGTGTCGAAGTTGATGTAGTTGTTCATGTGCTCATCAATTGCTATTGGTTGAAAGAAACTATTATACATTCAAGATGAGATTGGTTCTCTTGCTCCTAAGCAATCGTATAAATAATCTTCCACCATCATCTTCGATGTCACAGGTAAAATGCGTTTTTCGAATCTCTTGGAGCCTACAAGTATTCTTCATTATCCTATACAAAGTTTTCGAGGGCCTTTTTATCACTTACCTTTAAAAGATTTTGGTTTGAAATTTTTTTAAAAAGAGGTGGTTGAATTTTTGAGAATTTATAATATATGTATATGTACGTACACATGTATATATATCGAGTCAGGTACGTATTTGGTACCTCTTATTCTTCCCATCAAAGATATATGAGTTTCCCCTAACTCGGAACCCGGAAATAGTCAAACTGAGTAATCTCCAGCATTCAGGTCGGATCGGGTTGTGTCCCGGTGGGGCCAATATTGCCAACCATACCCCAAATGCACCCAGACAGGACCATGCCAACCCTCATCGGGCCTCGATCCAGTTGGCCCGATCCGTTTCCAGAAAAGAATATGATTCCGTCTCGATGGATAGCGACGTGACGTTCCTGAGAAGCGTCTTCTCTCCTCTTCTCCTCCTCAAACCTTCTCCGTAAGAGATTCAGAGGCACCAGGATTCCTGCTACGACTAGAAATCCGCCATGGATTTCACAACCTTTCGTATGATCTGATCTACGCAATTGGTCGTCGTTAGATGGAGGGGAACGGTATATACGGGGACACCCTTGCCGTCGGCTTGGGTAAGGCGGAAATTGGGGTTCCTCCTCTCACCCTCGAAGGAAAAGAGGAAGGAGAAGAGGAAAGCCTTATTTCGTCAATTCATGGGGTAGGTGTTTCCTTCGATTCAATTGAAAAGTTTTTCTTATTTTCTAGTTAGCGATCGGTTTCAGGAATATCGGTGAACTCCGAAATTATCGTAATATATGGATAAATTGCCTATCTGTTCTACTCAGTTATGATGGTAGTACTTTTTTGTAATGGACATCAATGGCCTGGATTGTGTTCGTAATTTAATTTCATGTATTTTTGTTGTTTCCTTGGAGAAAGGATCATTTCGTGGCTGTTTAGAGCAATATATTTAAGGTTGATTATGGTCGTCGTCCATCCATTTGATCTTATTCTATGAAGTTGAATTTGTGCCGAACAATAAATCTTCTTATTTCGTATACTTTTGGTTTATATTATAACTGGTTTATATCCTCGTTCGTGTATTCTTTGTGGTTGAATCTCGTAAATGGGGTTTTGTTTGGGTTCGTTATATTATGTTTTTCCTTGTTACCTTTCTTCCGTACATGTAGGTGTTCTGGTTAAAGCATAACCAAAGGCGTAGCGGTTTGATTTGATAGTTACATCTATTAACTGGAGAATTGAGCGAAAGCGCTTTATTTAGCGTTAGTTTTAGAATTTGTTATGCTGATATGCAAATACTTCTCTGAAGTTTCCACTTGTAAAATACAGAGACATACTTTTCCATTTTGGAAGCATATCTGGACAGGAACTAGTGCTACATTTGGTTTGAGAAGGTCTGTAAATCGGTTGTATTTGGATGGTCGATCGTCCTTCTTCCTATTAGAAGACCTTATGAAAGGCCTGGTGATTCAGTGAGTATATATTCAATCTTAGAACATTATATGGTTACCCGTTTAAGTGGTTCGCGCGAGAGAAAGATTCATTGTCTAGCGTGGATCTTTTCAGTACCTTTTAGCTCACAACATTGGAGGTGCAAAAGTGATTTGGGAATTCTAGTCATATGTAGTTGCTTGATATGAAGCTAGTATGAACTATCCTTTAGTCTGGAGTTGAAAATTTACAGCTAAATCAGAGGTTAAGATGCTGGTGCAGTATCTACCAACTGTCAAATTGGGGACTTAATTTTTCAAGCAACTATGTTGGCTATAATATCTATGATTATCACCCTCTTTCATTTTTTTTTATTTTATACCATGGTTTGTGAAACCGAACTCTAGACTGGCCTAAAAAAGACACCAACCGGTTGAAACAGTCAACCAGCTGATCAAATAAGACAGAAAATTTTATTTAATGTGACAAAGCACACCTAAGAGCTAAGACAAACAATTTTATTTAACATGGCTGGCTACACATTTACAACATAGTACGGTGCTTCGGAAAACACTTTTATGCATTTGCATGAAGCAAAGCTTCTTCACAGTGTACTAAATTTCGTAAGATTGTAAGGAGGGTCCCGATTCATCCTTCTTATTCTCCCCCTTGTTCTGTTTATGTGCAATATGGTACTAACCAAGAAGTTTCCATCTTCACTCCTGTTAGCCAGATAACTAGAGTCGAGTAAGAAAAAGCTTGAGCTCAACTCGCTCATCGTTGAGGTCGAGTTGTGGTTAACTTATTCAAGTTGAACCCAAATTATCATTGAGTCAAGCTCACGTAGCTGACGAATAACTTGATGCATTTGTATCCCTGTCATTTTATTTTGGTTTAATCTTTTTTAAATGGAAAAATTTTATTTGGTTCTATGTTATCAATAGCGGTTAGCGGGTTGTTAGCGGTCGACCCTGATATAGATGTAGCCGAGATATAACGGATTTAGCGATACACTTTTATTTATGATTAAAAATTTATATATATATATATAATGGGTTCTCTAATTTCTAAGAAATATCAAGAAACACAACCACTTCTTTCATAAATATGAATCAAACTAAATAAACAAATTCTACTTCTAACTTCTAAAGAAACACACAAACATAAGAAAGATACAACCGAAGTCAGAATTGAGTACTTTATAAAAAGAGAAAGGTGTAAAAGTCAAAACTGCCAAAATTATCATGAGCAACTACATCAAAGCAACTACTATAGTGCAACCTCTGCACAACATTAAAAAGGGGAGAATGAAGCAGTGATAAAACAACATTAAAAGCAATACTAGAACAAACAGGTACATAAACAATTAAACACAATTACTATAGTGCAACCTCTCCACGTCCAAGATGAAAGAAAACAAGGACCTACATTCACTAATGGCGCACAAGAAGCTTATCATTCCATGCTATGCAGTATGCTACCATGAGGATATGAATGGCATAAACCTACATATTCAATGGGATACGCAAGAAACTAAAAAAATGTCAATAAGCTACTTCAAAAATACATAGCATCCATCAAAATCCAATTACAACCACACTTAATTGTTTAGGTCATGTTCACTCATTTTCAGAAAAAGATCTATGTTCTTCTAGTTGCTCTTCCTCTTCATATGTTTCTTCAAAATTAAATTCTTCTTCTTCATCTTTCATAGGCATCTTATCCTTCCCTTTGCTTTGCCTTCTTTATCGCTTTCGTGTCCTTGACCTGGTATAAACTATAAACAACACCCACTCTTGATGCTTCGGATGTCATATCGATATTTTGCCATGTAAGGGAATCATCGTCACCAACAAACTCATCATCAGTAAGATATTCATCGTGATCTTCAACCGATGCCAACATGATGGGGTCGAAATTTGATCCTTAGATTTCCTCTCTTCGTACCTTCTTCTTAGCTTTTCGTTATATTGCACAAAAGCTAAATCATTAAGCTTTCGATGCAATAATCTATTTTGTTTCTTCGTATGAATATAAGATAAGAGAAAGAATTTAGGTAAGTCGTTAATTCAATAAAAAAAACTTTTATTTAATTATAGTGTAAATAAAAAAGCATAATTCTTAATTTCTTACCATTTCAAAGGTACTCCAATTGTGTTCATATGGGATAGCACTATAAGTAAGACTCGAAACCTGTATAGCAAGATTTTGCAATTCAGGGCATCCATAGCTATAGGTCATCCAACATTCAACTATTACAAAAAGTTTAAAAATCATGTATAAATAATAAATTAATCATATTAAAAAAACTTAAATCATATCTTAATAATGAAATAATTAAGAAAGCAAAGTTGTTTGAATTAATTACCTGGTGCATATGTTTTCCTCAAACTTATAGCTAATTCTAGTCCAAAACCATTTGTTGCACTTCGATAACTTATAAGTTGTTGACTGACTTGTTGTTGTTCTTCCTTACTTCGTAAAAGTATAGTTATAACTTGAAACAAGCCACCTTTAATCTTAGCATTAGATTCTATCACATCATAATAGTAATACAACCCTTATTCAGATACAATGAGCAATATGCAATGACTTATGCATTTGCCTATCCCATCTTTTGTCTATGGTCTCCAAAATAAAAACATATTGCTTTTCTTTGTTCTTCACATTAATCTATAAAACAAGAAGATAAATGTTATTATAAGATTAAGAAGTAAAGATTAACAAATAACACATAAAATTGAAATATTTATGTACCTTTATTTGTTCCTTTACACAATCAATCTTCTCATAGATGTAGCCCATGGATGGTTTTTCATCACTGTCGACCATACGTAAAACATTTACCAAAGGACTCATTGCTCTAAGTGAAAAACTAATGCTCTTTCAAAATCTAAGTTGTAAAATTATTGCCTTACATTGCTTTCCTTTAATACTATTTGATAAAGGACATTTTTCTCATTGTTGAGAAATAACCATCTATCTTAGAGCTTTTTTTGACTGCCACAAGTTGTCTAAAGCTAAGAATCTAGTAGCAAAACGGGTCACATCCAGTTTATGTATGTTTTTTTCTCCTGTAAAATGTCTCATCATACGCAATATTTGTTCATGGCTATACAGAAATATCACTAGCTTCTTTGCCGTACTGAAGATGTCTTTTAGTTTTTTTGTCTCTCCAATATCTTGAAGCATCAAATCTATACGGTATGCAACACATGGTGTCCAAAACAAATGATTAAATTCAACCATCAACATTCTACCAGCTGCAACATAATTTATTGCATTATCTGTGACCATCTGCATAACATTCTTCTCTCTAACCTCTAAGATTATTTCTTTTAATAATATATACAATTTATTTGCATCCTTTACTTCATGAGATGCGTTAATGGACTTAAGAAACATTATACCTTGAGGATAATGCACTAAAAATTTTATTAGCGTTCTCTGTTTTCTATATGTTCATCCATCTGACATAATAAAACATTCATATGTAGCCCAATTTTTTCTAAATCCATTCGTAAACTCTCTTACTCTTCCCACTTTTTTCTTCAAGAATGTTTCCCTTACTTCATGGTATGATGGAGCCTTCATTCCAAGTTCAAACTGCCCTATATCACTAACCATCACTTGAAAGTTAGGGGATCTGACAACATTAAAAGAGATTCTATTTTGATACATCCACCTGCTAATGGATATGCATACTCGTTCTCTTTCTTCTTTCTTATATCGATTTTCTAATGTAGCTTGTCATAGTGAGTCTGGCATTGAACGCACAAATGAATCCATGGGTCCCTTCGGAAGCGGTGGTCGTGAACCAAATAACGATGAAGATGATAAATATTGGGTGCCTCCTGCAATGTTAGGTTCCATGCTAGAAGCTTCTCCTTTTTTCGACCTTCTTCTTCGATGTATTGTGTACATAATCATAAATTATTTTCTTTATTTCTTCAGTTGCATTCTTGCAAGTTGCTACGTTTCCGCTCTTTCCCATTAAATGGTCCATGTATCTTGTTATTCTGTTGGTAGAAACATGACCACATAATGTACAAAACACTGACATATTATCCGTCCTCGATTTTGTCAAACCCCAATTCCATCCTGGATCCTTAGAAGCTGGGGGTTTGTAGTTGTATGCTGGATTAGAAAACCGAATACTAATTGTATTACTAGTGTCAGTGCCACAACTGCCACTACCACTTGGAGAATAAGCAGTTGCACTTGTTCATGATTTTATGCTCACTACAAAAAATAAGAATAACTACTCTGCTTGAGTTTTTCAACCTTCTACAAGAAATAGAACATTAAATAAGTAACATTCATTGGTATCACTAAATAAGTAACGCTAAGCAGATGAATGGTTAGAAGTGGTGAAAAAGTTTAAGCATGCTTTTGTTTTTGGTAACACTGAATTTCATTTATGGAAAGTCCAAGCACTTAACTAACATGCTATGATAGATATGACAATCAGGATTCAACTACCATAAGAGGAAAGAAATTTTAAGGAGATGTTTGCATGAATATAGACCCCAAATGTGCAAACATGCCACATACAAGTGAATAAACTATAACAGCTCCAGGACATAACTTGGTGCGACTGCAAAGTGCAAATACAGAGAATGTATTCCAAGGATTTAAATGATACTTGAAATAAACCATAAACAGCAGGGTGCATGTGTGTGCTAGGCTCCGGCCTCCCTTTGTACCAACAAAGAAAAGGAATTAAATGATACTTCAACTTAAACAAGACAGTTCCATATTAAACCTGCACAAAATACACTGGAGAAGGATGCACAGAATGGAGACCGATTGCAATTGAAGCAAAATGAACATGATGGATCATGTTCACATAAAAGAAAAAAATCCCGCTTTAAGTGATATACCAATGACTCATCAAACTTGTGGGTGCCCATGCATCTGCTGATTAAATTGTACGAAAGAAGCTTAAAGAAACATATCTTTCATTCGAGAAAAGAAATTGACCGACCAAGAGGCAATCAGTCAAACAAAACAGCAAGAGCACAAGATGAACGAAATATTATTAACGGTACGTATCAATAGAGAGATCCAAGTGTCGCCATTTGAAGTACAAAAGCTCGTGTCTATCTTGCAATGGATTGTTATGAGTTAAGCCTGTTTGAAATTGTATGAGCTTTTTGACTTCTCCAACCAACAAATGAGGGATGCAGTACTACCAAGAGTTTGCTTACATTCAGAATAGTCCAAGTATCTAAACGATGGAAATAGGCAAGATGACATTCAAAAGACGAGTAATTTCATCTCGTCTCATTCTCGTATACAAAAAACAAACCAAGCCTTCTTCCATAAGCGGGACAGTTTCAGTTAGACGACAATCTTCTCGCTCTCGCATGGCGAGGAGAGAGAAAGGCGTACCTAGAGGTGGTGGTGGCGAGAGGCGGGAGTGAGAGATGCGAGAGATAGGAGAGGGAGAGGTGGGAGAGAGAGAGAGTTACCTGAGAGGGAGAGGCGGGACAGTTTCACTTAGACGATAGTCTTCTCACTCTCGCATGGCAAACATACAGGGAGAGAGTAGAGAGAAAGGCGTACCTCGAGGTGGTGGCGGTGAGAGGTGGGAGTGAGAGATGGAGAGAGGCAGGAGAGAGAGAGTTACCTGAGAGGGAGAGGTGGGACAAGGACGAACGAGGGTTTTGTCGCCTTTTATATCATTTGGATCGGGTCGATCAAAATCGACCAGACCTGATCCAATATTTTAATCTGTTTGCTTACAGTGCTATAGCAGACCACTTTAGCGCTGTTAGCGGCGCTATATTTGCCCTGGTAGGTCGCCCGCTAAGGGTTACTTGTTATAGCGCTTTTAGTCCCACTAAAACGCCATAGCGCGCTATTGATAACATAGATTTGGTTATTGATTTTGATGGGTTTTTGAATTCTCTTCTTTGTTTGGAGGTAGGTAATTGATATCATATATTGAAGTGGCGGCTTTTGATACATGTTGGAGCTTTTCTACTACAACAACAACTAAGCCTTTTCCCATACTAGACGGGGTTGGCTAATGTTGGAGCTTTTCTATTTTTTAATAAATAATATGTAACATAGAATAAAATCATAAAAATGTATATGTTTGATTATTACCGGTTCAATTGTTGTTTGATCCAGGCCGAACCTCTTTTTAGTGAACCAGTTTCATGAACACTGTTTTATACCCTTTTGAATTAGCTGATTAGGGTGCCAAGCTTCGAGGCTACTGCACGGACTTTGTTAAAGAACCTGCTTTTATGTTCTTTTATGTTTTTTGTGGGCTTGATAATGATAGAATTCTGTTCAAGAGATCTATTTCTTTGCTTGTAACAAAAATCAAGACCAATTAATTGAAGATGTCTTTGTTAGATCACAAATAAGCAAGAAAAGGACACTGCAAGCAGAATTCTTGATAAAACTTTTTAGAACTTCTAAATATTGTTGATCTGACTTCAGATTCTGGATCAGGTATCTCCTGTTGCAGTAGATGCTGATATCATCCATCAGAGCTTAACGAATTTATCATGATAAAACTTTTTAGAACTTCTAAATATTGATCTGACTTCAGATTCTGGATCAGGTATCTCCTGTTGCAGTAGATGCTGATAACATCCATCAGAGCTTAACGAATTTATCACGTCAAGAGAGAACTCAAACACAAGAATGTAGAGTTGTTGACCGTAAAAATTTCAATGGTAATAACTACACAGAAGATTTCTGCAGTAATCATGGGCGTGGTAAATACTTCTATTATGACTTCCCACATCATGAGGAAACTGGAGTGTGGATACCAGTTTCTGTCCCACCAATGTCTGAGAGCACCCATGCAGAACGGAACAAGAGCTTCATTGACAATGGTGGCTACTTTCCTGATGGAGACATGGGATGGGACCAGCTCAATGGGGAAGAGAAGGAACTCACTATGTGGGATGTGGTGAGGGAGATGTTGGTGGTTGCACGCGGTAAAATGAGCACCTTAGCATCAGGGGACCTTCAAAACTACAGAGCGTCATGGTTGTCAAATCACATTCTACATCAAGCTTGGAAAGAGATGGCCGAGACTCTAACGGAAACTAATTTAAACAATGTTAATGAAGTTCTTGAAGCTGAGCCACCAAAATGGTTACCTGATAGTTCTGCATCCAGCTGTATGCTGTGTAGTATTAGGTTCCACCCGATAATGTGTTCCAGACATCACTGCCGGTTTTGCGGTGGGTTATTTTGTGGTGAATGTTCTAGAGGAAAGAGCCTGTTGCCACTTAAGTTTCGCATGAATGATCCACAACGTGTATGTGATGTTTGTTGTGTAAGACTGGAGGCCGTCCAGCCTTACTTGGCGGATAAAATAAGCCATGCTGCACAGCTTGCAACACATGATCTCACAGACCTCAGTACGCTGAGGTCCTGGGTAAATTTTCCTTGGGCACAATCCATGGAATATGAGATCTACAAGGCCACAAATACAATCCGAGGTTACTGCAAGGTACTTCTTTTAAGCATGTCCTTTCTGCGTCTATCATCCTTTGATGTTCTACATAAGTCACCGCTCCTGTTCTCATGACAAGTTAACAGCTTCCCAAGAATGTTACCGATTGTTAGGGTTCTCATAAGACATACTTTTAAGCTGCATCCTCTTTTTAGGGTCCAGTTTTTGTCTTGAGCACCTTTCATATGTTCCATTTGAATCTGGCCAAACAATGCAAGTTTGGCTACAAAACGGTTGATTTACGACACATTGGTCATGCAGTTATCCTTCCATGTGTGACTGGCAGTGCTGTTATTACTGTTGCTATAACCTTCTAATTAATTTCATTTATATATTAGGTTTTCCTTATCATAGTCCAGATTTTTTAAGGCAATGCAGCAAACAACAGTTAGTCCAGAAATTCTTCAAAAGGTCTATTCCAGTCTACCACATAACTTTAAGTACATTAAAGTACACTACCTGATTTTTTAATGCTTTTCGTCACAAGCATAATTGTGTTTAATTATTTAATTTTCATTACACCACAACAACTTCTGTGTCTTAATTATGTTTGACCTGTTGCTGTTCCTCAGGTTGGTCGAATGTCACCAGAGAGATCTATTCCAGATAATATACTTAAACGTGCAAAAGGCCTTGCCATTCTTACTGTAGTGAAAGTTGGCATGATGGTCACGTACAAGGTTGGGACAGGCTTGTAATTGCTCGCAGGGAAGATGGTTCATGGTCTCCACCATCTGCAATCTCGTCTCTTGGTATTGGATGGGGTACTCAGGTAGGTAGAGTTGGTTGAAATAAACCAACTATTAACTACCACATACTCTTCCTTCTTAGGCTGAATTAATTTTTTTGACGTGTTCAGGCCTTCAAGACTTCTTCCTGTATCTCTGATACTTATGGGATGGCCTCCGTTCCAATCTATAAGTATATAAACAAAAATTCTGTTGTATACATAAGATTGTTTAAGTTATGAGCCAACTATTTAAAATGTTTGGTTTTTGTACAACTTGCTGATTACAAGTGAATGACTTGCCTTTGTGATTGCTTTCATGAACTTCTGTTCTTGATCTTTGGCAGGCTGGAGGTGAATTAACAGAGATCATTATAGTGCTGAGGAATGAGGATGCTGTGAAGACATTTAGTGGAAACATGCATTTCTCTGTTGGTGCTGGTCTGAGTGCAGCAGCTGGAGCTTTGGGACGAGCAGCTGAAGCTGATGTCCGTTTAGGAGATGGTGGATATGCCGCTTGTTACACGTATAGTCGTAGTAAAGGTAAGCCTTTACAATGCTTCTGGAATTTTTGGATATCAATTTATGGTAAGAATTATCGCTGAGTCTGAACGTACTGTAAGTGAATTCATGCAATTCTCTGTTCTATATCATTTTTTTTACTTTTCAAATAAGTTTGCATGAAATTCACTTGACAATGTTAGTTGTGCTAAGAATTTACTTCTATCTACGTAGCAACCTTTCTCCTTTTGATTTATCCAATGCTTGGAAGTTACGGCATCTATGCTTAGTTGTTCTTAAGGTGCCTGTGTTCCTGTGGATAATTTAATTCCCACCTGAGGATGAGGAAAATCCAAGGGTATGTTTGGCTCACCCTTAGAATCACAATTTCTTTCTTACTAAAATCTGATACTATGCTTTCGGTAGACGAACCAATGTAGGATTCAGTTTCCACTCTGCCTTTCTATGTGGAAGTGAAAAAGGTACTACTTTTCAGGGCGGGAACCCAATTCACATATCAGAAGGTGCAAACTGGAATTGCTGGTAGTGTTCTTTTAGTTTATGACAACCCAAAAGTGCCCTAAATGGGGAATTTGAAGGTTTGAGAATTTAAATCAGAAGTCCCAAAGTGAAATGCAGAGGAAAGAATTTGCAATAGGAGGTAGCTAGGATCACTTCCCTTCAGTTCACTCCCATCCAAATGCATTCTCGGAAGACTGAAGCCTCAAGCGAGTAGGACTTACATGACCAGATGCATCTTCTCAGGTTTTGCTAGTTAAGAGTTCTAGCTCTTAATTCCCATGCTGCAGACTTTGTTATTTCTGGATCCCAACATATTGAATCTAACCACCAATCTTTGAGTAGGCCTCCCTATTGTACAGAAAAGAAATGACTGATGAGCTAGCTTCGTTGAATTGAACCGCAGCGTTAAGTAGATCAACAAGTTAATAGCAGCACTGAAACTGCACATCTTGATCTCAATAGCTCCAACACCGATAATGATATTCAGTAATGGAGAGTACAAAAGGCAGAGCCAGTGATAGACTTTTCACATTTGCAAACAAGCTCTGGTGGAAATTTCGACTTACGCACATAATTAGAGCAAATAAAATTGAGAATACAAGTACTCTCAGATCTTGTAGAAGTCTTCACACAGTGGACCCTCGATAACCACATGTTGAGTGCCACTCTGCAATGGGAGAAAAATGTTACAACAGTTATTTGCGTAGAACTTCACTCCATTTGCAGCAATAGAAAAGACAATGATAAAGATCAGCCTCTCTCTCTCTCTCTCACACACACACACACATTCAAATTGTTCGTTCTGGATACAAATCAACGATGATCTTCACTTATTTTTCATTTTTGTTGGTTGTGTAAGCATTAAAACATCGACCAGAGGCAACATTCCAAAGAGAACATTTGAATGAGATCTACCAGGACTTGTTTCAAGAGAAGGAAAAACATGAACTGTTACTGTGGAGAAGAGTTCAACTAAGTGAATTTGGAATCACAGTTCAAGACATGAGGGCAACTGAACCCAGTTCGGTGGGTTTAGATCTTAAAAGGGAGTCCTTTGTTAATTGTCAAACCAGGCCCTCAAACATGTAAATCGGTACTTTTCCTAATACAAAATATAATACGTTCAAAGTAGGACGAATTTCTGCTTACAAAATTTCCATTCCTATATTTACCATAAAATGATTAGATGAGTGCACTTACTGTAGGAGAAGGCTTGGCTTTGATTTTGGTACAGTTCACATGGTGCAAAACCTTCTCTGATAGCATCTGGAAAAGTTTGAAGTGTATCCTTCATCTAATTACATGCTTTTTCTTAGATTAAATGCTTACACACTAAGGCTCATCCGATCAGGTGCCTTTGCGGGTGCTTCGCTTGAAGGAAGCATAGTCACTACACGTGCATCAGAGAACTCCCGGTTCTACGGCATTTCTTCCATCACTGCGTCTGAAATTCTTCTCGGATCATTGCTGAGGCCACCTGCAGCTGCAATTCTTTATCATGCCTTATCTGATCTTTTCCGTAAGTTTGAGAAGTGATCATCAGTGAATCCCATATCATGCTCTTCAATATTCTTTATTGGCGAGCCATCCCCCAATGAAGCGAAGTCTCTGTAAACCGACTATTGTGCAGCCCCAAGTGTCATCATGTGCATATATTATGAAGGTCAATTCTTTCGAAAAATGTACATAACCATTGTTATCATACGTGTGGAGAAAGGAACGACTGTTTGTTAATATGTAGCCAAATTCAGCATCAAAGCATCAGTTAGACATTCTGGCTTGTAACAAGTTGGGCTTCTGTTGTATTGGCCCTTTCATTTGTAATCAATGTATTAGTGGTTCTTGAAGTCAAGCTCTCTTGAATTGGTTCGCGTTCTGAAGGGGTTCTAAGTGTTCAAACCAAGTCTCAGCTCATCGTCCGGAAACAAGTCGAGCAACGTCAGATGTTGGATCTCCCATAGTAGCAGATCCTTACCCCATTAGATTTATCTCCACCAGATAAATCAAGAAACCAAAGAAGGTATCTACATGCCAACGGAGCATGCACTGCATTTCTTGTAATGAAACAAAAGACAAAAATTGAAAGCTTCACAGAGCTGAATCCGATCGTTAAGCTTTGCAATATGAGTTGAATGTAGAAAAGGAACCGAAGCAATTAATATATTCCACAACTTTCTCCAATAACAATCTACATGAAGCAACAGAAAGACGTAACATTGATTATCAGAGTCTCCACTTAAGTGTTGATATCTTAAAACCAACCCAAATGCTAAAAGAGAGTCGAAAATGCCATCATTCGACCAGAAGGCGAGACTCGGCCGGGCCTCGGACATAAAGCTAGTTTCCGTAGAAACCTAAGGTGCTGTGGCAACATGCATACTGAGATGAAGGTCCAAGAACCTCCAGACTCCGAGAATTAAACTACAGTAACACAAATAGTCGGGATTTAATTTGACAGATGCCCATTCTCCTTGTCTGTGAACAAATATGCCTAAACTGAGGGGGGGAAAACCTTAGAAACCCATACTCTTGCACTCAGTTCACAATACAAACACTGACATTTTCCCCAAAACGTTTTATATCTACAATTGCAAAGCCAATATTTTGAAAAAGAAGGAAGAAACATTAAAGGTGGGGGTGGGGGAAAAGAAAGTGGTCAGTTCTCTGCAGATCTGGTTCGAGACGTGCCGAGTGTAAGCTCCAGGTCATCCGATCCACACTCCTCATGAATTCGTTCGCCTTGCCACGCCTTCACGACCACACCATTCCCAAAAGCAAATTCTTCGGAGGCATCCATCATACGAACATCGCTACGATGAGGTACCTCCTTGCTTGATGGTGTGCATGTTCCACTTTGGCCCGGCGTCCACATCCGGGAGCAGCTCGCTTCATCCTTTGAACCAAATGGATTGGAGGCAGCAGGGCTGACCAGACTAAACGTGGGTGAATTGGGACCCTCGCAAGAAGGCAGCCGGATTCCTGCGAGCAAATCAGTTTTGATGAGCTTGAAAGGATCTTGATGACCAGGACTAGGAGGAGTGGAATTAGGGAGGAATTCGTAGTGATGGTGTGGCCAAAGAGCAGCAGCATTGGTGGAGATTCCTGGGTTTTCATTGCCTGACACCCAAGGAGGCGTAATATGGGGACTACGGGAAGTAGGAGAACTGAGGGGTGGAGTCACAGGTGCGCTAATCGAACCGGTGTGAATGAATAGGTTGGGGAGTTTGTGACCCGAGGACGAAGAGGAGAGGTCCTTGAGCCATGGAATGAGGGAGTTGCCGTCGACATAGGAGGAAGAGGCAGGGCTGGCGAATGAAGAGGAAGCAGGGCTAGGGTTGTAGGAGGCAGCTGGACTAGGGTGGTATGATGAACGCAGGCTCACAGAAGCAGACCCTCCAATCATGTCCATGCGTTCGACTGGCCTAAATCCCTGGTGAATCACAGAAAAAACTGAACTCAACAAGCATGGCTAACAAATCCACAAATATTGTGTGCCACAGCAAAGAAGTATACTAAAAAATATTTTTTTAAATGTACTGGATATGCAGTCCTGATCACAGAAAGTAATTGCAAGATCCAAGCCCAAACAACCCAAGAAGCATAACTACTCATCATGTAGAACTAGCTTCCGGTTCTCAAACAGAACTAGAGAGACAGAATAATTCCACCGACTACCTTAGTGGCAAGTTCAACTTTCAAGTTATGAGGAGGAGAGTGGGTAAGAAATCAATGAACTCGATCATCCTTAATCAAACAATTGCATGCACAAATCTATCTTAATCTCTACATAATGAAACATATATCAAAATAGTTTAACTAAACAGTAGCCTACATGGGAAAGTGAGACAGAACAATCTTACTTATGAAAGGTAAAAGCACATTTTAAGCGTGACACATGCAAAAGGAACAAGATAACTTAAGCAGACATAAATGTTGCTTATCCAAAAATATGGAACTTTTCACGCCTTCTACATATCATCGACTTTGGCAATCGAGAAGGTCACAGGAGCAGTTCACACTGACAAGGTGGATAAATAATATGAACAAGATAAAGAAAACCACACTTCTTAGAAACCAAGATGCAAAACGCTACTTTGTGCATGACTCCAGCAACCTGACGTGAATAAAGCGGCTAAGGTTGAGTTGATACATGCAAGTTTAAGATGAACAAACTTCTGGGATGAGATTTATCTATTTGCATGCAAAGTAAACCACATTAAAGATTATCTGAACTCACCAACAGTTCAGGGACAGTTAATCGGACTAAACAGCAAAATTTGAAATGTAAAGAAAGAAAAACAAGGTGCCACTTGAGTTCTTGTAGGATCTTGGAAAGGCTATGCATGTAGAGGCCATTTACCAACCAAGAAGTAGAAAAATATCATTCTAACAGAGTCACAAGAAATAACATCCACCAATCAACAACTACCATGCATGAAAGTGCAAGACCTATCAACCATCTCATAAAAGTAATTCAGTTATAGATTGTATTAAGTAGAAATGAAATTGAATCTGTCGTCCTTGCCCTCCTCAATAATGAACCAGGGAAATGGCATACGCAGGGGCAACTACGTGGCACAATTATTCATTGGGACATCAAACATGCTGAAGGCATTCAAGACGAACATCCTCATGGGAGTCCAACGGACCTAGAACCGTCAATGACACCTGCGGACTCTGTTCAAGTCGAGGAACCACTTCACAAACGTGAGCCGAACGAAAGTACAGAGTTCAGCTTCTCGGGAGAATGCTGAGATTTCAATAAACATAGAACGAATTTTGATCAGTTAAGCACAATGTTTTGCAGAAACTACTGTTCCGATGGCGATCGACCTCATACTAATCTCCAATTGTAGAATAAAGGGAAAATGTTTAAAGCAGCAAGGACGAATTTAAGATCAAGTCTTCTAAAAAGGGGAAAAAAGAAGTCAAAGCATCACAAGTGGTTAAAAACCAGCAGACCAGCTACGCTCCTTACGATCTTCAAATGGGAAATGTTCGTCGGGAGCAAAAATTAATAGGAATTATACCACCAAACGACAAAGTTTCATAACAAATCAAAGCCTTATGCGGAAGAACTTCATAGCCTGCGAATTTAAAACTTACGGCTCCATCATGATCGAAAATGGCAAATTTTCTTCCAAACAGCGTCAATTTAAAATCACCCAGAGATCAGTGTTCTACACTACAAGAGAAGGTTTCACCGCAGATGCAAAATCACTTCTTGGAAAAGCCACAAACGATAAAACCTTCATCACACACCAGACGGCACATCTACCTAAATCATCCCCAGAAATCTATAAACGACCCAAATATTCTTCCTAATTCCTATTGACACACCGATAACAGAGTTGACCATTCTCACACGTCACAACAAATTAACTTAATCACAAAGATAAACGAAAATATCGTTAAGGATGACAAAAAGAATGAGATGAAATGGCGTACTTTTCCCTTCAACACCTCGTTGTTGTCGCAGTGCTTGGGAAGCTTGTAGTTCCCCTGAGCTCGAAGGCCTGTGTAGATCTTAGCAGCAATCGCTCTTCGTCTTCGTTCCCTCCGCTTGTTGTTCTCCCTCTCCTTCCACGACACGGCAGCAACAACTCGCTGGATGCCGCTTTGCTTCCTCTTTTCCAACTTGAAGCCAATAGAGTTCACACCTAAAGATCTCAACTTTGTCGCTTACTTGAAGAAAAAAACAAAGAAATCACGTTTTATCCGATCGCGTATTGGGAGCTTCTCCAGGAAGCCAACTTCAATCCCTAGTCAGATCCATCCTCGGAACTCATTTCTCCGATCATCGACTCCTAAATGAGATTATCAAACACCCGGAAGCTTTCACGCTCGGATCCCAATTTTCCCTTGATCTAAACTCTCTTCGTCGGACCTGTTTCCGGCTAAATGCACCGAAAAAACGCCCGGAAACCGAAACTTTCCCTGAAAGAACGCCGCCTGAGCAGTAAACCTTCCAAAACCTCCGTCAACGAACAATGGAAACCAGATCCTGTCCCTGCTGGATAACCTCGCTGCTGGATAACCTCGCCGTACGCAGCTCACTGCGCCTCGAGCTGTCGGAGTCCCTTGACTTCCCGCCAAAGAATCCAATCTCCGAAGCGCGGTCGGTGCCTGTGGTGCGAACGTCTATCCAGAGAGTGAGCCAGTGAGGAAACGAGCGAGCTTTTCGGGAAATCCGAGTCGTGAAACGGGATTCGTACGGCCGGAAATCGGAGCGGAGACGGGACCCCCCCCCCCCCCCCCACACCCGAAAACTGCTCGGTAAACTAGGCGTCGATCGCAGAGACCCGAAGCGTGAGGCTGATCAAACGCGAGGGTGGCGTGGGGTTACCGTTTATACCATTCGAGAATGGAAATAATGCACCCGTTGAGCACTATTATTACACCAAAGCCATTCCCATGGTCACTCCAAATTACCCTCCTATCCTTTTTCTTTCGCAAGATGACATATATGTCCATTCATTGGACCGTTGACGTGTTTACGTGTCAACTAAACTGCCTAACTTTGCTACCCGAACATTTAAGCATGTACATAAGGCTTAAATCGTTGCACCCCTTTGTATGATTTAGCCAACCACACCAAGATGAGCCATCAATTAAAATTGAACTATGTCCCAGTCCTGCCGTCGGGTTCGGGTCTAATTGATCCTAACCCAACAAAAAGAATGTGTTTACATAATGTACATGATATATTATTCATAAAATCTAAAATTTTTACACACACGTATGTATATAAGTTTAATGTGCTTCCCTACTTCGTATCCTAGAAATAGATGCATGATCAAATAAAAAATAAAAAAACAAAAAGTTCAAGTATATTTTAAAAAACACGGATTCACTTATATACTTTTTGTTTTTAAATTCAAATGTTCATGTCTTATATCTTACAATAAAAATTATGGAGTTATAATTGAGTCAACCCGAATCCAAACATGTTCCAAAAACATATCTAAACAAAAATTAGTTTGTCTGGATCAACATGGTTTCAACTCGGGTCCCAGATGACCAACCTGACCTATGGCCCGATTTCTCACCTATATATGAGCAACTGTGCTACTTTGTCTCATCCGAGACCAATGAAGCTACCCCAGGGACCCGGCCTACAGAAACTGACAATTATTGCTTATTCTAGGCACAAAGAGCAACAGCTTATTGGTTAGCGGGTAAACTCACAAGTTGAACATCATGAGTTCGATACTAGAGGAATGCACATGCTGTAGCGTACAAACAAAAAGAAAATGAAATGAGAGAGAGAAAAGTACTTGACTCTCGGACGGGATTGTAGGGCAGGTTGGGTAAACTCGTGACCTGTTTGACTGGTCTTCAGGTCTCTCTAAAATGAGGACAGTGTCGTAATTATAAAAGAAGGAGGATTCCCACGCTGAGCCTATCCTTTCTCTCTTTTTGACCAGGATTCACTAGGCCGGCTAGCGCTCAAACCTCAGCTCGGCTTGAGCCGGCATAGCATAGTTTGTACTAGACCCGATTCCCCTTCGTGTTAGCTGAAGGAGCTGTCCATTTGAATCGGACTTTGGGTGTTTGTTTGATCCAATGCTGGTCGGAATGGTTGGAACCCTCAACTAGTTTGCCTTGAAGGTATTGATTTTGTGGCTAAATGCTCTGGTTTTGCATGCGAGTTGTAAGGATGCCAATATTGGTTAGACTGCTGGAGCCTCGATCCAAATGGGGAGAGGAGTACCTAGCTTGACAATGTTCAAATTCAGGTAGGGGAAAGACCCGAAGTAATTTGACTTGATATGAGTCAGGTACTGGTTAAAAAGTGCTCGACCTGAATTTAGATGAATGTTCATTGTTTTTTGGACATTAATATTGTTTAGAAAGTTATAATAATACCTAAAAGATATTATGAACACTATTATTACGTACTCAAAAGACAATGTCTGAATGAAAGTGTATGTGGGTAACAAATATAGAGAGAGAGAGATGATGTAAACTATACTTTATCATTTTCAATAGCTATAGTTCTATCAGTTGTTGACGTCGAAGTTCTCCGACGTCAGAGACGGCCTGGGGTTTCGGCGGCCGTTGGTCCTCCAAGTAATGGCACGCTTGACAATTCGTGATACTGTGGGGGCTTTATAGTCTTTGTTGAACCCCATAGGGTGGTCCCGAGAGGTCCACGTGGCAGAGCCAAAGCGCCTCGCTTTCGCCAGCGAGACTGATTGTTCGTCTCGCACGTGCTTAGTGGGACCCACACAACTGTTCACGTGATCCGCCGGCTTAAGTGGGACCCACCACCTCGCGAGCCACGCGGGGCGTCTGCGGGGGAATTTAAAAGGTTAGGTCGAACGTATTTACTTTTCTACGCTTGGTCTTTGCAACTAATGACTTTTGAGCCTTTTCGATATTTTCCGCATGACGTAGGCCCACCTCAATTAACGGATGTCGTCGGGTTGGGTCATAGTAAAACCGATTCACCGTGACGGCTCCATGCATAATTTGGTCTGGATTCGTGTAATTAGACCTACTTAATCAGTCGGGTTGCATTCACTTGTAATTCGCCGGATATTTGTACCTACCATTGTACCATGGAGTAGACATGTTCGATTTCGAGTTACCTAAAACTTAGAACTAGAACCGAACCGTCTTAAAATCACTTCTGCTTTCAGTTTTAGAACAATTGGTTTCAGGACGGGTTCGATTTTAGAACTGCCAAAAACCTTTCAATTAAAAAAACCTTTCAATTAAAAAAAATAAGGACAAATTTGCCTATCGAACTCTCGACCAACTACAATGGTAATAGGTATTGAAAAAAAAATACAAAACCTAAATAATGAACCGCGGTTTTCATTTCAAACCAGCTATGTCTATCATGGAGTATTTATATTTGTATTAAGATATCATGGTAAATTGATAGCATTAAGTACCGAAGTTTTACCTCATCTAGCAGGGTTCTCTGACTCCCACATACCACGGTTGGAGTTCGAATCTCTGGGGTGACTTGTTATTTGAAATTAAAATATTAAAAAGACAGAGAGAGTATAATGTGACAGAGACATGCCCGATTTAGAACTTTCTTGGTGCTTCCAACCGGTACCAAACCGAGTCAGGAGATGCTTAGAACTGGATCTGGTCAAACTAAACCCGAACCAAATTCAGTTTTGGTTCCACCTTTCATGGAATTGCCGGAAAAACTGCCAGTCTTTATATTTTTAATGTTTTTCAATTTAAAATTTTAATGTTTTTTAAGTTCTTAGAAATTTAAGACTCAAACCGGAATTGAAACCAGTCTGGGCTTAGTTCGGTTCTGGATTTTGATTCGACAAAACCTGGAATCGGCTTTGTGTAGTGGGGCATGAGCTGGTTTTGGCTGGTGAGTCTATGTGCTTATAATACAATCGGGTTCCAACTTAGGCTGCAATTTTGGTTTGGGTGGAAATGCTCAATGGTAACTAATCGTTGTGGATATTCGTCTGGTTGCCATAGCGATCAATGGGTCTGAGTATGTTAAATGTCAATACATCAAGTACATTAACTAAAAATTCATGTAAATAACCCATGTTTAGTTCTAGAGAAGGCTTGGTTTTGATTTGATTGATTTGTAGGGCATGAAATGCTGACTTATTAATGAATTGTCAGTTCACATACTTTTGAATAATGATAAGTAATGCTGAACAGATATAAGTGTTGATACATATGGTGTCAGTGGCATTTCGAATAGCTCTCGTGCAGTAAGACATGAAGGCTTATCATATCATGTTGTATAATTTGATATAAAAGTGTTGGAAACAATAAAGAATGATCTAGTTTACGTAGAGTTGAGTATTATCATGAGTTGAGTATTATTGAGTTTTATGGAAATAAAGAATCCATATAATTGATTCCATGTAGTATGGAAAAAGACTTAGTTGTTGTAAAGAAGTTTACGAAAACGTGTGTCTTGGGCCCTTTCGGTTTGGTTCGATTCGCGTATTGATACCTTTAACACTGCAAAATACACATATCAATACCTTCAACACTGCAAAATACTATCCACCAAGAAGATGAGCAGTATGTAACCATCATATGTCAGATGACAGAAACCCTTCTCCATCTATCCAACTAAAAGTCAAGAGCAAACAAGTCATTTCCTGCTGCTTTTGAAAAGAAAAGAGCAACACTCATTTTAGAAAGCTGCTGCCTCAAGCAAACGTATTAATTGCAGTTATTCCAAGTAGTTGCCTGTCTCCAAGAAAATCTACACAGACAAAGATCCACGAGATATGACCCTCCCCGGTCACATGGATACGTGTCGAGTTACTGAGGTAGGGCCCATGTCTTCCCTATCCGCAACGTGGCTCATTGCTTACTTGTCATTGTGAAATGGTGAGATATAACATCTATCTATATCTCATAATGTGGGATTAAGTGTCCGTTAAAGTATAGACACAGAGACTGCATGCACTATTCCATGCTTATGGGTCTATTTAGACATGGACCCGTTTGGAACCGGCTAGACGGTTTCAAGTGGTACCGCATCGGTTCAAGAACTGGCTAAAACCAGAACCAGTCAAACCAGACTGAAAGCAAAGGGCCACCTTATTCAGTTTTGGTTTCACGTTCCATGGAATCAAAATAGGCAGTTCCAAACCGTCAACTTCGTGATCTTTTGTATTTTTTGGGTTCTGACAATTTAGGACTCATACCAGAACCAAAACCAGCCCAATTTGAGTTTGCTTCTAAGAAAACCGAAACCTGGGTTTAATGAACACAAATTTTCCAATACTTTTTTTTACCGGTTCTACATGAAAAGTTCCACCACGCGAACAACCCTTAAAGATTTATTGGTTTATGAGAATGTGTTGCAAATCAACACGAATGCACCAACTTTGGAAACAGTATACAACAACAACAACAACTAAGCCTTTTTCCATACTAGACGGGGTCGGCTACATGGATTCTTTGTTTCCACAAATCCCTATCGTGTGTCATGTTAGCAGTTAACTCCCAATAAGCTAAATCATTCTTTATTGTTTCTTTCCAACACTTTTGTGGTCGTCCAAAACCTCTTTTAATATTTTTCAAATTTAGTTTTTCTAACCTTCTTACCGGTTCTTCTTTTGATCTTTTTTCTATATGTCCAAACCATCTTAAACGATGTTCTCTCATTTTATCCTCTATTGGTGCCACTCCTAATTTGTTTCTAATAACCTTATTATGTATACGGTCTTTTCTTGTATGACCACTCATCCATCTCAACATCTTCATTTCTGTCACAGACTTCTTTTGTACATGTTGATGATTAACTGCCCAACACTTAGAACCATAAAACATGGCAGGCCTAATTGCTGCTCTATAATATTTACCTTTTAATTTTAATGGTATCTCCTTATCACAATGAATACCTAAAGCTCCTCTCCATTTTAACCAACCAGCATTAATTCTATGTGTAACATCTCCATCAATTCTTCCATCACTATGAAAAATTGACTCTAAGTATTTAAAACTTTCCTTTTGGGGAATGCAATGTGTGCCAATTTTAATTTCTATGTCCTCTGAAGTAACCAAATGATCAAACTTACATTCCATATATTCTGTCTTTATTCTACTAAGTCAGAGGCCTTTGCTTTCTAATGTTTCTCTCCATAGTTCCAATTTTCTATTAACTTTTTCCTTAGACTCCTCCACTAATACAATGTCATCTGCAAATAACATACACCAAGGTACTTCATCTTGAATATGTTTTGTTAACTCATCCGTTGCCATTATAAATAAGTATGGACTTAAAGTTGATCCTTGATGTAACCCAATATTAACTTCAAAGAAGTCCGTCGTTCCTTCATGAGTCCTCACACATGTTTTTGCACCATCATAAATGTCTCTTATAAGGTTAATATATGTCAATGGGATACCTCTTTTTTCCAAAGTTCTCCAAAGAACCTCCCTCGGTACCCTATCATAAGCTTTTTTTAGATCAATAAATATCATGTTAAGGTCTTTCTTTTTTGCTCTAAAATGTTCCATAAGACGTCTCAAAAGGTGAATCGCTTCAATAGTAGATTTGCTTAGCATGAATCCAAATTGGTTCTCTGTTGTACTTGATACTTGTCTTAACCTACGTTCGATAATTCTTTCCCATAATTTCATAGTATGACTCATTAACTTGATACCTCGATAATTCGCACAATTTTGAATGTCTCCCTTGTTTTTATATATGGGTATAAGTGTACTTGCTCTCCATTCCTCGGGCATCTTTTGGTTTTTCCATAGTTCATTAAATAGTCTTGTGAGCCAAGTGATTCCTATTTCTCCTAGTATTTTCCAAACTTCTATAGGAATATTATCTCGTCCTACCGATTTACCACCCTTCATATGTTTAAGAGCCTCTTTGACTTCATTCTTTTGAATACGTCGGTAGAAATTGTGGTTTATATACTTTTCTGACTTAGCCAAATCTCCTAAACTAATACTAACATCTTTATTTTCATTAAAAAGATTATAAAAATAGTTTTTCCATCTATTTCTTATATCATCATTTGCTACTAGAATTTTTTCATCCTCGTCTTTTATGCATTTAACATAATTAAGATCTTTAGTTTTCTTATCTCTAGCCCTAGCTATCCTAAAAATATCTCTTTCACCCTCTTTTGAGTTGAGTTTTTTATATAAGTCCTCCCAAATCTTAGCTTTTGCTTCACTAACGGCCTTTTTCGCTTCCTTCTTTGCTTTCTTATAAGCTTCTAAAGTTTCACTAGTTTTCTTAGCATAATGTAATTTGTAACATGCCCTCTTTGGCTTGATTTTATTTTGTACTACTTCACTCCACCACCAAGCTTCTTTTTGTGCCGGTATACCTCCCTTAGATACCCCTAACACATCTTTCGTCACTTTCTTAATATGTATAGAGATATTGTTCCACATATCACAGGGTGTGCCAACATAATTCCAAACATCTCCTTGAAGGACTTTCTGTTTAA
Source organism: Brasenia schreberi (assembly GCA_036023115.1). Classification (NCBI taxonomy): domain Eukaryota; kingdom Viridiplantae; phylum Streptophyta; class Magnoliopsida; order Nymphaeales; family Cabombaceae; genus Brasenia; species Brasenia schreberi. The sequence goes on along the minus strand of JAYKKT010000078.1, from coordinate 7,669,425 downwards.
ATATATCTTCTTTTTCGCTTTTGAGGTTCCACCATTTAGTCCGAATAGCTCGATGCACTCTTTTCTTTTTTGTCCATTTTTTTATTTGTAAATCCATAACTAAAAGTCGATGTTGGGTGGTTAAGCTTTCTCCTGGAATTACCTTATAATCTTTACAACACACTCTATTTTTTTTCTACAAATAAAGTAATCAATCAATTTGTGTTTGTGATAAGCCGCTCTTATAAGTAATTAAATGTTCATCTCGTTTTTTGAAGATTGTATTGACTATAAAGAGATCAAATGCCATAGCAAAATTTAAAATCTCCCTACCTTCCTCGTTTATATCCCCAAAACCAAAGTTTTCATGAATTCCTTGATATCCTAATACCTCTTTACCGATATGTCCATTTAAATCTCCTCCTAAACAAATCATCTCCCTTTGTGGAATCTTTTGAAACACCTTATCTAACTCTTCTCAAAAAACTGTCTTTATACTATCTTCTAGTCTTACTTGGGGTGCGTAAGCACAAACTATATTCAAAACCTTTGCTCCTAACACTAATTTCAACGTCATGATTCGGTCACCATATCGTTGTATGTCTACTACACTCTCCTTTAAATCTTTATTTATGATAATATCAACTCCGTTTTGAGCCTTTTCTTTACCTGAGTACCATAATTTAAAACATGTATCCTCTATCTCCTTTGCTTTTTCTCCAACCCATTTTGTCTCTTGTAAACATAGAATATGAATCTTTCTCCGAATTATAGTATCTACCACCTCCATTAGCTTACCCGATAATGTTCCGATATTCCAGGAACCAATACGAATCTTATTATCTAAGACTAGCTTCCTTACCCCCCCCGCATCTGTCCATAATCAAAATGCGGAGACCCTCTCTGAAACTTTTTCACAACATTCGGGCGGCAATGTAAAGGGACTAACTTCTTTACCCACACCCGTCCATGATGTGGGAACCCTCTCTTCAATTGATTCACTACATTTGAGCAAAAATGTAGTGGCCCTTGCTTACTTCTTACTGCATTCAGGCTCTGCAGCACGTCGCTACGCGGGGACGCCCTAAAGCAATGCTCATAATTTTTGTAATCCATGTTATAAAAATCGACAAAGTTTTACGCTAGCTGTCGAAAGCCTAACACAACCCTCCTCCTTTATCCGAGCTTGGGACCGGCAATGCAAGGGTGATCCCTTACATGGGCGGTTACTAACTTAAGTATAGATAATGAGATCAATAGGCAACTAAGAAGTCCAGATATGAAACAAATGCCTCAAATGAGAGCTCAACTCCAACAATTCGCATCTTATTTCCTACACAGGTTCCTTTTTCAGTGAAGCAATCTTCTGAGGCAAATCACAGGCAGGAGCAAGACTGTTATGTCCTTACATGCTCCACCGCCTATACCTGAGGCTAAACCCATATCATAGCTTTCGGACCTTGAGAATCTGCTGCCAAAACATCTATTCAGTGCCGCCTGCCGCCACCTCAGTGGCAGTTGCACTGTGGTTCATTACATATCGTCCTTACAAAGTTTTTAACTGATATACAACCTTGTGGCAAAAGACACTGATTAAGTGGGCATCCATCCATGTCTAACATTTCTTTTCGATTTAAGAAATGAGAACATATAATTCACATTATCCAGCAAAACCATCTAAATATAGAAGCTCCACAATGGGTACTAAACACGATATGGATGTTTGTAAAAGTAAACTTCAGATATTCAAAGGTGCAGTAAAACTGGAAGTATTTGCTATGCTGTCATGCTAGGCATCCAAAGATATCATGGTCTTCTGTTTGTGAGTTCTTATGGTCACAACAGAGAGGCCAAAGCGAGCTAGGTATCGAACTCGTGACTTACATCTTGTGAATCAAGCTCCCTGACAAGTGAACTAAGCTCTGAGAGGGTTGGTAGATTTATTGATGCAACTCTTAGTACAATAAATGAGTACAAACATGCACACGCATCAGTGCGGATATACGGGACTAAATTAGCTTTATGTTTGTTTCCATTTGATCACTATGAGAAACTCGATAACCTCTAAAATGATTGGTGGAATTTTTATAGGTGTATGGTACACGGGACTAAAATAGCTCCACTTATGCTTTTATTCGATGATAATGAGAAACGTGATAATATCTAAAATAATTGGTGGAAGCTTACAGCTATATTAAATGATGTACATGATTCGTATTATAATTATAGGTTAACATACTTTTCCCTAAAAATAGTTAATGATCACTAATTGATGTAATATCCTATAGAAACCAAAGCAGAAACAGGACACAGGAAACTGCAAAGCTCAAAAAAAACGGGGATGCAATATATAGAGACATAATATTCACACACACCTACGCATGCATGCCCTGAGAATAGAACTGACCACCTGCAACATGAGCTGACGCTCTGTCTGCAACCATCACAATTCTAATCCTACTGTTCTCAGCTGTTTGAGGATAAAGGATATTTTCGTTACAGAGTTTATACTTGGAAGTTACCTTCGCCAAAAGTAAACATAAATTGCATAGGTAAATAAACTCCGCAACAAAAGGATAACTCACATTCTTAAGATACACAATAATCAAACTAATTGAAACCCAAATGAACATTGGATGCAATGGATTGCCAAGAGCATGCCATGGAAGCGCCGCAGCCTTCACAGCTAGTCCTCAAGACAAAAGGATCGTATCATGATGACTTTCATCGTAATACAAACCACTAATGATGTACCGCCTTACTTTGTAAATTGCAGTTAGCAAAAATGACGTCTTCCAAAGCTTGGCCATTCCCAAATGTGCACTTACTCATGCAGAAAACAACCATTAACTGCACTGAAAATGTTTCTCTCCCCCTCTCAAGGAAAGAGAAAAGATAGGCAGCAGTAGTGATCTTAGACACTTATCTGTAAGGAGAACAGACCAGGATCTTTGAACCCTATTTGGTAAGATTGAGAACTTCCTTTAGTAGTTTAGAGACAGTCGCCTTCGTTTCTTCTGCTACTTGAAGGTCAGGGTGGACTGAGTTTACTGCGTAGCTGGTGAGTACCCTCAGCACATTCGCTAACGACAAGTTTTCCTGCGTTCGTACTCCCTTATTCTTGAAACCGCATAACTGGTTCAACTTGCAGGCTTCGCAAACCTGAAACCAAGGAAAAGATTAACCCGGTTCAACAATGATGTAACTGGGTAAAGCTTTGCCCAAACTAACAGATATTCATGAGTGCCCCTACAAAGTCCAAACACTGCCTCAGGGGGCAGCCATGATTATGTCTTTGAAGCAGAAAGAGAGTACTTACAGTGTTCTCTTGAATCTCGAAGAATGACCGAATATTTTTAGCAGAAAATGCAGATTTTCGATCGATTTGAGGGCAGCCGACAAGGGCGACCTTTTTCAGCTCACTTCCAGATATCCATCTGGAAAGCAGTAGATAGGAAAAAAATGTTAGCACACAGCAGGGATTAGAAGAACTGAACGATTTGGATAGATTGTTACAAGGTAGATCCGATTAACAATATATTTCCAAGCAAAGCACTACAATCGATGTGGTTAATTTCATGAAAGTTTACAACAGGAGTCTCCCCACTAATGTTATTTTGTGCTCCTAACTCAACGGTAGTGTGCTATATACACTTTGTTTGAGTGTGGAGTTCAACTCTCGAGTGCACATACTGATCTTTTGGTCTTTGTATTCCACGAAAGAAAATTATTTAAATCGTATTTTAAAAACCAAATCATCTTCAACTTGGTCTTAGCTCAGCGGCAAGGCTCTCCCCACTAATGTTATTAAAATAGTATTGTATCATACGATACAATACGATTTTATTGTGTATCGTATAAGAATATGATACGATATAGACATATATATCGCATTATGTGATTTATCGTGCCGTATCGTATGATACATGTTGTATCGTACGAGTCGATGCCAATTTTAATGGGTATAAAAACCTGGGATCAAAGTTTCCAAAATTAATTTTTTTATCCCAAACCTATTTCATTGCAATCCTTTGTTCTCAAACCCTTCATCATTGTTTTTATTGATTTTATGGAGAAATCTCAAGATTATCGAGTTTTTTCACTCGATCCCTTTTCTCATTTTTAGGTTTTTGTCAAATTCATGACATAATCCCTTTCTTACTATTCCATCAGATTTTTCACTTAAAATTTGGGGTTTTCATAGATTTTATAATATTTGACCTTTCAAAAGCTTCTTTCTTATTGTTTATCTCCTCTATGCTTAATGACTTTCGATCAAGCCGATCCAGCATAGAAATATCGTACTCCAGTGTACGAAGGTAATAGGCTAGTTAACAAGTGTATCTTTTGCAATGAAATTAAGCATGAAAGTATTTCTCATATGAAGCACCATCTTGCGGGAACCAAGAAGGATGCTTGTTCTTATGTTCAAGTGTCCAAAATAGTAAAGTACGAAATTGAGCAAGTATTAGAGGTTTACAAAGGAGAGAAAAAAACTTATGATTGGGTAGAAATTGGCAGTTGGGATATGTCACAATACTCTCAATAATTTGATGGTGTTGCTAGAGAGATGTATGATATAAAATTTTATGGTGCAACCAAAGAGGAAGAAGAGTCGATTGAAGAGGTAAGAAGGCGAGATAAGGAAAAGAGTTTAGGTTTTGGGTTGTAGCAATGGAGTTGGTTTGTATTCCACTGCAAGAGCTCCTACTTGCCTGATGACTACGAGGGGTAGTAGAGGAGGTAAGAAGGTGAGGGGTAGCAGTGTAGGTTTACGGATTGTTCCATTATAGTTGAAGGTTGGACAAACGGTCATCGTAGATCATTGGTAAACTTTTTGATCTACTGTCCTAAGGAAACATTGTTTTCGAAATCATATGACTTCTCATATTGACAAAACTAAAGATAATTTACTTCCTATTTTTGAAGAAGTTGTTGAGGAAGTGAGTGTTACAAATGTGCGATTCATTACTACCAATGTGGCACATTTCAAAGCAACTTATGAGATCCTTGAGTCGAACCATTATCTTTAGTGTGGACCCATGTGTTGTATATTGCATAGACTTGATGCTTGAGGATCTAAGTTCCTTGGATGAATTAAAGGGGATTATATATATGTGCAGAAATGTTACAAATTTATTTATAATCGTTATTTTGTATTACAATTGATGAGAATCCATATTGGTGGAAGGGAATTGATTAGACATTCATTGACAAGATTTGCTACTAATATTATTATTTTTAAAAGTCTTGTCAAGCATAAAATTGCATTAAAAAATATGTTTGTATCTGAAGAATGGGGCTCTATTAGTCGGTTGAGAAAAAGGAGGGGGTTGTTGTAGGAGATGTTTTGAATGCTAACTTTTGGGAAAATTGCAGTAAGTTGTTATGGATGACTATACATTTGGTTAAGGCGTCATATGACCCATTGAGCTACAAAAATATTAATATTCTTCAATATTGGGTCAAAGAAGAAGAACCTTCTATCAATTTAGAGGATTAAAACTAGAGAGTATAGAAGCAAAAGCAGAAATTGGAGATGATGACGTGGAAGTTGTTGGAATGGAGGAAACAATTATAGAGGAGGAAGAGGGAGACGATGGAGATGGTGGTGATGATGATGATACTGGCGACCCTGACTATAATGATTATAATGCTTTTGTTGATTATGATCCACGTTTTGTGTAACAAATCAATGACTAATTGTTATAATTTTCATATTTGGGTGGATGATGTTGAAATTAATCAACAACATAAACTTTTTATTGATGAAAGCCAAATACAAGAAGAAGACACTGAGGTGCTGGTCGGCCTATCCTTGCCGCCACCCTCTAATTCTCGTTAAAACCTAATGGCAGCCCTAATGACTACTTATATGGCTGATCTAACTTGAAAGACTATAATACCCCTAGTAAGTGACTACTGGATTACGGTTCCTAATGGATCACAATGATCTATTAAGACCCGTATTACAAAATACCATAATATACATGACTCAGACTTACCTATGACTCTATGTATACATTTATAACTAAATAGTAACACTAATTAATCAAGATTTAAGATCTTCAACAAGCCCCCTTAAGTTGAATCTTGAAGGTTTGTAATTCTTAGCTGATGGAGAGCTTTCTGAAATCCTCTGACTGAAGTAGGTTTTGTGAAAATATCCACCAATTGGTCTTTTGAGCATACATAATCAGATTGAAGATGCCTTATGTAATCTTTTCTCTGATGAAGTGACAAGCTATCTCAATATACTTCGTTCGTTCATGAAAAACTGGATTTAAGGCAATCTGGAGAGCTGCACTACTATCAGTGTAAAAGGTAACCAGAGTATCCACTTTGAAGCCAAGTTCTGTTAAGAGAGATAAAACTCATATCCCTTTACACATGCCCGAAGCAATTGCACGATATTCTGTTTCTACACTCGATCTGGACACAACTGATTGTTTCTTGCTTTTCTAAGATACAATGTTTCCTCCCAAACATACCACATACCCAGTGGTTGATATTCTGTCTGTCTTTGAACCTGCTCAATCAGCATCTGAATATATCTTTAGATCCAAGGATGAATTCGCCGTGTACAATAAACCATGGGTTAGTGTAGACTTCAAGTATCTGATAATATGAAAGATTGTACTCATATGATGTTTGGAAGGATTATGCATCCATCTGCTCACATAGCCAACAGTAAAACTGATATCAGGACGTGTAATAGTGACGTATATTAGCTTCCCCACTAATTTCTGGTACCTTCCGATATCCTCATATGGTTATGCATTATTATTATCTTCCTCCTTGGGAAACTCCATAGGAATTGAGCATACACGACAGTCTTCCATTTTTGTTTCCTTCAACAAGTCCAGAATATATTTCCTTTGACTTAAGAATAATGCATTGTTGCTATGAATCACCTCTATACCGAGAAAGTAATTTAATCTTCCCAAATCTTTCAAGTCAAATAAAATGTTGAGTTGTTTCTTTAGCTCACCAATACCTGCAGTAACATCTCCTGTAATAATGATATGATCAATGTACACCAGTAACATAATTGTTCTCTGGCCTTGCTTAATGAATAGTGTGTGATCGCTGATGCATTGTTTAAACCAGTGTTGTCTGTATCGCACCGTATCGTATTGTGGGCACGATACGATACGGGGGCCCGTATCGCAAGTGCGGGCGTACCCCATAGAAGATCAAACACTTTACGCTCTTCAAACTCCTCATTCCGTTCTAGTGTGCAAATCTGACATTTAGTCTTAGGGTACAGATGTAGTTCTTCCCACAGACCTTTGAGATCTGCATAATACTCACTAATTGACCTTCCTCCTTGTCTGCATTTCTGAATCTTCTCTATAAGATCGTATTTCTTCGTAATATTTTTTTTATTGGCATAAGCTTCCTAAACTGCCAGCCAGATATCCCTAGCAGTGTCCAAAAACATAAAAGTATTGCCGATAGAGGGAGTCATGGATTGTATTAGCCAAGCACTTACTAAGGCATTTTCTCTGCACCACCGAGAATAAGAAGGATCTGAAATTGGGGGTCGAGAAATATCACCTATCAAATAATCTCATCGCCCCCTTACCATAATAGCCAGCTCAATAGATATGGCCCATTGTAAATAATTCTTGCCATCAAGTTTTAAATTTGTGATTTGAAAACCTTCCTTTTGTCTGACGAGAGTTCATTACTTTCTACCATCTTTGCTCTTTCCATATTCGGATTGATCTCACTGAAAGAATACCTTTAAATCTGCCCCAATCGGTTGACTACTGAAAAATCAAATTTTTAAATGAAACAACTGTCTCACTTCCTCTTGGACATTTCATCGAACAGTTATAGTGCATCACTTGTAGATTACGAAAGCAGATGTTCACGGTGATAGGTAATGAATCTAACAATGATTTTGTAATGAAATCACTCAAATACCAATTTGAAAGAACAAGAAAGAGAAGAACTTGTTATCCTGCGGGTTCTCACTGTGCCCACGACTTCTTTTTGTTGATTTCCTTCGATGCTTGATGCTAAACGGCCAAAAGAGACTCTGATACCATGTTGAAATTAATCAGCAACATAAACTTTTTATTGATGAAAGCTGAATACAAGAAGAAGACACTGAGGTGCTGGTCGGCCTATCCTTGCCGCCACCCTCTAATTCTCGTTAAAACCTAATGGCAACCCTAATGACTACTTATATGGTTGATCTAACTTGAAAGACTATAATACTCCTAATAAGGGACTACTGGATTACAATTTCTAATGGATCAGAATCTTATCCATTAGGACCCGTATTACAAAATACCATAATATACATGACTCAAACTTACCTATGACTCTATGTATACATTTATAACTAAATAGTAACACTAATTAATCAAGATTTAACTTGATCTTCAACAGATGGTTCTATTAGAATTTATGGTTTCAGACTCATTCATTAGTTTAATTTTATGTAGTTCGTACATCGTAACTTTGTACTTTGTATCTAATTAATGATGATGGAAGTTGTTTATAAATTCATTCTCTCTTATTGAGCATTTCTAATTTTCTTAAGATTTTTTGTTCGAATCAAGCTTTTGGATTCAATTTTGTTTAATGTTGATTGTGTTAAAAATAGAATTAGATATCTTATATTTGTTAATTTCAATTTTTTTTATACAAGATTTATTAATAGTTGTTTTTTCAAATCATCAAATAAAAAAATAAAAAAATTATAATATATCGTATGATATGGTGCGTTTATCGCATATCAGAGCCAAATATGATACGGGCTTCGATACACTTTTCACAACATTGCTCCCCACCATGGTGTCTAGTGAGGAGTTCAATGTTATAAAAATTATATTGTCTCGTACGATACAATACATGTATCGGTACCTAAACCGATATTATTCAGGTACCTATATCGCAAAACTCATATATCACACCATATCGGGAGTAGTTGTTGATCTACCTCATGACGAGACATATCATATGATACACTGCAATACAGACACTATATCGTATGATACACCGATACACTCTAAGTTTCAAAATTCGTATTTAAAAAAAATCATAGTTCGACTGTGTTTAGACCCCCTCTAGGTCAATTGCTTTGCCTCCTCTTGCATATCTATTCCTTCTCGACCAGTCCTTTCTCTCTAAAAATCCCATATATATTTGAATTTCACATCCATTGATAGTCATCAATCCTACGTGCGATTTATGCATGTGATTTAGCTTGTTTTTGATATTCTTTACATAATATTTTCATGTTTTTAAATTTTTGATGATTTAAAAAATATTTTAAAACACTTGTATCATACCATATCATACAATATGATATGAGTGTATCGATGCCCCATACAATACGGGATTCGATACAATATTTACAACATTGTGAAGCATTTTCTTGTCACCATGTTTCTGTCCTGGGCAAAATGTGATAGAAATTTTGTTTGTGTTGGGCAATAACCCATGTGAATGTCTAGCCTATCGGGGCCCACACTCACATTCATTTTATTTCCATCATTGTTTTGAATTTTGGTGAGCATGTAAGTAGGCAAGTGCAAGACCTGATTGCCTTTAGGTCCCTATGTGTAAAAGGTCACTCCACCTTATGCACTACTTTTTAAGGCCAGATGATCTGAGAGCAACAAAAGAGGTGCAGCTCTGGTGTTTTGGTGATGTGGCTTCAAAGAAACCAGGTGAAAGGAAACGGAAAACGCATAATGGGAGTACTTCAAAGTTCAAAGTGTTCAGAAATAGGTTCTTTGGTAACTGAAATTTACGAAATAATATTTTATCTTTTAGAAAAACTCACAAAGTACCCTGCAGCTTTCGGTTTTAACACTTTGAGACCTAAACATCTAGATAAAATCAAGACATGAGGTGTCCTCCGTTAATTAAAAAAACCTCTGGCATAATGGCATTAATTTTTGCTGTTTGCTGACATGGCACTCACGTAGGCACATTGACACGAGACCTAGGCCAAGTTAGTTGCCACATTATCTTATATTAGATATTAAACTACCATGTCAATTTACATTAAAACATTATTAAATAATAAATTCTGATATTATATATTAATTCTATACTATAAGTATTTTAATTATATAATTAATATCAAATTATTAATTTAACACTATTTATACAACAACAACAGCTAAGCCTTTTCCCATACTAGACAGGGTTGGCTACATGGATTCTTTGTTTTCACATATCCCTATCGTGTGCCATGTTAGCAGTTAACTCACAATAAGCTAGATCATTCTTTATTGTTTCTTTCCAACACTTTTGTGGTCGTCCTCTAGCACTTTTAATACTTTCCAAATTTAGTTTTTCATACCTTCTTACAGGTTCTTCTTTTGATCTTCTTTCTATATGTCCAAACCATCTTAAACGATATTTTCTCATTTTATCCTCTATTGGTGTCACTCCTAATTTGTTTCTAATAACCTCATTATGTATACAATCTTTTCTTATATGACCACTCATCCATCTCAACATCTTCATTTCTGTTGTCACAAACATCTTTTGTACATGTTGATGATTAACTGCCCAACACTCAGAACCATAAAACATGACAGGCCTAATTGCTGCTCTATAATATTTACCTTTTAACTTTAATGGTATCTTCTTATCACAAAGAATACATGATGCTCCTCTCCATTTTAACCGACAAGCATTAATTCTATGGAGATCTCCATCACTCTTAAAAATTGACCCTAAGTATTTAAAACTTTCCTTTAGAGGGATACAATATGTGTCAATTTTAATTTATATGTCTTATGAAGTAACCAAATGATCAAACTTACATTCCATATATTATGTCTTTGTTCTACTAAGTCGGAGGCCTTTGCTTTCTAATGTTTCTCTCCATAGTTCCAATTTTCTATTAACTTTTTCCTTAGACTCCTCCACTAATACAATGTCATCTGCAAATAACATACACCAAGGTACTTCATCTTGAATATGTCTGTAACTCATCAATCACCATTATAAATAAGTATGGACTTAAAGTTGATCATTCATGTAACCCAATATTAACTTCAAAGAAGTCTGTCATTCCTTCATGAGTCCTCACACATGTTTTTTGCAGTAGTTATTAAATATTAACACTATTTATATAATATAAATATTAAGTAGTAGTTATTAAATATTAATTAATGTGTACTTAACTAATTAACAAAAATTGATATATTAATATTTTTATTAACTATAATGTCATATTATTTAATATTTGTTGCATTATTAAACTCCGCCCAAGTAAGGGATAACCCTTGCATAGCCAGTCCCAAGCCCGAATAAAGGAGGAGGGTTGCGTTAGGCTTCCGAAAGCCAGCATAAAACTTTATCAGACTTATTTACCATGGATTCTACAAATTATGATAGGGCTTTGTGGAAACAAAGAATTCATGTAGTCGACCCCATCCGGTATGGGAAAAGGCTTAGTTGTTGCTGTATTTATTACATTATTAATATTTTATTCATGTTAATGAATTATAATATTATATTATTTTATATCTATTATAATAATTATTACTATATTAAACACTAATAACTATTAACTCATAATAGTATACAAAACAACAACTAAGCCTTTTCCCATATTAGATAGGGTCGGCTACATGGATTCTTTATTTCCACAAAGCCCTATCATGCTCATAATGTGTAGAATCCATACTAGATAAGTCCGACAAAGTTTTACGTTGGTTGTGAGAAGCCTAACGCAAACCTCCTCTTTTATCCAGGCTTAGGATCGGCCTTGCAAGAGTCCCTTACATGGGCAGAGTTTTAACTTATAATAGTATCAATGTTGTCTGTATCGCATTGTACCATATGATATGGTGTGATATGCCATGATATGATACTCGATAGTGTATCATATAAGATACATTATCGTGTTGTATCATGCGATACAAGTGTATCTCCTGTATCGTACGATAAGTGATACGCCCTATGCCTTTTATAAAGCTTATGGACCGAACAAAACCCCATGCTTCTATAGGGTTTATAGCTTTCGTTTGCATCTTTCAAATGCTCCAAAGCAACTTCCAACTAGGGTGAGAATGGTTTTGTTTCCAATGCCACCATCACTCCAATAGTGACAACATCGATAATCTGATGGTTGTGGTATAGCTTTTTTTTACTTTTTTGTGTATTTGGTATTTTCTTATGTTATTTATTTTGTTCTTTTCTTAATGACAATATATAAAGTGTGTGAATATACTTTTGTTGTATTTGTGAAGTAGGAGACACTTTATTAGTCTATTTAAGTATTTTGGTTGTTTATGAAGTGAAGATTAGAGATTTATAAAGTGCTTTTATTTTAAGATTGAAGTGTTTAAATTAATATAGCAGGAAGGAGTGTTAGGGACTCCCAATCTCGATACGATGATTTAGCATGGCAGTAAGGTACTACAGTTGAGTGAAACAGATTGAAAATCATATGTTTTTTGTGATAAGGTGATTAGTGGTGGAATTTCTCGTTTTAAACATTACCTAGCAAAGACTGAGAAAAAGGTTGCTCTTTGCACGAATAAAGTTAGGAGAATGTCACAAGTCATTACATGGCAATGTCAACAGATGATTGAGAGTATAGTTGAGAAGAGACAACAAAAGGAAGATATAGAGATGTTTGAGCAAGAGAATGATGTTGTTGGAAGTGGTAGGAGAGGAAGAGATAGAGTAAGATCTTATTATGACATTGAGTCATTTTGTCCTTCTAGTATTATATATTATGCTCAACCTGAAATTCTATGTCACACGGGTGCGGGTGCGAGCGCGGGTGCGGGATACGACAAATTTCAAAAATTTTGGGTGCGTCGACACGGTTAGGGTATATAATATTATATATTATATATAATATTCAAGCTACATAAATCAATCATAATACAACTAGTATTTGCTAATTTTGGGTGCACGTAGGTATCAATTAGCAAGTTCCCTCATAATGATCTGAAACTTACAATGATTTTACGAGCTGCAAAATATCCAAGTTATGGATTCAAAGAGTTTTGAGATATTTTGTAGGATATAACATATACTAGTATTTGTGCTAGGATCCACTAGTGATGTCATACCCTTCTGTTCTATTGATCTGGCAATGTTCCTGATCTTTAAATGTGTTTGGTGACTGAGATTATTTTGTGCAAAGGCATACTAAATGGAGTCAAGAATCCAATCAGATTGAGTAATAAGAAACCAATTGTTCGCACCCAAAATCATTCAAGCTAATATTGTATACAACTACAATAACAAGTACACAACTTTATATTAAAGCAAAACATATAAATTTTAAACAACTACTAATTTCATCATAATACACAAATCACTTTATAGGCGAGGAAGGACTTTCTTAAACTTTCTTGTCTTTTATCCTAAAGGACTTATATTTTTTATATCCCTAGACATATCAGAGGAGCAGCATACTGCAGAGGCTCTAAGACAAGAATTTGATAAGGTGACATGAGAGGTTGGACTTGAAAATGTAGTCCAATTAATTACACATAATGTAGCTAATTATAAAGCAATTAGAAATGAGTTAGTCGATACAAACTTTTTATTGAACACCATATGCAACCCATTGTCTACATCTCATCTTTAAGGATAGCAACTAAGTGTTGTCAAGATATCACAAAATTTATTTATATCCATGCTTTTGTATTATATATGAGGAGGAGATATATAGATCATGTAAAACTCCTTCGTACAATTGTTACTCGGTTTGCAACTAATTTCTTATCAGTAAAGAGCATTGTTAAACAAAAGCAAGCCTTAATAGAAAGTTTTCCTCAGATAAGTGACAACAGATTGTAGAGTTGCCTCAAAATAGAAGGAATAAAAAACTCAATGAGATTTCAAAAACAGTCTTTAGGAGTACATTTTGGAACTCCTATGTTAGACTATTAAGTATCATATGTCCTTTAGTCAAAGTTTTGAGATTGGTTGACAGTGCGAAGTCCTCTATAGGCTATCTTTATGAAGTCATGGATGTTGAAGAATATGAGTTTAGAATCGGTTTTAGTACATTTGATATTTTAGGACAGTAAATTTGATGTTTTAGGTATTATTGTAATTGTCCGAAGTCATAAGGGCATTTTGGTAATTTCCTGTACTAAGGGCATTTTGGTCATTTTATATTTTACATCACCTTATATAAGGGTTGATAGGTTGTATTAGGCTTTAAGAGTATGAGATTAAGAAAGAGAGAGAAAGAAGGGGGGGCGGCCTCCGTTAGAGGTCCGCTCCCCCCTCCGATCTCCATATTTTTCCTCTTCATCTTTTGTTCATATTTTTTTACTATTGATTATCTGTTGTGCAACCACGTTTCCAACATGGTATCAGAGCTGATTGCGATCGCACGAGGAATGGTAAACCAATTATCAGCAGAGACCATCAACGGAAGTGGATTGGTGGCTTCTCAAAGAAGACGAGATGGTGTTTGGGTTGCAGAAGCAAGGGGCGTTTTAATTTATTATCATTAGATTCTAAAGGAAATTACAACAGCGATGGAGAAGTCTCATGTGAAGTCGTAAAATCCCGATTCCTTTTTTTCTTTTTGAGTTCTCGCAGGTGAGAACGCGTGCAGTTATTTCTGGGAATTGCATTCTGAAGTTTAGGTTTTGATACTCGAGGATTTGGTTGAGCAGTGGTGATGTATATTTTTTTCTTGATGTTATTGTGTAAGTTGTGTCTCCCAATGAATGTTGTGAATCCTTTCACGATTTAGTTCATGTTCTCGATTTCGTTCTTGGAGAAAATGGCAGAAGATTATCAGTGTTTTTTTTAAGATGGGGGAAGATTCTTGCTTCTTTCCATCCCAGCTCAGAATGTGATGGAGTTTTTTAAAATGGTATTCGTCAGATCTTGTTGAGGATTCTTAAGGTGTTTAATGGAGATTTAGTGGGATGCAGTGTGTTGGTTATCCGGATCTTATTAGTTTCTAGTGTGCTTTGACAAATTCTGCATCAATTACTGGTTCACTTTGAGGAGTTAAATGTGTAAGATAATGTTGAAATGGGGAGCAATTTTATTTAGGGTTTGAGAATTGAGAAAGTCTTCTCTGAAAGAGGTTTCTGAGCTTGATTCGTAGAGATCGAATCTGTTAATGTGTAATAGGGTACACGGGCCATTAGGGCCCGTGCCATACTAGAAGGGCCAAGGCCATGCTGGCCCTGGCCATTGGGGGTCCCCAACGGCTACTAGTCGTTGGGAGCACCCCCAACGGCTAGTGTTGGCCGGCCAGCACTAGCCCATCACTTGCTCCTTTTTGCTTCATGTTCCCTTCTTTTGTAATGTCTATAAATAAGACACTATCTCATTTTGACTTGTTTTGTATACGCTTCCGCTCTTATTTGTTATTCTTGAAGATCGACATTCGGGATTGAATGTCATTTGACTCTTAGCAACTTGGTGATCTTGATTCGTGCAACATCAACCTTCGATCATTGACAAACATTTACATGGTATCAGAGCCTCGAATTGAAGAAATCGGGTACATTAGGAAGCGTGCCATCGGTGCGAAATTTGAAGAAGTTTACCAAACTTGAGGTTAGTTCATAATTTATGATTTTTGTAAAATGGAAGGTAAAAATGAGTCGTTTAAATGTATCCTAGATCCGAAATGCTACCAAAGTTGGGCTATGACCATGAAAAAGTACTTTTTGTCAAAGGATTTTTGAGATTACATCGATGGAACCATAAAGGAACCAATTTTGAACATTGATGATTTAGACGAAGATGAAATCATTAAAGCCCATGAAAAATACAAGTTAGATTTAAAATTATGTGAAAAAATGAACGCAAAAATCACATGGATTATTTGCCAAAATATAGATGAAAATCTTAGAAATAAGATTAGTGCATTTAAAAACGCTTTTGAAACTTGGAAATATTTGAAAAAACTTAATTCTCAAGATGACTTTGTTTTTCAAATTGATTTAATGGAAAGAATGATAATGCTTAAACAAGGGAACCTAAGCATTAGAGACTACCATAATGAATTTTCGGAATTATGGACTCAATTGAGAAGTTTTAACAAATTTGGAAATCTTCATAAATTAGATGAATTTCAAGAATTTCTAGACAACCAATACTTCTTTTTGTTTATGCATGGGTTGAGAGATGAATTTCAAAATACTAGACCTAGAGGGGATTCCTTTTTGGCCGACCTTGTTATGGAGGAAACGAGATTGAAAAACATTAATGTGGCTAAGGAAGTCGTGCTTGCCGCATCAAAACAGGGAGCAAATTTGAAGACCTACAAGCCTCCGCATGCAAAGTACAATTAAGGCATGTCAAAGAAGCCCATGGGACCGTGGTCCAACAAAGACACTATGTGCCACTATTGCAAGGAAAATGGACATATCAAAACCACGTGTCCTTTACTTCGAAAAAGAAGTGGAAATGCGAGAGCCGTAGGAGAAGGGGGTGTCTTGCCCAACAACATCAAAGCATACATAGAAGAAATTTTCAAGGAAAAAACAAGCATCTCTGGGAATGCTCTATCCGCTTCTCAAGATATGTCTTGGTTTTTAGATTCCGGTGCATCCTTTCATATGACACATAGTAAAGATTTTTTTATTAATTCTTATGAAACCATTGGAAAGCATGTGTTTACGGCCAATGGAACAAAACTCCAAATCAAAAAATTAGGAAACCTTGAAAAACAAAACTTTAAAATTCAAAATGTAAGTTTTATACCTAAACTTAATTTAAATCTACTTTCGGTTGCTCAAATATGTGATAACAATTGTATAGTCACTTTCTCATCCAAACATTGTGTGGTGCAAGATCACCTATCGAAGAAGGTGATTGGTCAAGGCCATAGAGAAAGTGGACTATACAAAATGGACTATCTTGTTATGCCAAATTCCGTTTTTTGTAACATAACCCAAGATGCTACGTTATAGCATAAAAGACTTGGACACTTGGACTCTAAAAAATTGTGTAATATTCCTTTGATGAAAAGCATTAAAGAGAAAAATTTTGAATGTAAAGATTGTATTCTTGGAAAAATGCATCATCTTCCTTTTGGAGAAAGAAACTATGTACCAAAGAAAGCTTTTAATTTAATACATTCGGATGTTTGGGGCCCCGCGCCTGTTGTTTCTAAAGGAGGATTGCAATACTATGTGATTTTTGTGGATGACTTTACTCGTTTTACATAGATATATCTCTTGAAACACAAATCCGAAGTATTTGAAAAATTTGTAGTATTTTGTAATATGATCAAAAACCAATTTGGAGCAACCATTAAAATCTTTAGATCCGATTCGGGAGGAGAATTCATGTCTAATGAATTTCACAAATTTATTGAAACTAATGGTATTATTCATCAAAAATCATGCACTAAAACACCTTAATAAAATGGTCTAGCGGAAAAAAAAAACATAGGCATATTATTGAAACTTGTAGAACTATGCTAATTGCTAGTAAGGTTTCTAAATTCTTATGGGCCGAAGCTACTCTTACCACAGTATACCTTATAAATAGAATACCTTCATCTAACCTTGATAATACTTCACCTTTCGAAAAAATGTACATCTCTCCATATTATGAAAGACTTAGGGTTTTTGGATCTCTCCATATTATGAAAGACTTAGGGTTTTTGGATGTAGATGTTTCATGTATACGGACAAGAATGACAAATTGTCACCTAGAGCTATTGAATGTGTCTTTCTTTGTTATGGCATTGACAAGAAGGGGTATATGTGTTTTGATCCCATAGAAGACAAATTGTATGTGTCCAAGGATGTAAAACTTTTTGAGAATGATATTTATTATGAGTCCAAATCCTTCGACAACTCGGAACCTTTCATTCCTCAAGATGTTTTTGAGCTAGAAGAAGATAATGACTGTGACTTAGTAGATCATCAAGACATTCAAGAAGATCATATTGGAAACAATGACATTTCACACACCACTATTGATACTCGGTCAATTGTCGAACCCTTCCCCTCACATTATACAGGACGACCTAGATAAACCAATAAAGTCCATATGGAACCTGATATTACAAGATTACAACCCAGGGTTTCAAGACCTCCTCAGCGATTTGTGTCTTATGAATCTTTTGAACCACAACGAAGAAATTTGATTGCCATCCTTCGTCAAGTTAAAGAACCTAAGTTCTATCATCAAGCTAAAGATATTCCAGAATGGGAAGATGCTATGAATGATGAACTCAACGCCCTAGACAAGGCTCAGACATGGATAGTTGCACCCATACCCAAAGACAAGAAAACCATTGGATGTCGATGGGTATATAAAATTAAAACTCATAGCAATTGTTACATTGAAAGATATAAAGCTAGACTCGTTGCTAAAGGTTACGCACAAGAATACGGAATTGACTATGATGAAACCTTTGCTCCTGTAGCTAGAATGACTACGATTAGAATCCTCATCACCATTGGTGCAATTAAACAATGGAATATATATCAACTTGACGTCAAGACTGCCTTTTTAAACGATCACTTGAATGACGAAGTCTACATGAGTCCTCCTCCTGGTATCAACCTTCCTCCTGGTCATGCTCTTAAATTGCAAAAGGCTTTGTATGGTCTGAAACAAGTTCCTAAAGCTTGGTTTGACCGATTTGAAAAATTCATGCATTTGCATAATTTTATGACTTGCTATACTGATATTGCATTGTTTGTACGAAAAACAACAGCTGGTATTGTGATCTTGCTTTTGTATGTAGATGATATGATTATCACAGGAAGTGATGAAGCAGGAATTGCTGAAGTTAAACTTAACCTTCATCATGAATTTGATATAAAAGACTTGGGCTTGCTGAATTACTTTTTGGGTATTAAGATAACCAAAAATAAGAGTGGATACTTTATGTCTCAAACAAAGTTTGCTAATGATATTATTGACAGATCTGGTCTTACAGATATTAAGGTTGTTGACACACCAGAAGTTCTAGGTACCAAACTACGTTCCACTTATGGTGAGAAATTAGATTACCCCACCCCTTATCGACAGCTCACAGGTGCACTTACTTATCTCATCATTACTAGACCAGATATTTCTCATGCAGTACACACAGCAAGTCAATTTCAACAGGCACCCACTTCTGTTCATATGAGTGTTGTTTTGCGCATTATTAGATATATTAGAAACACTGCACACAAGGGGGTTCTCTTAACTTCTTCTTCATCTTTTAATTTATCTGTATATACGGATGCTGATTGGGGTGGAGATGTCAACAATAGACACTCTACGACTGGTTTTTGTGTGTTTTTAGGTGAATCTCTTGTTTCCTGAAAGTGCAAAAAGCAACAGAAGGTGTCCCTCTCATCTACATAAGCCGAATATCGAGCTATGGCTACAACTGCGATGGAGATTTCTTGGATCACAGCCCTTCTAGCAAACATGGGAGTCAATGTCAAACACCCAGCCATCATGTATTGTGACAACAAAAGCGCCATGTACATTGCCTCCAACAACACTTTTCATGAGAGGACCAAGCACATCGAGATGGACTGTCACTTTGTTCGTGAAGAGTGTCTAAATAAGATCTCACTCTGTTATGTCACATCTCAGATGCAGCTCGCAGACTTCTTCACCAAATATCTTTCAGCTTCTCGATTTCAGTTTTTACTAGACAAACTTTCAGTGTATACCCCGTAAGTTTGAGGGGGGGTGTTAATCTGTAATAGGGTACACGGGCCATTAGGGCCCGTGCCATACTGGAAGGGCCAAGGCCAGCACCTCCAACAGCTAGTGCTGGTCCAGCACTAGCCCATCACTTGCTCCTTTTTGCTTCATGTTCCCTTCTCTTGTAATGTCTATAAATAAGGCACTATCTCATGAATAATATTATGCAGTCTTGTACTGCTTTTTTACTTGTTTTGTATACGCTTCCTCTCTTGTTTGTTATTCTTGAAGATCGATATTCGGGATTGAATGCCATTTGACTCTTGGCGACTTGGTGATCTTGATTCGTGCAACATCAACCTTCGATCATTGACAAACATTTACACGAATCTTGGTATTGAAGTTTCATAAACCTAGTGGCGACCTTCATTGGATCCTTCACATACTTCACAGTAGCGTTTAAATTTGGTACCCGAAAGAGTTTCCCGTCGCTAGATAAAGAGAGAATGGCAGGCGACAAACGAGATTCTAAAGGTGGAAGTAACAATGGTGGTTTCTTTCAGTTGTTTGATCGGAACAACAAGTCCAAATGGAAGAAATTGTTCTCTAACGAGTCACCCTCATCCCAAGTCGGTTTCCAGAGACAAGTCAGCGAGGCGCGAATCTGATTCTTCTTTCGTCACCGAACCTTTTCCAACTGAGTTCCCTTCTCTGTTTATGAGTTGCTATCCTCGATTGGAGGTCTGCTCCCTCCTCCGATCTCCATATTTTTCCTCTTCATCTTTTATTCATGTTTTTTTACTATTGATTATCCGTTATGCAACCACGTTTCTAATAATGGATAGGGCTAAAGAAGCTATATAAGCAATTTTTACAGAAGAAAGAGAGATTATGTGCCCATGTAGATGATTATCGATAATAGACGAAATAAACTGTTGCATCAGCCTATTCATTTAGCAAAATACTACCTAAATCCAGCATTTAGTTATTTTGTAAGCTTTAAAAGGAATGGTGAGGTTAATCGAGGTATCATTTATTGCACAGACAGATTGTTCCCTAATGAAAGTAGAGGGAATGCTATACATCGAGAGATGGAGATCTACGATAATGCACTTCACTATGGGTTTGCCTATAGCCATTTGCAACCGTACTAATATGCACCCAAGTATAAATCTTATATTTACTACAAAATAAGTCTTTATATTTGTCTTTTTGTATTAGATGTTTGGTAGAATAGGTTTGGAAGTGATTGCCTAAATTTGAGAGATTTTGCAGAAAAAGTTCTAAGCCAAACCTTTAGTGCAATTGGTTGTGAAAGTAATTGGAGTGTCTTTGAAAATATTCACACAAAAAAAGCACAACAAGTTGGAACATAAGTGGCTCAATGACCTACTTTTTAACTGTTGCAACATGCGGCTCCGATAAAGGTAATAAAGGATTAGTTACTAATTAAGTATTCAATTCAATGTTTAAATTTATTTAATTGTTAATGTTATTCTTAGCCGACCCCGTCTAGTATGGGAAAAGGCTTAGTTGTTGTTGTTGTTAATGTTATTCTTGAACTTTTCAAATATATTAATTGTTAATGTTATTTACTTATCATTCTTGCAAGCAATCAAAAAAGTTAAATAGAGAGAACCAATTTGATTCAATAAGTCTAGACAATTTTAATATCTTAGAGGAGTGGATTGTTCAAGATAATGAAGCAAAAACACTCTTAACTTAAGAAAACATTCAATGGATTAATTTGGAAGGAGCATAACGATATCAAGGGGATGATGAGTTCGATTTTGAAGCTAAAGGTGGTGATGATCTTGAACAAGGAGGAGAAGATGAAGATTATTTAGTTGATCCTTATTACAATATGTAATTCGCTTTTTATTATAAAGTTGTAATTTTGCTAAGGATGTACCGCTAAAATGTTTTATACATTAAAAATTAAATGGTGATTGATGAATATTTACTCAACTTATGAATGATATGAATTGTTTAGAATTATCATGATTTTTCTTGAATTTTTATGATTTTTTTCAATGTTTTAGTATTAAAAAACGATATGGTGTGATACAACACGATACGATACATATCGTGGACCAAAATGATACACAATATGATACAATACAAATAACACTAAGTATAATTGTTAATAATTAACGTATCTAAATTAATTATAGTTACTTATATAATATAAATATTTATTATAATGTAATATTGTGTATGTGCTAGTTGATTAAGATCAAGTGTCACGTTAATGTGTCCACACATGCGATAGTAAGCAAACACTAATGAAGTTATGCTAGAAGTCCCTTTTTTATTACTTGAGTCAATTTTATTGAATGAGAAGTTCAGGTCCCAAAGTATCAAAACTGAAAACTATGGGTACTTTTGTCAAAATTTTCCTTTCTCTTTTGGTTGGTGCTTAATCTCATGATGGAGATAGTTTAAAGCACAATAAATTTCCCTCTTATTGTGATATTAAATATGCTCATATTATACATCTACTTATGACCCATCTAGCAACTTGTGCATGTATCCCTTTTATCATGCCAGTGAAAATTTAGGTCATAACAACCTTGTGGATTTTACCTTGATTTGGAGGGTTTTCCACTTAAAATCAAAGTTTCTCTATTTTCTTTCTAACTTTATCTAAATCTCTTGCTTTGTATTATAACAGTTTATAGGTTATTCTCAAGACGTCTATTATGTCAAAATTTGGGTTTTAAATGGCAGTAGCATGAGAGCAGAAAAAGTTCTAATTTGTATTGTTGGGATTAAAAATGAAAAGTTATATGAGCAAGATAATTATTTTGCATGGTTCAAACCAATGTTATCCGTATCGCACCGCGTATCGTGTCACGATACGATACTAAAGGTCGTATCGTAATACGGCCTGTATCGCACGGCCAAGGACCCTTATAAAGGGTCTCCGACCAAAAGAAAACCCACTTTTTTCGCAGGTTTCCTCTCTCCCTTTGAGTGCTTTAAGCTCCCTAAGAGCCGTTTTTCGCCTCCTTAGTATTCAAAGCTCCAAAATCGTGCTCTACGGTGTTCGTGCAAGCCTCCTAACTCGGATTTTGGTATATTTTTAATGTTTTCTTCATTTTTTTCCTTTATATTTATTGTTTTTTTGTGTTATTTCGTATTTTTCTTTTTTGAATGACAAAATATAAAGTTATTAAGTGTGTATACGATTTTTATTGCATTCATGAAGTGGGAGACACTCCATTTGAGTGTTATTTAAAGATTGGGGATTTACGAAGTGATTTTATTTTCAGGTTTTTGTTTGAATTAAAGTACTTCATTGAGATGGCAGGAAGGGGTGGTAGAGACTCCCATTCTCGGTCTGATGATCCAGCATGGCAGTGGGGTATACCAGTTTGTGAAAAGGTGGTTAGTGGTGGAATTTAAAGGTTGAAACACCACCTAGCAGGGACTAGGAAAGAAGTTTCTCCATGCACAGGCAGAGTTAGAAGTTTGCCAAAAGGTATTAAATGGCAATGCCTACAGATGATTGAGAGTATAAAGGAAAGGACACAACAAAAGAATGATTTCGAGATGTTTGAAGAAGTTAATGATGCTACTGCCACTGGATTTGGATTCACTAATAGTTTGCCTTCAGATGATAGAACAGAGGTTGGTAGTAGTAGTTCACGAGCACCTAGCAGGGGAGAGAGGGTTGCTGAAGACTTTAGCGGTGGTAGAAGAGAAAGTTCAACAAGGAGTAGAGGAATAGCTTCTTCTAGCATATATTCATTCTTTCCTCCTTCCACTACACCTAATGCTCAACTTGGAATTCGTGCTGCTATGGCTTCAGAACAACTGCATAATCAGGCAGACCTTGCAGTGGGGAGATGGTTTTATTATGCATGCATTCCATTTAATGCAGCAAACAGTTTTCATTTTTAAAAAATGGCAGATACAATTGCTAACATTGGTCCAGGATACAGAATGCCCTCTTATCAGAAGTTGAGAGGAAAGATATTAGATCAAATCGTCATTGAAGTGCAATAATATTGTTTGACTTTGAGACAGTCGTGGAAGGAAACAGGATGCACTGACTCATGTTTTTGAGATTCCCAGATATGTCAGAAGAGAGGCACACTGTAGAGATCCTACGACAAGAATTTGATAAGGTTATACATGAGGTTAGGCTAGAAAATGTAGTCCAATTGATTACAGATAATGCAGCTAACTACAAAGCAGTTGGGAAGGAGTTAGTTGGTACTTATGGAACTTTCTATTGGACACCATGCACAACCCATTATTTAGATCTTATCCTTGAGGATATTGGTGAGATGGATGAGATAAAGGCAGCAATTGAGTATTGTCAAGATATCACCAAATTCATCTATAACCATGCATTTGTACTATGTATGATGAGGAGATATACAGATGGTGCAGAGCTTCTTCGTGCAGCTGCAACTCAATTTGCAACTAACTTCTTATCTGTACAGAGTAGAAAATGTTCTCCTCAGATGAGTGGCAACATTTTGCAAAGTTACCTCAAAATAAAAGAAACAGAAAGTTGAATGAGATTGCGGAGACAGTTTTCAGAAGTCTATTTTGGAATGCATGTGTTAGATTGTTGAGAATTACCTTTCATTTAGTCAAGGTTTTGAGATTGGCAGATAGCGAGGAGAAACCATCTATGGGCTATCTTTATGAAGCCATGGAAGCCATAGATAGGGCAAAAGAAGCAATTAGAAATAACTTTAATGGAAAAAAGAGGGATTATGTGCCCGTGTGAAAAATAATTGATAATAGATGGAATAAACAATTGCATCAGCCTATTCATACAGCAGCATATTATCTAAACCCATCATTTAGGTACTCAGCAAGCTTTAAAAGGGACGATGAGATTAATCGAGGCATCATTGATTGTATCGACAGATTAGTCCCTGATGAGAGTACAACAGATGCTATACATCGAGAGATAGAGATATATGATAATGCTCTTCACTTGATGGGTTTGTCTGTTATAATTCGCAACCGCACTACTATGCGTCTAGGTAAATTGTTTATTTTCATATTTAAGTTGCATCTTACATTACTGTGGATTATGTCTCTAATGTTTGTCTTTTTTTACAGATGTTTGGTGGAACAGGTTTGGAAGTGATTACTCAAACCTTAGAGATTTTGCAGTGAGAGTCTTAAGCCAAACCTATAGTGCAACAGGTTGTGAAAGAAATTGCAGTGAGAGTCTTAATTTGGAAGGAGCGCAACAACATCAAGGAGACGAAGAATTTGATTTCCAAGAAGAAGGTGTCGCTGATGATGATGATGAGGATCTGCAACAAGGAGAAGATGAAGATTATTTAGTTGATGATCCTGATTACAATTTGTAAAATGTAATTGTATTTCATTTTTTGGATTCAAAATATATAAATTTGGATGCAATTGTTCAATGTTGAATGCTCAATATGTACTAAACTTACATTATATGAATTTAAAGCAATTACCAGATTTTTCCAGAATTTTTTCTAATTCTTTTTTATTTTTTTCGGATTTTTACTAATTTTTTTTTATTTTCTAATTAATTTTTGCATTATTTTAATATTAAAGTATGATACGATACGATACGCCCGTATCGTGGAGCCCAACGATACGATACGCGTCAGACAACACTGGTTCAAACTATTATTCATGTGCTCTTAAGATGACAAGTCTCCTTTTCGTTAAGTCTATGCATTTATCCTTCTTTCCCTTTCACAATAAAACCCTCTGGTTATTACAATAAATATCCATCTGCTCCACTTCCAAGTCTAGCTCACAGCAAAGCCTAGAACCACCTGAATAGAAGACTTCCTCCAAAGGAAATATTTCAATGAAATCAATTCCCTTTTTATGGTTGAAACCTTTATCCACCAACTTTGCCTTCTATCTAGAGGCTTTGAAGTGTGTTGGTCTTCTTCAATCTAAAGATCCACATGCTCTTTAGAACTTTCTTATCCTCAGGTAGCTTTATCAACTCCTGTCATTCTTTTGGAAGGACTTTTTCCTCTTCCACTGCTTCAACTCAATGTTCTTCATCTCTCACAATGCATTCTTCATTACAGCATTCAGGTTCACCGCCACCTATATTCCTAGAAGCTTGCCTATTTTTGGAAGATCTCCCAACACCTTTTGATTGATTGGACAGCTTGAACAGCATTTGGCACTTCAAGAGCATTATTTTCTGTTGTATCAACTGAATGCACAAGTCTGAGCTAAGGAGCCACTAAGTCTATGTTTATTGGGATGTAACCAGCTTCAGACAAATTGTCTGGCTGGCCTTGCTTCAGGGATATCCTTTATAGTATGATTTTCCATGAAGATTATATTTATGCTCTTAAAATTTTCTTCTGAATTGGGTCATTAACATCTGTGCCCAAGTTCATCATTATATCTATGGAAGTTTTATAAGAGGAAAGATAAAGCACAATAACGAGTAAGAATCGACATCCCCCACCTCACTTAGCTCAGAGAAGGCTTGGTTTTGGTATTGGATTGGTTTCTCATCCTATTCTCGCCATCAGAAATATAAACCCCGACTCTTATTGAGTGAATCCATTTCCAAGAAACATACACAACAAGAACAAATCCCTGTGTTAGTTCTTCCTCGGAATACCTTTCTCACAGGCAACAAGCATACTTCTAGCCACGCACAATTATAAATCGTATAACATAAAATAAGAAAGAAATCGAAGAACAACCAATTGATAAACTCACGAAAGCATGCTACGGTTATAGTAAAGCGCAATCGTATCTTGGAGTGAACAAAGGAGAATAGAAAACCAAATTGCTAATGTAAAGAATGGCTTACTTTGCCACTTCTTGGTGATCCACCCCGAATTGCTCCGAAGCCGACTTGACGAAGTCCTTCGCATAATTTATGCACAACGAATCCAAATCCAGCTTCCCATCTTTCAAAAAATTCGCCTTCTTCATGTACCCTTCCTCGATCAGCCGCTGGATGAAAGAATCCAATTCGGGCGAAAACTCATTCGCGCTAACAAGCCCAGAACGCGGACGAGCCGAACCCGCCAACGCCTTAGCCTTTACTGATCTGGGCTTTCTCTTCGTTGTCTTCGGTGAATGCGGCGCTTCAAACAAAGAACCCAAGTTTTTGGGTTTCCCGATCGCTCTCTTCATCTTCTCCTCCAATTCCCGAAGATTCTTTTTCATCTCCTCGATTGCTTCTCTAAGTTCCTGATACTCGCTTCCTTCGACTTCGCCTTCATCGATCTCATTGGATTTCAGACTCAATCCTACGGATTCACTGAACGATCGATGAAAAGGCTTCTTTTTCCTAGCCGTTCCCGAATTGTTCGGCCTAAAACTCTCGTTCTCGGGGAAGGAATTCCTCGATTCGTCGCTGAACGATTCAAACAAGGGTTTTGTTTCCTGCTTTGGATTATTATCCCCATTATCGGTTTTTCCATCACCGGAATCCAAATCGCATGATTCCTCCTCGGCAACGCTTGCCGAAGATAAATCGGAGATAAATCTAGGCCGAAAAAACGCAGGAATTGAGTGGCGTGGGCGGAGGAAAGATGGAATTTCTAAGGTTTCTTGCGGAGGGGAGAAGGAGGGGAAACGAAGAGGTATGAAAGGTTCGTTACGTCGTGCGAAGGCGTGGAGAGAACGCACTCTGGAGAAGAGATTACGCGCCATTCTATCACGTTCGAATTCCAGGGTTTAACTTGGGTTTTAGTCCTCTGTTTACGAATGAATCATGGTATTTGGCCGCCATGGTCGTCAATGTGAAATGATGTGGGTCGGAGACCCGATACCAAATCCATCTTAAGAGTGGATTCCAGGAGGGGTTTGGATTTCTGGGTGGACCTTGTACGTGGACATGACCAATTCCAAACCGACCCGGCCGTTCTGAAAGCTAACCAGTTCCAAAGTGACCTGTTGGTTCCAACTGGAACCAAACCATGATTTTCTACACATCACGATTTTTTCATGAACACTCCAAATCATGATTTTCTACACATCACGATTTTTTCAAATCATTATTTTATGCAAATAAACTCCGCCCATGTAAGGGATCACCCTTGCGTTGCCGGTCCCAAGTCCAGATAAAGGAGGAGGGTTGTTTTAGGCTTCCGACAGCCAGCGTAAAACTTTGTCGGATTTTTATACCATGGATTACATAAATTATGAGTATTGCTTTGGGGCGTTCCCGCCTAGCGACGTGCTGTTGAGTCCGAATGCAGTGATAAGTAAGCAAGAGTCACTACATTTTCGCCTGGATGTAGTGAATCAATTGCAAAGAGGGTTCCCACATCATGGACGGATGTGGATAAAGAAGTTAGTTCCACTACATTGCCGCCCGAATGTAGTGAATAATTTACAAAGAGGGTCTCCGCATTTTCAATATGAACGGATGCGGGGGTAAGGAAGCTAGTCCTACATAATAAGATTCGTATTTGTTCTTAAAATATCAGAACATTATCTGGTAAGCTAATGGAGGTGGTAGATACTATGATTCGGAGAAAAATTCATATTCTATGTTTACAAAAGACAATGTGGGTTGGAGAAAAAGGAAATGAGATAGAGGATACAAGTTTTAAATTATACTACTCAGGTAAAGAAAAGGCTCGAAACGGAGTTGATATTATCATAAATAAAGATTTAAAGGATAGTGTGGTAGACATACAACGATATGGTGACTGAATCATAACATTGAAATTAGTGTTAGGAGCAGAGGTTTTGAATATAGTTTGTGCTTACACACCCCAAGTAGGACTAGAAGATAGTATAAAGACACCTTTTTGGGAAGAGGTAGATAAGGTAATGCAAAGGATTCCACAAAGGGAGATGATTTGTTTAGGAGGAGACTTAAATGGACATGTCGGTAGAGAGGTATTAGGATATAAAGGTATTTATGGAAACTTTAGTTTTGGGGATATAAATGAGGAAGGTAGGGAGATTTTAAATTTTACTATGGCATTTGATCTATTTATAGTCAATACAATCTTCAAAACTGAGATGAACATTTAATTACTTATAAGAGTGGCTTATCGCAAACACAAATTGATTACTTTAATTGTAGAAAAAAAAGATAGAGCATGTTGTAAAGATCGCAAGGTAATTCTAGGAGAAAGTTTAACCACCTAACATCAACTTTTAGTTATGGATTTACAAATAAAAAAATAGACAAAGAAGAAAAGAGTGCATTGAGCTATTCGGACTAAATGGTGGAACCTCAAAAGCAAGAAAGAAGGTATATTTAAACAGAAAGTCCTTCACGGAGATGCTTGGAATTATGTTGCTACACCTTCTGATATGTGGAATAATATGATTATACATATTAGGAAAGTGGCGAAAGATGTGTTAGGTGAATCAAGGTGTATCAGCATAAAAAGAAGTTTGGTGGTGGAGTGAAGTAGTACAAAATAAAATCAAGGTAAAGAGGGCATGTTACAAATTAAATTATGCTAAAAAAACTAGTGAAACTTTAGAGGCTTATAAGAAAGTAAAGAAGCAAAAGAAAAAGGCCGTCAGTGAAGCAAAAGCTAAAATTTGGAAGGATTTATATAAAAAACTTAACTCAAAATAGGGTGAAAGAGATATTTTTAGGATAGCTAAGGCTAGAGATAAGAAAACTAAATATCTTAATTATGTTAGATGCATCAAAGACGAGGATGAAAAAATTCTAGTGTCAAATGTTGATATAAGAAATAGATGAAAAAACTATTTTTATAAGCTTTTTAATGAAAATAAAGATATTAGTATTAACTTAGGAGAGTTAGCCAAATCAAAAAAGAATATAAACCATAATTTTTACCGACGTATCCAAAAGAATGAAGTTAAAGGGGCTCTTAAACATATGAAGGGTGGTAAATCGGTAGGACCTGACAATATTCCTATAGAAGTTTGGAAAATACTAGGAGAAATAAGAATGACTTGACTCACAAGACTATTTAATGAAATATGGAGAAACCAAAAGATGCCCGAGGAATGGAGAGCGAGTACACTTATACCCATATATAAGAACAAGGGAGACATTTAGAATTGTGCGAATTATTGAGGTATCAAGTTAATGAGCCATACTATGAAATTGTGGGAAAGAATTATTGAACGTAGGTTAAGACAAGTATCAAGTATAACAGAGAACCAATTTGGATTCATGCCAAGCAGATCTACTGTTGAAGCGATTCACCTTTTGAGATGTCTTATGGAACATTTTAGAGCAAAAAAGAAAGACCTTCACATGATATTTATTGATCTAGAAAAGCTTACGATAGGGTACCGAGGGAGGTTCTTTGGAGAACCTTGGAAAAAAGAGGTATCCCATTGGCATACATTAACCTTATAAGAGACATATACGATGGTGCAAAAATATGTGTGAGGACTCATGAAGGAATGACAGACTTCTTTGAAGTTAATATTGGGTTACATCAAGGATCAACTTTAAGTCCATACTTATTTATAATGGTGATTGATGAGTTAACAAAACATATTCAAGATGAAGTGTCTTGGTGTATGTTATTTGTAGATGACATTGTGTTAGTGGAAGAGCCTAAGAAAAAAGTTAATAGAAAATTGGAACTATGGAGAGAAGCATTACAAAGCAAAGGCCTCCGACTTAGTAGAACAAAAACATAATATATAGAATGTAAGTTTGATCATTTGGTTACTTCAAAGGACATAGAAATTAAAATTGGCACACATTACATCCTGCAAAAGGAAAGTTTTAAATACTTAGGGTCAATTTTTCATAGTGATGGAAGAATTGATGTAGATGTTACGCATAGAATTAATGCTGGTTGGTTAAAATGGAGAGGAGCATCAAGTATTCTTTGTGATAAGAAGATATCATTAAAGGTAAAAGGTAAATATTATAGAGCAAAAATTAGACCTGCTATGTTTTATGGTTCAGAGTGTTAGGCAGTTAACCATCAACATGTACAAAAGATGTATGTGACAGAAATGAGGATGTTGTGATGGATGAGTGGTCATACAAGAAAAGACCATATACATAATGAGGTTATTAAAAACAAATTAGTAGTGGCACCAATAGAAGATAAAATGAGAGAACATCATTTAAGATGGTTTGGACATATAGAAAGAATATGAAAAACTAAATTTGGAAAGTATTAAAAGAGGCAGAGGACAACCACAAAAGTGTTGGAAAGAAACAATAAAGAATGATATAGCTTATTGTGAGTTAACTGCTAACATGGCACATGATAGAGCTCGGTGGAAACAAAGAATCCATGTAGCCGACCCCGTCTAGTACGGGAAAAGCCTTAGTTGTTGTTGTTGTTATGATTTTTTGCAAATCAAGATCTTTTCCAAATCAAGATCTTCTGTAAATTGGGATTTTCTGTGAATTAGGATTTCTGCATCTTAACACTATTTTTAATTAGTTGTATATTCTATTTATTGCATAATTATTAATTAGGACATCATTTTCTTAGGGTTGATTCTAACCCTATCCATTCATAAGTCCATATACACTTAGAAGTCCATATCTATTTTAGATCCATATCCATTTAGGTCATATCTATTTTAGATTCATAACCTCTTAGACTCATATCCAATTTAGATCTATATCCCTTGAGACCCAAAAACCAATAGGAATAGAGACATCATTTTTGTGCTCTTATCTCAATTCAAGTGTGCATGTATTTTTCTCTTTTATTAGCCATAAATTTTGTAGTATAAGAACCGACCTTTACCTGTTAAGATAAGAAGTTAATTGTGAAAAGAACTTGATTTAGGGTACAACGTATAAAAGAAAAGCAAATAAGAGGTGAGTCATTCTACACTTAGTTTTTATTTACTTTGATAAAATTAAAAAGATTGGATATAAATTGAGGGTTTCACATAACCTAAAATGTGTACACATACTCACAGTGTTCAGTAGAGTTTTGGAATCAACACTCAGAGTGTTAGCTCAATTGGCAAAGAGCTCGACTCACAAGATGCATGTTGTGGGTTCAATTTCCAGGGACTACATGTCTGGTTTCAGCCTTCCCGTTGTAACAGAAAGAGAAGGATTTTCAGTATTGGGCAAAGAAGAACTTGGTATCTCCTCTTCCTTCTCTTCAAGGTAAAATTAGAAATAAGAAGGGAAAGGAACAAACAACTAAGGGTCTTTTGCATTGAGAATTTGAAACTTACTCTTGCTTTCTAATAGTAGGTGAGTACATCAATCTGTATTGTACACTATCTTCTTGTCACTAAGCTTCTATCCTCAGCATGTGTTATGAACTTCACTTCTTTAGTATCCTTTGTCGTATCCCTCATCATGCAACATGTAGCTCATCTGCTCAAGTGTCTTTATTTGATGCCCTATGCTAAAAAAATGTTGTACATGAAAACCAGTTTGGGAAACGATCCTTCCATAATTTCTCCACACCCACATTTCTCCACCTCCAAACAACTGGATCTTGGTACTTGTTTTGGACTTTTTTTTCTATGATTGAGCCAAAGAAGAAACTTTTGAAACGGTAAGTCCATGAGAACCAATATGTGTTTAGGGTATTGTGCCCGCTCAATTACATCATATACAAACCTTGTCCTGGTTAGCAGTAAGGTTTTGTTACTACTTTCCAAGGTCACTTAGTTCTAGTCTCGATGCTCATAGTTTTAAGTTTCATTATAAATCAAACAAGGAACCATTGGTAGCATGAAACTAGCTCCATAAGCCCAATTTGAGAAAACAACCTCTCCAACAAGGAGTAGGTAGGCTACAAGAATTACCTTTATACGAAAACCTATGCGTCTTCTTTTACATAAAGTTTCTTGTACCTTCTTATTGGAGCTTCCTTTTGTCACCTTTCTACTTGTTCAAATCATCATAAATGATTTCTCCTCATTTTATCAGTTATTGGTGTCACTTCCGATTTGTTTCTAATAACCTTATTATGTATACATTATTTCCTTGTGTGACCACTCATCCATCTTAGCATCTCTATTTCTGTCACAAATGTTAGTGATTAATTGCCCAACACTCAAAACCATAAAACATAACGGGTCTAATTGGTACTTATAATATTTAATTTTCAACTTTAATGGTATTTTCTTGTCACATAGAATATTTGATATACCCTTTTATTTTAACCGACCATCATTAATTTTATGCGTAACATTGTCATCAATTTTTTTATCACTGTGAAAAACTAACCCTAGGTATTTAAAGTTTTTCTTATAAGAGATGTAATATGTACTTCTTAATTTCTATGTTATCTAAAGTAACCAAATGATCAAACTTACATTCTATATATTTTGTCTTTGTTTTACTAAGTATAAAACCTTTACTTTCTAATATCTCTATAGTTCCAAATTTTTATTAACTTTTTCTTTAAACTCATCCACAAACACAATGTCATCTACAAATAGCATACACCAAGATACTTCATATTGAATATATTTTATTAACTTAGCAATGACCAATATAAATAAATACAAACTTAAAGTTGTTTTCTTATTTAATCCAATATTAACTTAAAACAAATATGTTATTCCTTCATGAGTCATCATACATGTTTATGCATCATCATAGATGTCTCTTGTAAGATTAATATATATTCATGGGATACCTCTCTTTTCTAAGATTCTCCCAAGAATATCTCTTTGCACCCTATCATAAGCATTTTCTATATTAATAAATAAAATGTGAAGTTTTTTTTGCTCTAAAATGTTATATAAGACATTTAAATAGGTGAATCACTTTAATGTAGATCTTATTGGTAGGAATCTAAATTAGTTCTTTATTGTACATGATACTTGTTTCAACATACACTCAATAATTTTTTCTCATAATTTCATAGTATGACTCATCAACTTCATATCTCCATAATTGTTTCCCTTGTTATTATATATGAGTATAATTGTACTCGTCTTCTATTTCTCAAGTATATTTTTGTTTCTTCATATTTTATCAAATAGCCTTGTAAGCAAAATAACATCATCTCTCTTAAGATTTTTAATAATTTTATAACTCCTAAGCTAATACTAGGATCTCTATTTTCGTTAAAAAACTTATGAAAAAACAAGTACATCTATTTTTTATATTATTACTTGCCACTAGAATCTTCTTGTCCTTATATTTGATGCATCTAACAAAAATAAGATCCTTAGTTTTCTTATATATAGCCTTAGTTATTCTAAAAATATCACCATTACCTTCTTTTTAGTTGAACTTTTATATAAATTCTTCAAAATTTTAACTTTTATTTCAATGATTGCATTTTCATTTCTTATAAGCCTTTTAAGTTTCACTAGTCTTGTTGGTATAATACAATTTGTATCATACCTTCGTCACCTTAATTTTATTTTGTATCACTTTACTACAATATAAAGCTTCCTTATATGCCAATGCACCTCACTTAGATTCACCTAATACATTTTTTCTCCACTTGTTTAATATGCATAGTTATATTGTTCTTCATATTAGAAGGTGTACCTACATAATTCCAAGCATATCTTTAAATAACTTTATAAATATATTTTCTTTCTCTTTTTTGAGATTCCACTATTTAGTAAGAGTAACTCTATGTATTCTTTACTTTTTTATCCACTTTTTACCTTCAAATCATAATTAAAGTTGAGAATAATTTTGCAATCCTTACAATACAATCTATCTTTTCTCTTGCAAAATAATCAATTTGTGTTTATAACAAGCCACTCTTATAAGTAATTAAATGTTCATCTCATTTTCTGAAAATTATATTGACTAAAAAGATATCACATGTCATAGCAAAATTTAAAATTTCCTTATCTTCTTCATTTAAATTATCAAAACCATAGTTTTTTATGAATACCTTGTTATTATAATGCATCTTTACCTATATGTTTATTAGACTCTTTTTAGAATTATTTGAATTACCTTATTTAACTCCTCTCAAAAAAACTTTTTTTATGCTATCTTCTAGCCCTACTTGGAGTGAATAAACACAAAATATATTTAAAGTATCTACTTGTAACATTAATTCCACACTCATAATTCGACCATTATATCATTATATGTCTACTATATTATCTTTTTAAATCTTTATTTATAATAATACCAACTCCATTTTGATTTTTTTCTTTCCTTAGTGCCATAACTTAAAACATATGTTCTCAATCTCCTTTGTTTTCTTAAACAACTCATTTTCTCTCTCGTAAATATATAATGTGAATCTTTCTCCTAATCATAGTATTTGTCACTTCAATTAGCTTATCAGTCAATGTTTTGATGTTCTAAATACCAATATGAATTTTATTATCTACAACTAGCTTCCTTATGCTTAACATACATCAATGTAGAAAATTGGAGACCTTTTTTATAATTTGTTCATATTATTCAAACAATAATATAGTGGGACTAACTTCTTTCCTTAATATCATAACTTAAAACCTATGTTCTCAATCTCCTTTGTTTTTTTCTTCAACTCACTTTCTCTCGTATAAACATATAATGTGAGGTTGTTCGATTTCAACAACATATGGTAAAGTATATTTGAGCGGGTTTGAGTATTTTCTATTAACCTCCCCTCTCTCTCTCTCTCCCTCTCTCTCTCTCTCTCTCTCTCTATATATATATATATATATATATACTTTTCGTCGTAGCCAATCACCTCCTTTTCGTCTTTATTGTATTATGCTAACTGTTTTTCCTGCTAATCTTGCGTGAATTTGCACATTGATCATTAGTAACCAACAGTCGACACCACTGGATATTTTGACTTTTCACTTGAAACATTCGGCACCCATGCACGAACACTAAGCTTAAGAGAGAGAGGAATCACTTGGCTCACAAGACTATTTAATGAAATATAGATAAACCAAAAGATGTCCGAGGAATAGAGAGTGAATACACTTATACCCATATACAAGAACAAGACAGACATTCATAATTGTGCGAATTATCAAGGTATCAAGTTAACGAGCCATACTATTAAATTGTGGGAAATAATTATCAAACGTAGGTTAAGACAAGTATCAAGTATAACAGAGAGCCAATTTGGATTCATGCCAAGCAGATATACTGTTGAAGCGATTCACCTTTTGAGACATCTTATGGAATATTTTAGAGTAAAAAAGAAAGATTTTCACATGATATTTATTAATCAAGTAAAAGCTTACGATAGGATACCAAAGAATATTCTTTGAGAACCTTGGAAAAAAGAGTTATCCCATTGACATACATAAACCTTATAAGAGACATGTACTATGGTGCAAAAACATGTATGAGTTCTCCTGAAGGAATGACAGACTTCTTTGAAGTTAATATTGCGTTGCATCAAGGATTAACTTTAAGTCCATACTTATTTATAATGGTGATTGATGAGTTAACAAAACATATTCAAGATAAAGTACTTTTGTGTATATTATTTGCAGATGACATTGTACTAGTGAAGGAGTTTAAGGAAAAGTTAATATAAAATTGGAACTATAGAGAAACATTAGAAAGTAAAGGTTTTTGACTTAGGAGACAAAATATATGAAATGTAAGTTTGATCATTTGGTTACTTTAGAGGACATATAAATTAAAATTGGCATACATTGCATCCTCAAAAGGAAAGTTTCAAATACCTAGGGTCAATTTTTTAGAGTGATGGAAGAATTGATGGAGATGTTACCCATGGAATTAGTGTAGGTTGGTGAAAATGGAGAGGAGCATCACGTATTTTTTGTGATAAGAAGATACCATTAAAGTTAAAAGGTAAATATTATATAGCAGCAATTAGACCTGCCATGTTTTATGGTATGGTTGGCAGTTAATCATCAACATGTACAAAAGTTTGTGACATAAATGAAATGTTGAGATGATGAGTGGTCATATAAGAAAAGACCATATACATAATGCGGTTATTAGAAACAAATTAAAAGTGATACTAATAGAGGATAAAATGAGAGAAATAGTTGTTGTTTCTTGCATAAGAGCCAGGTTTAGTCATACACTTAAAGTTTCAGTCTGAAATGGAAGGCATTGATGAAGAAGTATTGCTAGTAAACTAAGTGAGAATGCTGGTTTTTTATGGAAATGGACTATATTGTAAGACCCGAAATGCTTTGTCTGGTTGAGTGGTTGGCAATCAACCATTAATGTAAGAAAATGATAACTACAGAAATTAGGAAACTGGGGGAGCAAATTTATATGTCTATAATAGGAAAAATGGTAAAAATAATATTTAGAGATGCCTTTAGGATTCAAATTGTGGATCTTGTTTGTGCCACAGAGACATCATAACCAAATAGACTGTTAGTGTTGACGCCAAAAAATTGAGAGGGATATGTGACAAGCTTTCAAAGGTCTAGAAAAGGAGATCGGTTTAGGTCCATGATACATACGAGGCACGATGTAATGGTGGTAATAGTTAGCAAACCATACTGACATTGTGGCTCAAAGGTAGTATCAATGAGGTGAATGGGGAGTTATTGAAAATCTTATGCACAAAGAACAGGTTCATTTGTCGCCTCTTCAAGGGAGGTCTATAAATAGTAATTGTAATGATCTAGCAAGAGATCGAATCAATCACATTGTAATTCTTTTTGTTCCTAGTGTAGCTCTTCCCTGTTTTTCATAGGAGTAGATGCAACTAAACTTGCGACATTCCCTTCCACGTGACAGCATTATACCTTACCTTTCTCATTCTATCATTTTCCTGAAGTATGGTCTCGATGGAAACCGGGATATATTCAGTGGAATTTCTGGGAACCCACTTTCATTCTCTCTTTTGAGAATGATGATTAGAGTTCTCTGGTATGCCCAGTATCACGTGTAAGCTTAAACCAACAGGTTCCTATACGTGTTACATGAACTCCTTTGCTACTTTTGAAGACAACAGTTTGTATATGTGATAAGAGATGATATTTTAATATAATATCTTTGGTTCAATCAAGGTATGTAGCCGCCCCCGTCTAGTATGGGAAAAGGCTTAGTTGTTGTTGTAATAGTTCAATCTATGTATATACAGAAGGTTTCACATGCATTTCGTATTGTATCTCTGTTTCCATATTGTTTCAAAACAGAAAACGACTGGTCACATCCATTTCTGTGCATGATAAGGTCTGCGAGCTTGCATAGTGAACACTTCAAAAGATAGAGAAGAATGCTATAAAGTGTTAGAAAGGAAACCAATAAAACATGATCTTACTTTTTAGAATTAAATGCTAATATGACAGAAGTTCCAGTTCCATGGTGACCAGGAATCCATGTAACCAACCACACTTAGTAAGGGAAAAGGATTGCTTTTAGTTTTGGTATGCCCAGTATCACGTTGAGTTGCCATGTATTCTGCTGTATTCGTGCATATTTATTGTATGCTGCTGTATTCGTGCATATAAAGTGGGGATATGCACGAATACAGCAACATAATAAATGGGGCAATTAACACCAACTTAGACTAGACAACGTTGAGTTGCAATGTATGCTGCTGTATTCGTGCATATTTATTAATATACTGCCTGTTGTGGGGATATGTGCATGCTTCCGACTTGCATACTTTTCCATTTGAAGGTTCCCCTTTTGTTAAGTTTTGGTGTTCTAATGAAAAAGGCATAAGAATTTCTTTGATTCTCTCTCTCTTTCTCTCTCTGTATATATATATATATATATATATATATATATATATATATATATAGAGAGAGAGAGAGAGAGAGAGAGAGAGAGAGAGAGAGAGAGAGAGAAATTAGTCCATGCATACATCAATCCATGTACAAAACATTCTCAAAGATTTCAACTCTTGGATTGGTGAGAACAATGGTTGAAAATTCAAATTTAAAAGCAAAAAAAGTATCTTAGTACTTGTTGCATGTGCATTAAATACACCAAGTATTATTTGCCTTTTGCTTTAAAGATTTCAATCATTGACCTTCAAATGAGATCTTTAGAAATATTTGAGACATGGATTATGCTCTCTTTCTCTCTCTTTATATGTAAAGAGAGTGTGTGATTGGATCTTGACCACTATTGATCCTGGGCATAACCTAGATTTTGGTGTTAGCACGGGAAAAGACGAAAATTTACATTAAAAATGGGATGTTGCTTTTTTGGAGTTAATACTAATACGGTACAAGATCGAGCACAATGACTACTAAGAATGCATGTACCCAACACCACTGAGCGTTGGAGAAGTTCTTTTTGGGTTTTGGTATGACAGTAAAGGTTTTCTGTCTTATATGCAGATTGAAGAGAGCAACCACGTTTTGAAATTTATGTTTGCATATGTGTACTAACTGAACAGGATAAGAAATGTGCTGCTTACTGCCTGAATAGCAACCTAAATCTATTTAATATCAACTATAAATGCTGCTAATTCAGCAACCTGTTGTACACTATTTATCAGTAAATTTGCTGTAAATGATTGAGCTTAGTTGGCTTCATAGCTTTTATTCGATGTGAAATGTACTGTTGCTCCAACTCTATCAAAGTTGGATGCTTTCCAGCCTTAACTATTCAGTTAGTGTCGTCTTTCCCTTCTGTATCTAGCTTCTGCTGCATTAATCCCTTCTTTGCATGTTCGGTGGCTATTTCTTGGGGCATCTTCGCTTCGCCATGCGTATCGTGCTGTTGAATTTGTCTCTCGCATGAATTGCCCCCACTTTGTCCCCATCAAATTGGATTTCTGTCAACAACTAACCCCTTTCCCATATTAGATGGGGTTGGCTACACGAATTCTTTGTTTCCATAAGGTTTGTTCTTGTGCCATGTCAACAGTTAACTCGAGAGAAATTAGGACAAATTTTTCGTTGTTTTCTTCCAATACATCAAATTAGATTTCCATATTCAGCAAAAATCTAATTCGCCGGAAGGCTGGAAGCTGATGGGGCAGAGTGAATCCGATCCCACATGCTT
This sequence comes from Brasenia schreberi, assembly GCA_036023115.1. Lineage (NCBI taxonomy): Eukaryota > Viridiplantae > Streptophyta > Magnoliopsida > Nymphaeales > Cabombaceae > Brasenia > Brasenia schreberi. The sequence continues at coordinate 7,630,070 of JAYKKT010000078.1, read as the reverse complement.
TGCTTCAGCATTTCTTTGATAAAATTTTCAATCAGATTCTCAGAAGCTGGGAATCTAGTTCAAAGCACCTGGTCTAGTCGAGGGTAAGACTCTTGGTACATAGATGTGGTACTGTTATGGAAGGGTGAACCATTCATATCGTAACAGTGGCGGACCCACTTTAGGGCAAGGTGAGCCATGTGCCTCATCCCAAATCTGAAAATTCCCTGGGTTTGCCAGTGAAATGTAAGTACACCTCACCGGAAATACATTTACACCTCACCCAAAAAAATTCCTGGCTTGCCACTGTATGGTAATGAAATAGAACATGAAACCATGAGATCCCAAATAGTTGAAGAGAGTTTGAGCTCTGGTGCCATGCTTGTTGAAGAATAATCAGGCGACTCATAGGCAGTGGCTTTATTAAGAGAACCCACTTAAACATTGGGAAAGCAAGCCTTCACAGGGTAAACCTTTTGGACTCGAGTCCTTTATGAAGTATCCTCGGACTTTGATGATGCCAGGATAAAACTAAGTACAGGTCCATGCATATTGATGTCAAAGAATCAGTGGATAAGTTGTGGTTAGGCATGAAATGCCACTCAAAGCCAAAGCTATACTTGTGACAATATATCTGTATATTTCTTTGTTCGTATATATAAATTACATTGTTGATGATCCATCATTTGTGTTTTTTCTTAAATAAATAAAACTGGACTCTGAACTCCATTTACTATCCGAATAAATAATGAGTAGCAAAAGATCAATTGTTTCACAGCCAAATTTCTCTATGTTGCATTGACAAACTATGTTCTTGGTGTTCTACCTGCTATTATTCATAATGTTTTAAAGGTTCTCCACGTGACCGATTTTTGACGAACAGGATTTTGGAAGTGCACGAGATATGAGTTTTCAACTTAAAAAAGTCTACGCCAGTTGGAATCACAGGCACAAGCATATAGAATGCAGTTTGGTGCTTGGTACCACAATCAAGCATAAATATATGAAGTGCTTGGTGCCTAATACTAAAGAAACAATAAAGAATGATCTAGCTTATTAACTGCTAACATGGCACATGATAGGGATATGTGGAAACAAAGAATCCATATAACTGACCCAGACTTAGTTGTTGTATTGTCAACCCAATCTCACACTATCACCGAACATGTATATTCGGCTCCACCTTTTGATTGTTAGGCCTGGGACTACGGAACTGGAACTACAATTCAAGCTTCCTCATAATCAAATGTAGGTCTCATAGCTACAAGGCTCACTCCCGGCCCACCTTTGGGGGCCATTGGAACTGAAACTGTAGTTCAGTCTTGGCCTCGTAATCAAACACCCCATAGAGCTTCCAATCCTTTGGCTTTGGCCCCTTTCCATACCCCAAAAGGAATTGTTCCGTGTTAGTTTGGGTGGACACAACCACAACTTTCATGTCGTGTCTTTAGTATTAGGCACATCAAATTTGTTTACTGGACACATTCAAATCTGGACCTGACCCGGATTCGGAAAAGGATACTTTCAGTAATTTTTGTGGTAAAGTAAGGCTTATAAGTTACCGAACGGGGGCGGCTTTCCAGTCTCAGCGTGCAGTCCTGCAGGGATTCTCCTGGCTCCGATGATCTGACGTCCGAGTTTCCACGTCTCTTCCACCCCCGGCGGAGATCGCCTAGCTCGCCGGAATCCGGAGTCTCAGAGCGCGTCGGAGCTTCGCTTTCTTCGGCTTGAAGTTCCAGTTTTTTCGTCTCCGTCTGGGTGTTTTTCTGATGAGTCGCCAAATGGCGGCTTAGTTCCTTTAACTTCGTTCCTCTTTCTCTCCCTCTTCTTTCCCCCTGTTCTCTTCTTTTTATTCGTGAACTTTGGGATTCGATAAGCTTAGTAGAAATGGGTTGTGTTGGATCTTCGCCAAAGAATGTTGAAGGTTGGTTGTTTAATTGTTTCCTTTATTTTCTTGAAGTATTGAATGATATTGAGCCAAGTTTCTTATATTTCAAATATCATCACCTATCATCATCTTTTTCTTTTATGTCATATGGTGCTTTCGTCGATAATAATGACGAATTTTGGTTTCCTACGTTTTAAATTATCTTTTTTGCATGTAACATTTTCTTATTTGCCTGTTGGTTACTTTAGAATCAAACATATATCGGCTTAGTAGAGTCGTTAATTTGTTCGGAAAGAAGATATTGAGATAACCCAATTCGTCAAGTTTGAGATTTTGTCTTGAATGAGAAACTTTCTTTGGTTTCTCTCTCATTGTACAATCGGTTACCTAATTTCCATATTACGGTTGAATTCATGCTTTCTTATATCTTAGTTAATGCTGAAAATTATTCTAATTACTACGGCATTGGTATCTCTCCAAGCGATCGTGGTTTCTTTGCTTTCGATAAAACAGCAAATTGAAGTTTATACAGACCATCCTATTCGCGCAGACATAACACTGCTAATTTTAGGATGCATCTTCCTGAAGTGCTTTCTTAGTGGCTGTTATTTTCAGGCATGGTATTTACCTTGTTACTTTGGATTGGGCTCTTTTGGAGGAAATATTTGTCCTTTTGTGTTCCTCCATTTAGTTAGTTATGGTAAATTGTGTGTGGGAGGCAGTAATTCTAGAATTGTGAGACAAGGAGAGGAGTTGGTGTTATTGTTGGAGCAAAGTGTGATCTGCTGCTTACCCTGCATTATTAATTTCCTTGCTGTTGCTAGTTTTGTCTGTCCGTAAATTGAGTTTTCTAATCTTCTGCTCTTGGTTGCGAAAACAATTTCCTTTATTCACTGTTGTAGTTCTTTTGAGGTGTCATATATGGAAATTTTAGTTATCTTTTACCGGTGAGAATTGAGATTGTTGCATTTTACATGCTGAGACTGTGGTTCACAGTTTCAGCTGTCTTTTCCTGTCTAAGTTCAACTTACTTGTCCTCGTTACATTTGATGATTTTTGGAAAATTATTACTGATTTTCATGCTCGAGTGCAACTGTCAGGTCTTCATCAATAGATCCTATTCTCAATTTAGTACTTGCATGGAGAAATTTTCCGCTGGCATCTCTTCTCATATGTGTGATCTTTAGCTTCTACTGCATTTTTACTCATCATCTATGTAAAAACAGCCAGTCAAAACGATTAATTTGAATGAAACTTGAGTTGAAGGTGATATGAGCATTATGAAAACTCCACAACTGAGAGCATTTGGAGATCTATCTGTTGTTTTTCCTTACCACCACTGAGATGCCGTTTCCAGGAATTCAGAATAGGCATCTACAATATCTTGGATACTGAAACTGTGGCTACGTGATTCTTTCTCAAATTTCCACAACTGATGCAAAACAGTAGCTTTTCTATATAGGCAACATATCTTTGTCTCTAACATATCACCGCAATCACCAATATCAATATTTTATTTTTGCCTGGTGGCAGAATAAGTACTGCCACACAACAATATAGGTATGTGCATTTTTACTAATCTCAGTAGCTCCCAAGAGTTCAACTCCAATACTCGTAGCAATTGCTCATCTGATTATCTGTACCGTATCTTCCAGAAGTAGGAACTCCCATTTTGTCATTCAAACCAATAAACAAAGCCAATGAGTCGGTCTCTTCAAATGATGACCCTCCATGATTTCCACCATTTGTCATTCCATGATTACTAATTACCAATGCACTGTAGCTCCAAAAACACGTCCAATGTTTCAATAACTTCAGTCCATCTGCAACTCCCATTCTTTATATCAGATGCCGTTTATATCAAAGCAGCCAGGTTTATATTAAATGCAGCCACCTTATTTACCATAGCCTGTTCATTTCAAAAAAACCTTGCTTTGCTGATCTTGGAACTGCAAATGTCTCACCTCAATATTCATGAGCTGCTGCTGGAGCTCTCTTAAACGTGCTTGCTGCTCATCAGTGATCTTCTTCAGGTGAATTCCATGGTATTTCAGTGAGACATAGACTTTATGGGCATATTCCACATATTTTCATGAAAGAGCTTAAAATAATGATGAAGAGTTGACCCTCCTTTAAGCCCAGAAGATCCTTTCCAAGGTTCATCAATCAAACCACATTTGCAGTCTAAATCCAGCAGAGCTTTAGTACACTTGAACAAGAGAGCTCACTAGCGCCAACACTATTTTCCTGTATTTGTTGAAAGAGAACACATTCTTTCTCATAGTTGCATTCTTTCAGGAATAGTATTAAAATCCTTCACAGCTTTGTCCCTTGCAAGCACAGACATGGTCCCTTCCAACCTTCGATATTGTATACATAAATTTTCCAGGGACTCTTCAAGCAAGTCGCATCAACTGCTCTCTCTATTCTCCTTTCTTTCACTTTGAAGACTGATATATTCCTTCAGACCGATCTATATCCGGCACCCACAATGATGGTAAGACACGAAATTTCCATCTCTAACTACTTTTTCCACAATTTGCTAAAGATACTTCTGACTAGAAATAATACGTATCACATACAATACAAAAATCTCACATCCTATGACCTTACCCACTTCAAACTGGAATTAGTTCTTCGTCGACATTCTTAAGCTTCATCATGTCATTTTTCTCATTCGTCAATCCTGAATCTGCCAAATCCTCAAATCCTCTGCTAGTAATCCCGTGCATCGTATTGACAAGAAAGGGCAAACTCCCACCAAGGCCCTTGGAAAGAGAAACATACTTCATAACAAGACATTTATAGCCTTCAAGCAAAACTTCCATATCCTCCACCGTGAGATCACCTGCACGGTTATATAAAAAATGGGTATTCACAGAAAGAGAAAGAGCTACTGATCTGATCCTCCTTCAAGACAGCGGCAACACCTTTAGTTTCCAAGTTTGATATCGATAAACCATCAGTTCTTGATGAAATCTTTACGCGGCTCTAATTTAGCTTCATCCAAGTTTGACTCACTGCACCATTGACTATCGTCTCCAATCTTTCCGTTAATTGGCTCTGATACCATGTTGTAATTTAGAGAAGCATTACAGGAGATTAAACACACAAAATAATACTAACATTAAGGAGGAAAAATGAGGGATTGAAGGAAGGGGCGAACCTCCAATGGAGGCCCCCCCCTCTTCTCCACTCTCTCTTACAACATAACCTCACTTAATTTAATACAATCTACCAGTTCCTTATATAGGAAGCTGTAAAACGGAATTTGACCAAAAAAACCAAAATACCCCTAGTACCAAAAATTACCAAAATGCCCCTAAAGTTTCGGGCGAGTACAATAATACCTAAAAACATAAAACTAACACAAAGAGCACTAGATAAGCATATTCTTCAACAATTAGGGCAAACAATTAACCTTTCTGAGTTACCCCTAAAACTAACAATAGAGCAGGAACATATGGTCAAAAACAAGAAAGAAAAATTGCTAGTCGTACAAGATGAGATAGCGTCTAGCTCCAAAACCAAGCAGAAGAAAAAACCAAACAAGAAGTTTGGCAAGAATAACAAGAAAGACGATCAAAATTTTAAGAAATCGCAAGAAAGTGCTTCTTGGGTCAAGTGTTTCAACTACGAAAAGATGAGACACTACAAAAGGGACTGCCGAAACAAAAAAAGTGGAGGAAACAACCCACAACGAGGACAGTCAGAGAAACAGGACATAATCTGCGTGATTTCAGAATGCTTGTATTTGGACCGCCTAGTGACAGGTTGGTGGATAGACTTAGGAGCTACACGACATATCTCAAAGACCAAGGAAGGGGAAATAGATCTGAAGGGATACAAACCTGGAAAACATCGAGTCTATATAGGAAATAATACTTTCTCAGATGTTCTGGGTATTGGGTCCTTCAGGATATTTGTACAAGGAAAACCAATTGTATTGACTGATGTGTTAATTATGCCATCCATAAGGCATAATTTGGTCTTGGTCCCTGCCTTGGTAAAGAAATGTTTTGCGGTTAGGTTTATTCCTAACAAGGTGACTGTGGGAAAGCATGAGAGAATATTATTCTCTGAGGAATTCGATGTAGAACATGGACTGTTTAAGCTTTCTGATAATGAAATTGATATAACTTCTGCTTATACTGAGAGTGCCTTTATGGTTGATGTGAATATGTGGCATAAATGCCTAGGGCATATAAGTCTGAAAAAGTTGAGAAAATTATCCAACTTTGACTTATTGCCTTGATTTGAGGAAAAAACTTTCAACAAGTGTGAAGCTTGTATACAAGGAAAAATGACGAGGAAAATTTTTCCCAAGGAAACAACAAGGAAACAACCCAGTTGGAGGTTATTCACACAGATTTATGTAGACCTTTTATAGTAAAGACACATCGTGGAAAGGGTTATTTTATAACCTTTATCGATGATTACAGATATATGTATTTATATCTTTTAGCACATAAATCTGAGGCACTTCCTTTAAAGAATATAAGCAAGAAGTGGAAAACCAATTAGGGTATTCGATCAAAGTCCTAAGATCAGACAGAGGTGGTGAGTATACTTCGGCAGAATTTTTGCAATTCTATAAAGACTTTGGTATTACAAAACAAAATACAATGTCCAGGATACCTCAACAAAATGGTGTAGCTGAAAGATACAACATGACCTTACTTAATGTGACAAGGTAAATGTTGATTGATGCCTCTCTTCTAAGGGTATTTTGGAGAGAAGCAGTAAGTACAACGGTTTATATACTCAATAGAGTACCATATAAGGTTGTATTCACTACATTGTATAAGATGTGGTTTGGAAGAAAACCCAACCTAGGTCATCTCAGGAGGTGGGGATCTGTTGCACATGTAAAGATCCTTGATCAGTCTAGAGATAAGCTAAACAGTAGGTCCTTAAGATGTATATTCATTGGATATCCGAAAGGTTCAAATGGATATCAGTTTTATCATAAGGACCATGGACTCATTGAAAGCAGAGATGTTGAATTCTTAGAAAATACTAAGAATGACATCCTGGAAAACAATGATGAATTATGACGATGATCTGGTAGACTTAGACCAATCATCTTTTGAGCCCATTGAAGATCTTCCTAAAACTACCGATACCTTAAGTGGACATAAGAAAGAGCCACTCCGTCATACTTAAAGGATTATCACACTTATCTTACAGAAGAAGTGTGTAATTCAGTGGATTTGAATAAGTTGAGTGACAAGCAATGAACTCATCAGAAGCAACAGACTGGGATAAAACCATGGATAAGGAAATTGAATCTATTAAGAAAAATCAAGTCTGAGAATTGGCTGATTTAACAAAAGGAAGGAAAGCCATAGGCTATAAATGGGTTCTGAAAAAGAAGTATAAGGTCGATGGTAAAATAGACAAGTTTAAAGCGAGGTTAGTTGCAAAGGTTTTTTCGTAAAAAGAGGGAATAAATTATGTTGAGACATATTCCCAAGTTGCGAAATTTGCATCCATACGTATAATCCTGGCAATATCTGCATATATGATTTGGATTTACATCAATTAGATATAAAGACAACTTTTCTAAACGGAGATTTAAAAGAAATCATATACATGCAGCAACCCGAAGGATTTGTGGTTGAAGGCCAAGAAGATAAAGTATATAGGTTGAAAAAAATCCCTATATGGCCTGAAACAGTCACCTCTCCAATGGTATTTGACTTTTCAAAATGCCATTATAGAACTTGGGTTTGTAGCTAATAAACTTGATCACTGTGTATATGTTTGGAACAGTGGGAGCCACTTTGTCATGTTGTCATTATATGTAGATGACATATTGTTGACTGGAAACGACAATGAGATGATTATCAAAACCAAGTCATGATTGAATTCCAAGTTTGAAATGAAGGATATGGGGGAAGCATCCTATATCCTGGGAATAAAGATCTCTCAAGATAGAGGATTTAGACTCTTATGTCCGAGTTAGAGAGATACATTGACTATATCCTCAAGAAGTTTAAAATGGGTGAATGCAAGTCTGCTGATACACCTGTTGCAAAAGGGGTCAAATTAAGTAAGGCTGATTGTCTCGGTGAAGGAGATGATAAGCCTAATGTTCCTTATGCACTATGTTGTGTACAAGACCTCATATCAGCTTTGTTGTTGGTCTTGTAAGTAGATATCAAAGTAATCCTGGTTGGCAGCACTAAAAAGGATTTTAAGATATCTGAAAGGAACAAAAGACTTAAAACTGTGTTTTCAAGCAGATGAACTCAAAGTGGTAGGATACTCAGACGCTGACTTTGCTAGGAGCAAAGATGACAGCAAATCAACCTCAAGACAAATATTTTTATTTGGAGGTGGTGTTGTTTCTTGGGCATGTAAGAAACAGGGTTGTGTAACATTACATACACTGGGAGTTGAGTATGTAGCTTGCTGTATGGCTGCAATAAGTGTTGTTTGGATAAGCCGCTTCATACGAGATTTAAAGTTGAAAATAAGAGACGAACCAATAGTTATCTACTGTGATAACAATGCAATAATTACTCTTATTAAGAGTGGAGCTGATTGCTCGAAAAGCAAGCATATAATGGTGAAATACCACTATGTTCATGATATGGTAATGAGAAAGGAAATATCCATCTCATTCATGCCAACAGAAAATATGTTGGCTGACCCCTTAACAAAAGGCATAACATAGGATCTCTTCTCAAAACATGTTACTAACATGAGGTTGAGGTATGTATGATTGTTGTGTAGGAAAATAACCACACAACAGATAAAAGTATTGTATAGGTAAACAACCATACAACGGATAAATTGTTATGTAGGGAAATAACCACACAACGGGTATCAATTGCAGTAGCAGTCATGAAAAGACAGTACTAGGTGAAACACTGTAAGAGTGGGAGGAAACCAGTACGTCTGTACACTTGACTCGAATGGCGAAGTGGGAGATGATATGATATGGCCATTCTTGGCTCAAGTAATGTCTGAACTGGTCATCTAGACTGTTACCTGTGGCATGGATAAGGAAGGATCATAACTAGAGGACGTTACCGAGATTTCTAGTAACATCCTGGATAATGCTCCAGACGAGGGAAGTGACAAGAGGGAAATCCTGGAAGAGGGAGGAGCGAGCTGCCTATAAATAAAGCAGTCGATACAGAACAGACATACATAGAAATACAAAAAAAAAGTCTACAAAAGAAATATTGTGATCCTCTCCCGGTAAACCCCTGTGTGGAAACCTCAAACACACTAAACTTCCGCTGCATGAAACTGGCGAACAGGCACTACCGGCAGGATCGATCCAACATCAAGCAGTCGCCGAAAGAGTGAATCTCCAACAGAGTAAATGATAGTGCATCTGATGTTATGAATCTGTAGTTTTCTGGAATCCAAAAGCCTGACCAATTGAATTCTGCCTGGAGTCTCTGCAAAACTGAGAAAATATGGTTACTAGCACAAAGGTAAATGGTAAAATGTGACTCACACAGTCCCAGCTATTCGAGTGATGATGTGTGAATTCTCCCCGCCATCAAGCTTTGCTAATCCGAAGTCTGATATTTTAGCATTAAGATCCTTATCAAGAAGAATGTTTGTTGCTTTGATGTCCCGGTGAACAATCTTGAATCTAGATTCTTCATGAAGGAAAGCTAAGCCTCTCGCAACTCCAATACAGATATTGAACCTTGTCTTCCAATCCAGTTTTACCCGTCCTTCAGCTGGGCCTGCAAATTACCAACTTGTCATGCACGATCTCGAGTGACCAGATATTGTTATGAAAGAGTTGGATATCATCGTCATGTCAACTGCGTGTTTCTAAATCAGATCCAACTCTGGTGCATGCAGGGTAACCAATCACATAACCACAAAGATACAGAACTAGCTTTAAAAGGAGAATAGCTTACTAGGAAATCTAGAAGGATGAATATAGAATTCTATTAGTTTCCCTGCTTTATGCTAAAGGTCACAAAACCTTACCGAAGAGGGCATGAGCAAGCGAATTATTTTCCAGGTACTGATATATGAGCATCAGTTGTTTTGCTTCAGTACAACAGCCATGTAACTTGATGAAATTTGGGTGTTGCAACACAGATATCATGGTGATCTCATTAAAAAATTCTCGATTGCCTTGCCTTGATCTTGCAGAAAGTTGTTTCACAGCCACTACTCTACCATCTGGTAATGCGCCCTGTTCAGAAAAGGAGTGAATAAGAAATGAAAGTAGTTATTGTAAATCACTCAAGGAAATAAAACACCAATATCTGAGGGCATCTTCCCAGAATGTAACTGTAACTATAGATTAAAAATATATTCAGCTTTTGCTAGAAAACAAGGATCCACACAAAGTAATAGTTCTTTCCTCAACTTTTGTTACCCTAACGAGGAAAAACCAGGAAAACGCCATAGTGTGTTCCATGAAACCATACAGTTTACCTTGAAAACTGGTCCAAAGCCACCTTCTCCAATCTTGTTTGCAGGGTCAAAATTCTGTGGCCTCTTTTATCTGTTTAAGGCTGAAAAGCAACTTCTTTGCTCTAGGCTTCTAAGTTCTGTAAAAAAAAACTATGCAGTGAATATGATGCATAACTCAACGATCATTAGGGTCTTGAACTATTCTTTCCAGCATACTATCAATAGGATTTGGAACTTATTTTTCTAATTGAGAATGTAGCTTTTGGAGGAAACATCAGTTCAGCAACTTTTTTTGGTAGGGCTAACAACTTCCAAAACAACTGATGGGTTGACCTAAAATCAATGAACCTTTTGAACTCTTGTTCCTTGTATCCAATTAAAAAATCAATCAAAATTTCAGTTAGCCAAGTACCAATAAAGAAAGAAAACAAGACAGCCAACAACCATAATTGTGGGAAGACGAAAGATAAAGCCATTACAATTAATTAATTTCTACTCCGGATATGTATTGTTGGAAGGAATTGAGATATATTTGTTTATACCTTTATCTACTAGACCTTTGCCTCCGAGACAACACTTCATCCAAAGGACTACTAAAATAATGAAGAGGAAAATGCAGCCAGCAATGACAATCGCAATGATAATTGCAGCAGAGATCTTTCGAGCAGGTTCATCATAGTTCTTTGGCACAAAGTCTGAAAGAATGGAAAAACGACATGCATAAGAGGAACATAAACTAATATAAGTCTTCTTCTAAAGATAAGTACACTTACAAGTCTACTAAAGGAACTGACTCATGTTTCAGTGACTGACAGCGGTGGACCCACTCATCGGCGAGTTTAGGTGGTCACCTCACTTGAAATATGACTAAATACCAAAAAGTATCTGTAAAGGCAGTCCGAATTTTTTGAAAAATTATATAAACCACCTCACCTGAATTTCGCCCACATGACCTCCCCCTCACCCCAAGACATTTTCTTGGTTGGAGCTGGTGACTGAGTTGCAAAATTCCCATCAGAAGTACAATCGCCGTCATGAAAATTAAGGTTTTGAAGTGCTGTTGTAATTGGTGAAAAGTCTTCCAGCACAGAACAGAAAGAAAAGCTTGACAGTAGTAAACTTTATTTGTTCAAGTTAAAGAAACTTACTCGGAGTCACTGAAATAGCAGAAACAAGAGGCCCATAAACACTCTTTTCGGGAACTACAATAGTGCCTTTTCCTGCCCAGTAGAATCTCATCTCCAAAGTGTTTGCTGTGACACTCGCATTGAAACTTTTGATGACTTCCTTGCCTGTCCCACCTGCTTCTCTTGCAATATTGAAATCCTTCAATACTCGTTCATCCTGCGTGTAGGAAACAGTGAGACAAACTTTTCACTATGAGCTTAACTTACCAAGGCGGCTAGTTAATTACTCATCTGGATGTATACATCAAATATTCGCTCCCCCAAACTTCTAAAAGTTTGGTCATCCGTGAAGATTATTTCAGCAAAGCGAAGTCGAACGTTGTAGTTTCCACTCTGTAGGCAAAGTCCATAATATGTCATGGTACTTGTTGTTGTTCGAGCTGTCATGTACAGCGTTGGATCATTCATCACCAGTCTGGTTTGGTAAGATACAATAAGTTTACTTTGGGCATTATCCATGGACCACCCATTACTACTAAGGGCCCAATGTCCAGTTTCATTATAGAAGTAAGTTGAGTCCCCACTATATGCCGTGTCTCCTTCATATCTGTTCCCATCAATTGTGTAGGCATTGCCTCCACATTTTATAAATAAGGAAGAGTCTGCGAATATCACGATAATAGGTATTAATACAGTTCAAATGCGCACTGAGACATGAATCAAGGAAAATTCTTTTGAACAATTTAAAATAGAGATGCTAGCATTTTGTGGGGTCCAGTGAACTGTAATGCTTACATCTTGGAGAAGGACAGGGAAAACTCTTTTGCACGCATTGACTACAGAAAAGAAAAAGTCCTAACATTAGAATTGCTTGATAGAACCAACAAATATGTTTGTCACACTAAACCTTCATACTCAAGAAATGAATGAGAGCTTACACATTGCTATTTGTTGTAGAGAAACTGGATAACATGTTCCTGTAACAATAAGAAGCAACATATTGTAACAAGGACCAAAAAAAGCCAAATGCCACCTAAATTTGAGAAATAGAATGATGGAAAATTTACAGTCTTACACATTCCCTGAAGAGCAAACACTTGATGGGATTGTTCCAGAAAAGCTGTTTCTTGACAAATCCCTGCAAGGCAATTTGTCTGATACTTTTATGCCCAAAAATGAAAAGTTTGAACAGTGTTTTCTCCTAAAGCCTATTATTCAGTCTTATATTTAAATTGACAATAGGAATCACGTTCTTGGAAAAGTTGGGCTGCAGCAACAACGAACATATGAAGGATGCTTAGAGAACAACACTAACATTTTGTTGAAGATAATTCATGGTGTCTTTTCTCTTTTACGTTTAACTCTATTATTTCACCACAATCTGCATACTATATGCCAAAAAATTCTGTGGATCAAAAAGTACACCTACTGCAATCTTCATTGTATACCGAAAAATCTCTTCAAATTCTCCTATCACGTCTTTCAAAGAAAGAGCCAAAGTTTGGATATTTAAGGCAATGCATTGCAACTAATATATCACCAACTATTACATACAGATAATGATAAAAGACCAAGAACATTCACAGAACCTAATTCAAAACCAAGATAAGTTAACAGAAGTTATGGAAGGGGCAAATGTAGGCATACTGAACAAGCATAAGTGGCAATCAAACTCAGACATGGAAGGGAAAAACTTTTGAATATTTGGAGTTGTGCCTTTATAACATCAATGATGCAGCTTCAATGTGTATTTCCTAAGACAATTCTTACAGTTACGTTCAGATGTGAATTTGATAGCAGATTTATTTTGAAACTTACGGTAACTAAATCTGATCCAAGACTAAAATAATACCATGGACTCAAGCACTTGGAACACCAAGTATATCAGTTATGTTATACTTCCACAGGCATTTGCATTTTGCCTACTTAATACTTATTGCATTTTTATTTCAAAGAAACTATCACCAATCAATGTCAAACAAAAAAGAAACCCAATTCATGAATTGTGCAGAATCATACACGTTTATATTGCCTTGGTAGATCCATGCAGGCACTGATCCAGTGAGCTTGTTGTTGCTAACGAACCTACACAATAAACAAGTTGGCTCTAGAGCATGTGAACAGAATAGTAATAGTTTCACAAGAAAATGGAAAGACGGAGAAAAGCATGAAGTAGTAACTAGTATGCATCTATACTCACACATCTTCTATTGCTGAAGAAAGAGATGGTGGAAGTTCTCCAGTCAGGTTGTTGAATGAGAGGTCCCTATAAAGGAGAATGATGTAGTTAAAAAGTTAACTAGGTGTACTTACATGGAACTTTAATAGCCTTTTAACAGTAAGTTTTTGTCTTAGCATGGTTTTCTGTTGTCACCAAGTTAATACTAACCAGTCCTAGCATTTATTTTTTATTTCACTTATTGTAAAATATTATGTGGATTGTTTGAAGGATGGCTCTCAATCAGCTACACATATAATCCAGTCTAAAAAGATGAATAAAATTAGATAACGATGGCCTTTCATGTAGTAGAGGCAACCCATGGATGTCACTAAGTTGACAGAAATCCTGGGTTGACAAAAATCATCCCATGAGTTCATAGCTGTCATATGGTCAGCCTCAGGTGCACTCCCCGGTGAGAGAGTGGGACCACAGTTTTCCCATCAATGATCTTGCAAAAAATTTACAAACTACATGCAACTCACAATGTTTTAAGTCCTTTCATGCTCCAGATGTATAATGGAATGGGACCTGAAATTTTGCAGTTTCTCAGCACTCTGCACAGCATATCCACATTGATGCATTTGGCACAGAATAGATATGGAACAAGGAGAAACATTCATCAGAGGCTCACAATACGCTCAGTTTTGCCAAGTTAACTAGAGGTGGAAAAGTTGAGCTAGGTCCTTTTAGATCACTGATTCTCCTGCAAACATACAGAGATGAAATTCATTGCCTTTTCTGAACATTCAACATTTGACGGTAGCAATCTTACTTCAACAAAGAGTTCAGAAATATCCAAACAAGTTGCACTTACAGCTCCATCAATCTTGTTAACGAAGATACACTAGAAGGTACAGGCCCTTCCATTGATGTACCCATTATCATCCTGAGTTAGTTAAACACATTTAGGAGAGCATATCTACTCAACAGAATAAGTTTCAAAAAGACATAAAAATGTGGTTGAGGAAGAGATAAAAATTAAAGCATGGAAAAAGATAAAAGAGGAAAGTGCTATAGATTTGCCATATGTAGGTTCAATGGCCTCATTATTCAATTTGGTTGATACAAGTCTAAGAACCAGCTCAGAATTGGCTGAGTCGATACTTAATCAAATTTAACATGTAACTGCTAATAATCAGATTGTGCATATTCATATTACTAATTTGGAGGATATGTGCTTACAAATATTGAATCCGAGTCTGGTTCTGAAAGATATCAGGTATCTTTCCAGTGAAGTTGCTCCCAATGATTCGGCTGCAGATACAAAATCAAAGAAGAGGTTTATCGATATTTGCATCAAACAAGGGAATGAGCAAAATGAGACGGTGATGGAATGACATACATCTTCCATTCCAACCACCATTGTCATTGATTCATAGTGGATACCCACACTTGAGTCATGGCAATCCCGTATAATCCAATGAAAGCTATGAAGATGCACATCTTCTAAGAAAAGATGCTAAGTCATGGTTCACTTACTTGTCATTCATGTTTGTCAATTTCGCAAAACTTGAGGGCAATTCTCCTGTAAATTTGTTTGAATTGAGGACCCTGCACAACATGTAAAATGCCTTTGAATATTTTGGGCGATATGTAAGCGTAATTCATCCTATCTGTTAATAACATTTTCACATTCTTAAAAATAAAAAATTCCGGCAATTTCACATCACAGTATTTTGCAGAGATCACGTTGGACTAGCACAGAAATTTCTCTTCGGACCATACCACGATAACTTAGTTGGATCGGAGTAGTATAGCAGTTAGAGCAAAGTTGGTAAGATTTAATGCCAAAGATTAATAAAACGTACAGCCTAGTTAAGCTGGTTAAGTTGCCAAGTTCAGGAGGAACGGTTCCCACGAGCTTGTTTGCTTCCAAGTTCCTGTAATGCCGATGGATAAACACTAGACTGAGCAAACATGAATACATAAAGTAAATGAAGTGTAGCAGAACTAGATCTCATTTTTCATTTTGAACTGAATGGATTTTCTTATTCTGTTAGTGCACTTGGCTGCAGCCACCACACAAGAAAACCTCAGATCACTGAGGGCCCAACGTCCTACTCAGCAACGTCAACAACATATTTATTGAACTGAAATCAGGATCTATGTTGGGATCTACTGATATGTATGGAGATAAAATGTCTTGTTTGATGAATTAAGATGCTCGTTTCAATATCTTATCATATACAATTACCGTAATATTTGCTAGAATTTAACCTTTACGTGTTTCTTGCACTCACCTTGGTATATGTGATTCGAGGACTCAACAGAAAAGAAGAGGGGTAGAATGCTATCTTTTTGAGGTAGGATTGGCTGAACCACGTACGCCTTGTGCTATTACAAAAAAAATTCTCCTCTTATTCCTCCCATATTTTTCTTTCATAGAAGCTATATCCATCTCTCTCTCTCTCTCTATATATATATATGTATGTATATGCATGAACGTATGTATGTATGCGCACGTATGGTGCTTTCGGGGAACTACTGTTGCATGACAGCCACACATCTTTTAGCATCATGACCACCATCAAAATAATATCGAGATATGCATCAACTGATCTTGAGAGATTTGCAAAAGATAGGCCATTGTGCTGGCAAAGCATGATCTTATCCAGCGTGGTAAATGGCCTAATAAGGAATAGGATACAAATTTTCAGGTCTTCCCCAATTTTGTCCAAAGCAATTTGGATCTGTTTATATTGGCCTAATAAGGAATAGGATACAAACTCGACACTTACAGCTCTTGAAGAGTCGTGATATTTCCCAGCTCCTTTGGAACACGTCCAGATAAACGGTTCACCATCAGGGACCTGGAAAAACAGCAAGTTGTAGGTGTTTAACCTCGTAACTCCTAACTGCTCCTTCAAAAGATAAGCTGACCAAGCATATAACCATGGTTTTATTGTATCCTCCCCTAACATACTTAAAATTGTGGCTGCATGAATAGAGAATCGACACTGCATGATTTTATCTTATCAAAGCACATAGAAAGGGCAGCTTTATGAATCACTTATTCTTCATGATCATAAATCCTCTCATCGATAAAGAATACGAGAGCACTACAAGAAAACCTTTTTTCTTAGCAACACCAAGTGTAATTGCAAAAGTTATCTTGTTTTTGCAATACATTTACGTTACTCACTGTTGTGGTAGGAGCCACAGCTCTCTGGATCGAGGGTGCGACTGAAAGCCTTCACCATTTACTGAAGGAGGTTACGACCTCAATCCCCATCAGCGTGCATCCGGCAGGTGTCCTCGGTCCAACCCCAGCTTGCTAATTAATCAAAATGAGAAGATACAAGTAGTTCTTGCAAGATTTACAGCAAGCACAGAAAAAAATCACAAGGGGGGGACTTACAGATGAGTCAGTGGCAAGGAACCCCAAGTAGTTGGAATGGTACCATTGAGAAAATTCCTTGTTACATCACTGTGGGAAAAAGAAAATCTTAGCCAGAAGCCTGATTGTAACGTCTAACCTTCCTGCATGCCATGTAATGATAACATGTTTGGTTCGGATATCAAAAGAGTACCCTTAAGCTTTCTGGGAAAAAAAGAAGAGTACCCTTAAACGAGCCGAATGGACTAAACAAGAATTATCAGTAACTCGTTTATCAACTCAAAATCTTGATTACATTCGCTCGTTAACTCGTTTGAGCTGAGCAGATGAACCGAACATGAGCCGAGTAAGACCAGCTGCCCGCCGTTACTTAGGCTATCATGGTTTCCGGTATATGTGTACATACAATGTACTTTGATTGAACGATCTCATACGAGCTGAGCAGAACCAAACAGTCATGGTTCACCCTGTAGCTTTACGAGTCAGTTTTTGTTTGATTCATTTAGATCGTAACAAACTAGCCGAACCGAGCTGATCCATGAGCAGCTTGGTATGTTTACCATCCCAAGACTGATAAGATGGCTGTATTTCGTTCAGATCTTGCACCCGAGCCAACTCAATGACACCTAAGAACTAATCTCTGTGTGTGTGTGCTTGTGCGCATGTGTGGGGGGGGGGAGGAGGGATATAAGAACCAAAAGAGTTGCTTACAAATTAGTTAGGAAGGGAAGTCTTCTCAACTCCTCAGGAAGTACCCCTGCTAGATTTTGTCCCTTTAGTGCTCTGATTGATACAACAACAAAACACACACAGATTAATTGAAGAGCTTCCAATACACATATAGATGCATGCATGCACACAATACTATTTAAAGAATTGAAGCATACATGCTAATTACATGGCATACGGTTCCATTAACGAAAGTGCAATCACATAAAACATTGTTGATGGATGATTTGTCCATGTTGGACGTGATCCATCCTTCACGTCCTGAGCAGGGATCCACACTAAAATTCCACTCCTTTTTCCCCAACTTGCTTCCAATTGCTTTGAGAGCAGAAACTGTCAATCAAGAAGCAACAATCATGCTTGAAACTGATGACTTTCGTGTTCTAAACGCAAATGTAGTATATTCTCTGTCAAAAACGTTCTTTTTCTTTAAAGGACTGAAAAGTTTTTCTACACAACCATTAAAAGTCATGAATATCTGTCAACATTGTAATTCATAAAAAAAGTCCATTGTTTGTCGAAGAAAACTAAACTCTCAAATGCACTACCTGGCCCAACCAGTTTTTTTTCATCTGGTCAATGTGCAAACCCTAACTCAACCTGACGGGTTGGGTCAATCCAACCGGGCTGTAACGAAAAAAGGGTTCCTGTACAAAGTAACATCAAAAAGCACTAAAAATGTAAAAGAAAAACTACCAAAGAAGCTTAAAGAAGACAAAAACTGTGTAAGAAAAAAAGGATTTTCATTAAAAAAACTGGAATAGATTAAACATATATAGAAAAATGAATTATGTCAAATAGGGTAAGGACTGGGTCGGGTTCAGGGTCCTAACGCAACTTCTCTTTCCAGGTTGCTTCGGTTCGACCAGGACCAACTTGAAAAGAGATTATTCTTACTTTAGGTAATGAGGTAGATAGAAACCAGGAACTTATCGATTTGAAGGCATGGCAAAGAGAAAGGAGGATCCCGCTTTTTTTAACTCATGTTTGTCCTTGAATCATTTCATATCATGTGGCATTAATATTAGCAGGGCCTCTTTGTAAGCTACAATCCTCCTTGAAGTTCTTCAACTGGTGGACTAAGAAAGCAGAGTGTGAAGAACTTATCAGTGCAACTTGGGCTCATGTTAAAGGTACTACAACGTTTCAGTATTTGACTTGATTCCAAGCTGTCAAAGTAGCTCTTATTCCTAGCTCTAGACAATTATTAGGATATTTTCCTCAATAAAAATTAGAGATAAAATCATGGTTAAGAGCATTTCAGAAAAGTTCAACAAAAGAAAAGTTGGAGGCAATAATAGAGGAACTCAACCTTAAGAATGAACTAGAAACGCTACCGAGAATTATGACAAAAGAGTTGCCAATGTTTGCTTCAAGGAGGTGATCGAAGCTCTCCATATACATTCATTTTGCTTACAAATAAAAAATCAAGAGAAAGTAATCACAAAGATAAAAATAGAATTTTTTTTTATAGTTATGAAGTTGTCTGAGATCAAAGCGGTAGCAATCAATTTCTTTAGCACACTTTATTGAAGTGAGTATTGGCGAAGAATAGTTGGTAAGGTCTTACGTACCAAGAGTAATTATACACTATCAAAACAATTTGATAGCAACAATCCAAGCAACGATAGTTAGTCAATCTATCAAAAAACTTTATGCTAATAGTGCTTCTGGGCCTCATGGCTTCTTTGGGTATTTCTATAAAACCTATTGACACATTGTCAGCGACGATGTCAGAAGAGCAGTGCAAGTACTCTCTAGATCAGGGTCACTCCTCAAATAGGTCAATTGCACTAGCATTATCATGATTTTTAAGGTTGACGGGCATGGGATTTTTTTCCAATTTCGACCCATCAACCTTTGTGATTATCTTTGCAAATTCATATAAAAGATAATGCTCTATTCGATGGAGACTATTCTAAAGAAAATCATCAGTTAGAATCAGGAAGCTTTCCTTTGAGAGAGTAAAATTTAACACAAAATCCTCCTTGCACACGAAATGGGCCACTCTCTTGTAGCTAGCGAGAAGAAATATGTACTCATTAAGACCTATAATTGCATAAGTTGGTGATTTTTGAAAGAGTCGTCATCTTCCTTCATATTTCCGCTTCAATGGATGGAATTAATTATTGGATGTGTCTCATTTTCATCCTTTTCAGTCATTATTGAAGAGGCTTCAAAACAATTTAATAATGGATGAGGCTTTATAGAAGGAAATTCCCTATGACCTCATCTTTTCCTCATCATTGTGGAGCGTGAATAATGACAGTCCACAGAGTAAAAGCAATTCTTCCAGCACAAGTCCAGGTTTTTAGGTGTTATACATTTCATGTTGATGAAGCTTTATTCTTTTTATGCGATGAAAAATATTCAAATCATACATTTGGAGGAAATGATCACTTCCTCGGAACATGTTTCAGGCATGATCAGTCAGGAAAAATCAGTTGATCATTAATATCCTAAATGGCAGGGCAATGACCATCGGAAGAATGGAATATCTTGGCTTACTTTTGTTTAGTGGGCGCCTTACAAGTACTGTGTGATGGGTCGGTGGAAAAGATCGAAGCATGTATTCCCAGTTGGAGCAATAAACTGTTGTCTATAGTTAGAAAGGTGGAACTCATTCAATCAGTATTTAGTATCCTCCCAATGTATTGGGTGCATGCTTTAAGCTTCTAGAGAAACTATATACTAAGATTGTTCTATCAGCTTCTAGAGAAACTATATACTAAGATTGTTCTATCATTTGTAAGTTTTTATGGAATGGATCCTATACAACATTCACAAATTACTTCTATCAAAATGGGGTTGACATTTGCCAAACCTAAGATAGAAGGTGGCTTGGGGTTGAGAAAGGTCAAACAATTCAATACAACCTATTTATCTAAAATAGTACGAAAAATATTCCCTCAACCGTCTAATCCTTGGTGAGTCTAGTTACTAACAAATATTTGTCTAAAGAATCATTCATCTCATGTAAAAGGTTTTATTGCTTACATGTTTTGATGAAGTGTACAATGGGAAGTGACAATCATATCGACAAGTATAAAATAGTCTTTGGGTGATGGTGGCACAATCAGGTTTTGGTCCAACTGGTGGTGTGGAGAAGAACATCTATATAACCTACTTTATTGTTTCAAGTTACATTGCATTGTTCCCAACAGTAGAACCTGCATGGAACTTCAAAACAGAGAAAATGTCCCACTAAAGAAAATGTATAGATCCATCGTTGGGTATTTTCTTGCTCTTCCCGTTCCCATCTCCATCTCCGCTCGAAACGGGTCTTCACTAGGAGCAGGGGATCTCCTCCCATGAGCATCCCTACTTTCTCTGCATATGATCATATTCTCTCACTTTCTTTTATTTCTTTCATATCTCTCTATCCACTTTCTCTTTAATCTGTAGACTCTATGGTAAGTCTTGCTCTTTCTTACTCCCTCACTCCATATATTTTCTCTTAATCATTCTATTATGTTTCTCATAAATGACTCATCATGGTAACAAAGCTTTTTCTTTTAAAGAAAAAAGTTTCACTTTAGTACAAATTGCAGTTCTTTTCTTCCAGGAAGAGCTCGACATATGCCACTAAGCCAAGAAAATATTAATTACTTGGTTAGTTGCCCTTCATTTTTATAATTAATAATTTTTTTCAACACCTTAATTCAATTGCCAACATCAAAGACACAAGAAGCATGCCCCCCAAAAGCCAAAACATAAAAGGGCCGACATTGTAACACTTCAATTTGAAAAGGTACGTTGTGTTTTGATATATGAATTGACTACTGATGAGAGCTTTCATGGTAATCATTACTTGTTAGTGGGTAGACTAGTTTATGTGTTTCCAAAATATCCTTCTTACATTTTCTATTTCTGATGTGTAGATTAGTAAATAAATTTAAAATAAATACCATTTACATTGTAAACTTTTTGGTATTTTAATTCCTCAAGCATGCGAATCTATTTTAGCTGACAGATTTTTTCATGTTCGTATTCTAGCCCTAAACTTAATTTATGTTTAGAAGACGATTTAGAAATCTTAAGACCTACACTAGAAGCAATTGAAGATACGTTTCATATTTATGAATTTTGTCTAAAAAGCAAACATTAATTACTTAAATTTTGCAACAAAAATGGGAAGTACCAAGAAATTCCTAAGGACAGTTTCAACATGTTGGAAGATCAAATGTTATATATAATGTAACATTGTACACATTTATTGGTTCAATTTTTCAAAATGCTTTGTTAAACTTCAATATGTATGGATCAAATTGTGAAGTTTGTAAAGTTCTTGATTCTTTAAGATAAGTTTTTACAATGCTACGAGTACATTATTTGGTGTTCATTATTTTGTATCATTTGTTTGTTTATCAACCAGTAGAAATAGCTTTTACGTAGCATATTTTCAGAATCACACTTAGTTGCTTGATTTCATATAAGAAATAATTGTAAGTGATTTTCTTATTATACGATGATTATGTATACATGTTTAGTTGTCGTTGCATTAGGTTTGAGGCTAGAGTTAGCCGATTTAAAAGAAATACGGTCTGCTTATTATATAGCTTTTTGTTTTGCAATTGACAAGTATAATCTTAGTTTTTCATTGTAAAGCACAATAAATATCAATAATATACTTAATATAGTAAGATTACAACTGAGTCAATTGTATAATAGATATAGTTCTACATATATTCATCTTGTTCCAGCATTTACAAAAGGAAAATATTAGTCATTCATCATCCTGTAGTAGTGAGATTTGTTGGTTCAAGCAGATATGAGATATATCGTACAATGATCTTTAGAAATTTACAAAGCGGCGATAATAAAGATAAATATGGATATTAAAGGTTGGGGAGAACACCGAAAACTTATCCTATATTAGCTTTAATCGAAAAGGATATTTTCCTTTGTTCTAATTCAAACTGTTTTGGTGCAACATTTTTGCATAAGTGAGAAATATATTAAACGAGCATCACTCCAATTTGTGATTGAATACGTTAGGAACATCAAGTTTGTGTGAATGATTAGACAAAGATACATTATTGAACCAATAAAACCAACAAATACCAGCTGATTTATTTACATCACCAAGAGAGAACTATACCAGTATGAACCAGCCTTTTGATGGTTACATGTTCATGAGTTCAGTATTTAGACTTCAGACAAGGGGTATCCTACTCAACAAGATAAACAGAACTAGGCTCATGTCCTTTTGATATATATATATATATATATATATATATATATATATATATATATATATATATATATATATATATATATATATATATATATATTTTTATTTATTTATTTATTTATATATAGATAGATAGATTTAGTGGATTTGAAGATGAAGTTGCCCCCAGAATCAATGTTGTGGGCCTCACTAGTTCGTATGAACCAGTCGAACCAGAAAACTAAGAGCCAACCTAAATGCACCGAGTACCAGCTGCTCATCCAGAGTTAAGAACATTAACATGCCATTTTACTACAAAATTAAATCTCCTCATGAAGGATTTAATCATTTAATTACACACTCTCACCCAATTTTCTCTTATATATGTACACAAAACTATGTACCAATACTTGCTTCAGTTTTATGTCATGCGTATATACAAACAACAACTACAAAACCAACTAAGCCTTTTCCCATACTAGATGGGGTCGGCTACATGGATTCTTTGTTTCCACATAGCCCTATCATGTGCCATATTAGCAATTAACTCACAATAAGCTAAATCATTCTTTATTATTTCTTTCCAACACTTTTGTGGTCATCCTCTACTTCTTTCAATACTTTTCAAATTTAGTTTTTCATATCTTCTTAGAGGTTCTTATGTCATGCGTATATATACGTAGGAAATACATATATTTGCTCAACAAGACCCCACGAACCAAACATGGACAATTTCATCAACCGAGCAGAACCATGGGCAACTCAGGTCATTTGCGGGCCTACTTGAGACCTAATTTTTCTTTTATGAGAAAGAAAGAAAAACTGTATACAGAAAAATACATAACTACCCTTTTAAGTATATCAATTTCTTCACAAAACATAATTGTTACTCGCACTTCCAAATCTCTATACGTGAACCACTTTGTTTAGGGTGATTCCAAATTGTTCCTGCAAAAATTTCAAAATTCCCACGACACCTATCAAACGTATGAATCTCTCTCTGTACACAATTCCTCGCTTCCGTCATACCACAGTTTTCACGGAAAAAGTGTGTTGATAGTAAAAAGGTGTGCAATAGTAATTCTGCCCAAATTAAACTGAGTCAAGAGAGATAATTTCTTAAATACCCTCATTAGAATCCTCTTATTTACCTAGAACCTTCATTTGCAAGAGCAATGGCCCCAGATCAACATGGCCAGATCCGGGTAAAACGGAGGTTATGGTCTTCCTGGAACCAAGAACTGGATCTAAATCGAGACAAGGCCGGTTTTGGTTCTGGTTCAAAACTGTCAATTCCAGTTTTGGTTTTGGTTTGAATCCAAAACCACTTAAAATAGGAAAAATTATTCATAAAACATATATATATATATATATATACAACAACAACTAAGCCTTTTCCCATACTAGATGGGGTCGGCTACATGGATTCTTTGTTTCCACAGATCCCTATCGTGTGCCATGTTAGCAGTTAACTCCCAATAAGCTAGATCATTCTTTATTGTTTCTTTCCAACACTTTTGTGGTCGTCCTCTACCTCTTTTAATACTTTCCAAATTTAGTTTTTCTACCCTTCTTACAAGTTCTTCTTCTGATCTTCGTTCTATATGTCCAAACCATCTTAAATGATGTTCTCTCATTTTATCCTCTATTGGTGCCACTCCTAATTTGTTTCTAATAACCTCATTATGTATACGGTCTTTTCTTGTATGACCACTCATCCATCTCAACATCTTCATTTCTGTCACAGACATCTTTTGTACATGTTGATGATTTACTGCCCAACACTAAGAACCATAAAACATGGTAGGCCTAATTGTTGCTCTATAATATTTACCTTTTAATTTTAATGGTATCTTCTTATCACAAAGAATACCTGATGCTCCTCTCCATTTTAACCAACCAGCATTAATTCTATGTGTAACATCTCCATCAATTCTTCCATCACTTTGAAAAATTGACCCTAGGTATTTAAAACTTTCCTTTTGGGGAATGCAATGTGTGCCAATTTTAATTTCTATGTCCTCTGAAGTAGCCAAATGATCAAACTTACATTCCATATATTCTGTCTTTGTTCTACTAAGTCGGAGGCCTTTGCTTTCTAATGTTTCTCTCCATAGTTCCAATTTTCTATTAACTTTTTCCTTAGACTCCTCCACTAATACAATGTCATCTGCAAATAACATACACCAAGGTACTTCATCTTGAATATGTTTTGTTAACTCATCCATCACCATTATAAATAAGTGTTGACTTAAAGTTGATCCTTGATGTAACCCAATATTAACTTCAAAGAAGTCTGAAACCATCATACATGTCTCTTATAAGGTTAATATATGTCAATGGGATACCTCTTTTTTCCAAAGTTCTCCAAAGAACCTCCCTCAGTACTCTATCATAAGCTTTTTCTAGATCAATAAATATCATGTGAAGGTCTTTCTTTTTTACTCTAAAATGTTCCATAATATGTCTTAAAAGGTGAATCGCTTCAATAGTAGATTTGCCTGGCATAAATCCAAATTGGTTCTGTGTTGTACTTGATACTTGTCTTAACCTACGTTCGATAATTCTTTCCCATAATTTCATAGTATGACTCATTAACTTGATACCTCGATAATTCGCACAATTTTGAATGTCTCCCTTGTTCTTATATATGGGTATAAGTGTACTTGTTCTCTATTCCTCGGGCATCTTTTGGTTTTTCCATATTTCATTAAATAGCCTTGTGAGCCAAGTGATTCCTATTTCTCCTAGTATTTTCCAAACTTCTATAGGAATATTATCTGGTCCTACCGATTTACCACTGTTCATATGTTTAAGAGCCTCTTTGACTTCATTCTTTTGAATACGTCGGTAGAAATTGTGGTTTATATACTTTTCTGACTTGGCTAAATCTCCTAAACTAATACTAACATCTTTATTTTCATTAAAAAGATTATAAAAATAGTTTTTCCATCTATTTCTTATATCATCATTTGCCACTAGAATTTTTTCCTCCTCGTTTTTTATGTATTTAACATAATTAAGATCTTTAGTTTTCTTATCTCTAGCCCTATCTATCCTAAAAATATCTCTTTCACCCTCTTTTGAGTTGAGTTTTTTATATAAGTCATCCCAAATCTTAGCTTTTGCTTCACTAATGGCCTTTTTCGCTTCCTTCTTTGCTTTCTTATAAGCTTCTAAAGTTTCACTAGTTTTCTTAGCATAATGTAATTTGTAACATGCTCTCTTTGCCTTGATTTTATTTTGTACTACTTCACTCCACCACCAAGCTTCTTTTTGTGCCGATACACCTCCCTTAGATACCCCTAACACATCTTTCGCCACTTTCCTAATATGTATAGCCATATTGTTCCACATATTACAAGGTGTGCCAACATAATTCCAAACATCTTCTTGAAGGACTTTCTGTTTAAATATATCTTCTTTCTCGCTTTTGAGGTTCCACCATTTAGTCCGAATAGCTCGATGCACTCTTTTCTTCTTTGTCCACTTTTTTATTTGTAAATCCATAACTAAAAGTCGATGTTGGGTGGTTAAGCTTTCTCCTGGAATTACCTTACAATCTTTACAACACGCTCTATCTTTTTTTCGACAAATAAAGTAATCAATTTGTGTTTGTGATAAGCCACTCTTATAAGTAATTAATTGTTCATCTCGTTTTTTGAAGATTGTATTGACTACAAAGAGATCAAATGACATAGCAAAATTTAAAATCTCCCTACCTTCCTCGTTTATATCCCCAAAACCAAAGTTTCCATGAATCCCTTGATATCCTAATGCCTCTTTACCGACATGTCCATTTAAATCTCCTCCTAAACAAATCATCTCCCTTTGTGGAATCTTTTGAAACACCTTATCTAACTCTTCCCAAAAAAATTGTCTTTATACTATCTTCTAGTCCTACTTGGGGTGCGTAAGCACAAACTATATTCAAAACCTCTGCTCCTACCACTAATTTCAACGTCATGATTCGGTCACCATATCGTTGTATGTCTACTACACTCTCCTTTAAATCTTTATTTATGATAATACCAACTCCATTTCGAGCCTTTTCTTTACCTGAGTACCATAATTTAAAACCTGTATCCTCTATCTCCTTTGCTTTTTCTCCAACCCATTTTGTCTCTTGTAAACATAGAATATGAATCTTTCTCCGAATCATAGTATCTACCACCTCCATTAGCTTACCCGATAATGTTCCGATATTCCAAGAACCAATACGAATCTTATTATCTAGGACTAGCTTCCTTACCCCCCGCATCCGTTTATAATCAAAATGCGGAGACCCTCTCTGAAAATTTTTCACTACATTCGGGCGGCAATGTAGCGGGACTAACTTCTTTACCCACACCCGTCCATGATGTGGAAACCCTCTCTGTAATTGATTCACTACATTCGGGCGAAAAATGTAGTGGCCCTTGCTTACTTCTTACTGCATTCGGGCTCTGCAGCACGTCACTAGGCGAGGACGCCCCAAAGCAATGCTCATAATTTTTGTAATATATATATATATATATATATATATATATATATATATATATATATTAATGGTCTCAATTTCAATTCAATTCATGTTCCACGGAAGGTGAAACCAGAATCGAACTTGGTAGTCTCCAGTTCCAATTCAGGTTTGATCAGTTCTGGTTCCAGCCGGTTCTTAGCCGGGTTTGATTTCTATTGAAACCGCCCGTCGGTTCCAAACCAGTAGTGCAAGATAGTCGGACTTCATTAGCATTTACAGCTTGACCAATGAAGTATGAGATCATAACCTTCAAGACCATTTCCAGTATACTTTTCTAAAACCAGATCTCCTTTCCGCCGAATTCTATTGGGATACGAGTTGGAGACAAGCCTACTCTATAATAGTGCTTAGTTACGCCTCATTAATCCTGCCTAAGTTAAGCTGATCCATCCGAACATGAGTTGAGGGTGAATGTTCCCTATAATCCACGTATTTATGTCTCACTAATCCTGCTTAAGTTAAGATGATCAATCGGAATACAAGTTGAAGACGAGCCTACACTACAGTTGCACTTGTTTGCGTCCCACTAATCCTGCTTAAGTTAATAAGATGATCCATCAGAGGACGAGTTGAGGATGAGCCTATGCTATAACCGTACTTATTTAACACGAGACAAAGACGAGGCAATAATACTTATTTACGTCTCTCTAATCTTGTTTAAGACAATCTATCGAAACACAAGTCAAGGACAAGCTTATTCTAAATCGTACTTATTTACGTCTTACTAATCCTATTGAAGATAAAGATTATATGTACTATATGGGTGTTACTAAAGGCAAACCTAAGGGCATACCTTTTATCGTTGAAAATCTCGATGTTACTCTCGTTAAACTACACTTTTTCTTTTTCCATCACTCGTACTAAGGAAATGTGTTTCGTGCATATCTCTTATATAAAAAAGACACATGAGGAACGTATCTCCTATATAAAGGACATGTTTATCGTGTGCAATAAATGAAACGTGTGCGACATGTGTCATTATTATTCCTTACATCGGAGACACATCTATACATTAATGGGTGTGTCTCGCAATGACGAGAGAGGGGAGTAAGGTGGTGACAAGCTCTGGCAGTACAAAAGAGTGGAAAGAATGAGGAGAGAGAGGGATGATAATTGCCGGATGTCAATAGCAAGAGAAGAGAAGAAGAAAGGGGAGAAGAAGAAAGGGGTGACGGGTTTTAGCAGCCGGTTTTTGGCTTCATGACTATGTTGCATAGGTAACATGTACGATATCGGTATCGGTATCGGGTATGGGTATGGAGTACCATCACTTTGAAAAAACACAAAGCACGAGTACACGACTATATAAAAATAAAAGAATTACACATAAGAAATAAAACTGACTCACAATATAATGTAAAACTTATTAAAAATTGAAATGTACAAATTTTGATATAACTTTAACAACAAACTTAACATCTCAAATAAGAAAATTACATTACATAATTGTCTCAATTTCATTGCATATAGTTTCAATGTCAAGATATGACACTTTTGTCAAGAAAGCATCAAAATATAACACTTTTGGGTTTCAAAAGGAAGTTGACTTATGCATATTAGTTCGATTTGATTTATTGATAACAAAAGTTCTAACAACTCATACTACACATATCTATACACAACTAGATGGATTTAAAATTCAAAACTTTTTCAAATACTCAAAGTACTGGTACCGGATAAGTAGTCATCCATCATAGCATGAGAAAGAGAAAAAAGAGAGAGAGGCGGGGCGAAGTACGCTGTTCTCGTTTTATAAAAAAAAGAAGAGAAGTACGAGGAAGGAGAAAGCGGCCACGTAAGTAGGGTCCAATTACTTCTCATACAAAAGACCAGAGTGATGGGTGCTTGCTAAAGATCAGTATTATGAGAAAGAGGGTGTGTATCTAGTAGTCTGGAGTGTGCTATTATTTATTGTTCACTAATCCTGATTAAGTTAAGCCACCGAAAATTTACCTTCGGTTTCAGAAAAACCCATGCTCGCAAAATATTACCTGGAAATGTGATCCAACCAAAAGTCCAACAGGAAAAGAACCCGCAATTTCGCCAAAAAGATTGGGAGAGAAAGAATCCGTACCTTATGTGTGAAGAGGAGTACCTCTTCCTAGGTTCGCCGGATTCCGATGAAGGCCTGCAGCTCCTTCTTGTACTGTTTGACGAATTCCGGTGAAGCCCTCTTCTTTAGTGAGCAACTCCTGTTCAGATGCAGCGGAATATGAAGATGATGATGGATACGAGGTTCCCACGCAGGGTTCTCATACAGATGAAGATAACTCTTGTCTCTTTTGCTTTTTCTGTATTTTCACTATATACAGAGTGTCTGTAATTCCTGCCTTTATAGGCAGGTGATCCCCCTTCGTCATGCTTATCGGCCTGCGGCTTCCCTCGTCTGAGAGCTTTTAACGGATGACCGTTACCGGAAATCCTAGTAACGGTCGTCCGTTACCGATCTGGCTCTATCCTCAGATAACAGACTGGATGGTCAGTTCAGCCATTACCTAAGCCGAGAATGGCCACTATGCTGTAACACCTTCGTCGGCAAGGAGTTTCGTGGCCTCCAACACAAAATTATGCAAGGCAATTGCCGCGAGAAGTAAGAGGAGAACATCGAAGAGAGAAGTGGAGAAGCATCTGGCATGAGAGAAGTCACCGATCACCTCTGTTCCGATCGTGAGTTCCAGATAGATACTGTTATGCTTAGTTACGAATTTTGAAGATAAAGTTCAGATTAGCTAACGTTCTTTCAAAGCTCAAATCTACGTGTCGGAATGTTGTAGGGTTTTTAAGCCATCATTATGAAGGACGCTTTTATTCCGCGATCAGAAAACGGAATTACACGAAATGAATAGAGCATCGAAATGTTATGCCATATATTCCTCAGAGAATAATATTCTCTCATGCTTTCCTACAGTCACCTTGTTAGGAATAAACCTAACCGCAAAACCTTTCTTTACCAAGGCAGGGACCGAGATCAGATTGCGCCTTATAGATGACACAATTAACACATCAGTCAATACAATTGGTTTGCTTCTACAAATATCCTGAAAGATCCAATACCTAGAACATCTAAGAAAGTATTGTTTCTCATATACACACGATATTCTCCAAGTTGATATTCCATTGCTCCTTCCTTGGTCTTCGAGATATGTCTTGTAACTCCTGAGTCTATCCACCAACCTGTCACCGGGCAGTCCAAATACAAGCATTCTGAAATCATGTAGATTATATCCTGCTTATCCGACTATCTGCACTGTGGGTTGTTTTCTTCACCTTTCTTGTTGCGGCAGTCCCTTTTGTAGTGTCTTATCTTTCCACAATTGAAACACTTGATCCGAGAAGCGGCTTCCTACGATTTCTTAAAACTTTGACCACATTTCTTGTTATTCTTGCCAAACTTTTTATTTGGTTTCTTTTTCTGGTTGGATTTGGAGTTAGACGCTAACTCATCTTGTACCACTAGCAATTTCTCCTTTTTGTTTTTGAGCATATGTTCTTGCTCTATTGCTAGTTTGAGGGGCAACTCAGAAAGGTTGATTTCTGGCCCTAGTCTTAGTGGTGACCATGTTCCATGACGAAGGTAGACTGTTCAGTATAGTTGATATCTGCATCGGTTCGGGGATGACTGATTTTGCTATAGCTAAATCCCTAGCCATTAACAGCATGCAATTTATATGCTCTACTACATTTTCCCCTTCTTTCATCTTGAAAGAATTGTATTTTTGTAGTAGTAACTGCACATGTAATTTTACAGTTGTATCATATTTAGCTGTTAATGAATCAAACAACTCTTTTGCGGTCTCAAATTCTTTAAAGACCCTAATCAGGTCATCCTCCATGTAGGTTAACATGATTATTCTTGCTATGGTATCGTTCCTTAGAAATGTTTTATACATTTCTAATTGTTGCTCACTTGCGTCTGGCGGTGGAGGACGCACGGTTTCCTTTAAAATATACTCTACACCTTCTAGTGTTAGAGCCAAAGGAATTCTTCTCTTCCATGTCTGGAAGTTCAGACCGTTCAACTTTTCTATTTTTGCTAGTTCGAACACACATATCCTAGAACTCATTTTTAAGTGTTTGGCAAAAATAACAATCAAGCGGTCTAAAAAGGAAACCATCACAAAAACAAAGGCACACATAGCAAGAGACATGTTAAAGTGATGCATGATATGTAGCAAATAATCTTTTTAAAATTTTTTTAAGGGGTTTTCTGCCTCTATGCCCCTAAAAGGATACCAAGAGATAAAACTGTAATTTTATTTATTTATCCTCTTTTGTAATTTTGTAAAACCACGAGGACAAACTTGTAAAATTACTGTTTGATATTCTTGTAAAATTCATAATTGATCGGGGTTAAAATCGTAATTTTAACCCTTAGGGCGAATCTGTAATTTTCCAAAAGAACAGGGGTAAATCCGTCTTTTGACTGAATAGCAGAAATGAAATTATCCAAACCGGGAAGGTTAAAAACGTAAATTGACAACCCCAGTATTTGGTAATTTTCATAAACAGCTAGAGGGTAAATCCAACTTTTTGCTCCTATACCCGAAAATATCTAAACAAAAGGATAATTTTGTCCAATGACAACTGCGTAATATCCAAAACTAAACAGGGGTAGTTTAGTCTTTTGGCTACGATCCCGAGGCGATTTTCGGAAACCACTGGCGGTTTTGGAAAACCGCTGGTTTTCCTGCCGTGGTTTTTCGAAACCGTGGATTTCAATATTTTTTTCTTTTCTCAGTACATTTATTACAGAGAGAGAGAGAGGGTTTGTATAGAAAACAGAGAGAGGGAAAAGAGAGAGAGCGGGAGGGGGTGGCAGGAGGGATTTTGTCCGATGGTTTCCTCCGGTTGTTCGTCGGTTGTCGGCGTCCCTAGCGTCTTCATTCCCCAGCCGCTCAGCCTGTCTCCCTGGCTTTGCGATTTTGGCTCTGGCTTTCGCCGGCCTGCCGCTTTTGTTTTTTTGCCTTTTGGCTTTTGTCGGCCTCCGCCTCTGGTTTTTGACTTTGGCTCTTGCGGGCCTCCGCCTCGAGTTTTTGCCTTTGGCTCTTGGCTGTAGCTGTTATGGCTTCGGTTGTTCGGCATTGGCTGTGACTGTTCTGTATTCTGTGCCTCTACCGACTGCCGTTGCTTCTCCCTACAATTTTTTTTTTCATTATGTGTGTTTTCCTTTCTTTTTTTTTACTGATCATCTTCCTCTTTTTTTTTGCAGGGATGTAGGCCCTGATACCAATGTGTGAAGAGGAGTACATCTTCCTTGGTTCACCGGATTTCGATGAAGGCCTGCAGCTCCTTCTTGTATTGTTTGACGAATTCCAGTGAAGCCCTCTTCTTCAATGAGTAGTTCCTGTTTAGATGCAGCGGAATATGAAGATGATGATGGATATGAGGTTCCCACGCAGGGTTTTCGCACAGACGAAGATAACTCTCTGTCTCTTTTTCTTTTTCTATATTTTCACTATATACTGTCTGTAATTCCTGGTGCTCCTCCTTCGTCATGCTTATCCGTCTGCGGCTTCTCTCGTTTGGGAGCTTGTAACGGATGACCGTTATCGAAAATCTCGGTAACGGTCGTCCGTTACCGATCTGGCCCTATTCTTAGGTAACGGACTCGATAGCCCGTCCAACCGTTATCTGAGCCGAGAATAGCCACTATCCCGTAACACCTTCATCGGCACGGGGAGTTTTGCAGCCTCCGACACAAAATTATGAAGGCAATTGCCGCGAGAAGCAAGAGGAGAACATCGAAGAGAGAAGTGGAGAAGCATTTGGCGTGAGAGAAGTCACCGATCACCTCCATTCCGATCGTGAGTTCCAGATAGATACTGTTATGCTTAGTTACGGATTTTGAAGATAAAGTTCAGATCAGCTAACGTTCTTTCAGAGCTCAAATCTACGTGTCGGAATGTTGCAGGGTTTCTAAGCCGTCGCCATGAAGGACGCTTTTATTCCGCGATCAGAAAACGGAATTACACGAAATGAACAGAGCATCGATCAGATTGGATAAAAGAGAAGTTAAGAATTCATCCATAAAGATCGGAAATTACCTTCTTCCCTCCCTCGTCGCTGACGATCCTGTAGTTCCTCGACGACGGAGACTATAACTTTCCGGGATGGCGAGCAGCCTTGGCAGAATGAAGAGGGATAAGGAACGACCTCCGAGTGAAGACGAACGACTCGCTAAGAAGTTGCTTTCGCGGGTACTACAGGGAGAGCGTTAACGAAACCGTTATAATAACGTTATTTGGAAATATCTCAAACACGCCCCCCGTTATTTCTTCATTGACAAATGCACTCATTTATAATGCTTGATACAACAAATCAAACACCTTTCAGTGGAATGTTTGATTGTGAGGACGGGATTATGAAATTAGAACTGCACTTCCAGCGGCCCACTCTTGGGAGTGGGGCACTTGTGAGCTTTAAGTAGGATCGTAATCAAACACCCACCTTTTATTATGCACCATGTTTGATTATTCGTAGAACTGAAAATATAGCTCCAATTTCGTAGTTCCTGGCCTCATAATCAAACACTTCCTTGCAGATTCAGTTAATTAAATTAAGACATGATTATTTAGTTCATGATCCAACTTAAGTTCTTGATCAACTCTTGATACTTTTGTGAATTAACAATCTAGAAGACTTTTCAGGATAGCACAAACTAGTTTACATTCTTACCGAAGGTTTTGTATTATGGCCCAAGATTGTAGCTGGGGCTCTATGGCTGTGACAAAAGCTTAAGTGATACCCCATGGTTCAAGTTGTGGACTATCCTTATAGCCCACAGCTTCAACCGTGGGGTATACTTTTTTCATTCTATGTCAGAACAGTTCGTGCCTTGGGTTTGGATCCATACAGCTGATTGACTGAGTCGGTGATGCCGAGCCGGATGTTTCTTGGTGTGGTGCGAAAGTCAAGAGCAAAGAAAGATTTCAACTCAACCCTATTCAAGTTCGAACCTCTAACCAGAATTCTTGGCTTTTGCTGGTCAAGCCTGGAAGAGATGCTTTCTCATTCAGCATTCACAGGGTCAACTCACCTGGCTAGGGCAACTCACAAGTTGAAAGTCTAGAGTTCAATACATGGGGGGTGCATACCTGGCTTTGGCCTGTTCATTGTGTAACCAAGGAAAAAGAAGTTTCTCGTTATTTTTTTTAATGAATAATTTATTTTAAAAATGTGGCCGATTTTTTACCTAATTACAAGTGTCGTTCCTCCTTATGGGAGCCCTTTTGAATAACAAAGAGTTAAGAAACTAAAGTTTGACAGATAAACCTCTTCCCAATAATGAAGACTTCAACACACAATCACACTTCATTTTATCTTCTCTAATATTATAAACCAAACCAAATCACCAAACAAAGGACCAATTAATCTGCGAATAAAGATTGGTTCGGTTCTTTTAACACCTCTATTTAGACATGCTCAGGTTTCGGAGAAATGGAAACCAATGGTACGGAAATGGCCCATTTCAGTTTACCCAAAACTAGGAGCCAGAATCGAATCAGGGCTATTCTAGTTCCAGTTTGAATCCTAAATTGCTCAGAACTACAAAAAGGTCATTCAATTTTTCATTTTTCATTTTTTTTAAAAAATATGAAACCAGCAGAGGTTTGAAATGTGGGCCGATTCTGGATCTATGGAAGGTGAAACCCAAACTCAACCATGTGGACCCTGGTTCCAGATCCAGTTTTAAGTCCAGTTGTGGAAAATTTTGGTACTTTGGAGCAATATTAATGTATGCTGGTTCATATGGTAGGGTCAATAGGGCGTAGACAACACGAAGGATGGACTGACAGAAATGGTTCAAAAGAGATGGGGAATCAAGAGGGGGTAGCCTATGTGGATAAACTATACAAAGGTTGGACTATTTTGAGAGCGACTGAAAGAGATTGGGCAAATCTCAGTTCTCAAGCCTTCTCCGTGTCGGCAAGGAGCGTGGTTTAGACTTTTGAAGAGGCAGTCAAATTAAGCTTCAATAATTCAAGTGTTTGAAGTAAACAGTAAAAAAATGAATTTTTTCACTAAATATTAATATGACATGATCGTACTCTACAACAACTAACAGTCCATGTAGCTGACTTTACTTAATGTGGAAAAACTTGATTTTGTTTTGGGTATTACATTATAGGCAATTTGCATAATTTTTACATGTATATTAATACATGTACTGAACCAAATGAGTAGCTTGGTTCATGTGTTACGAGCATGTCTTTATCTTAAAGATGACACGATTGAACTAGGTGTGTTATATTAAAATGGTAGATGTGTATTTGAGCATGTCACTATTTAAAGGGTGATAGGGTGATGTATGGTGTACAATTAAACTAGAAAATATTAGAATGGTGTTCGCTGCAAGACAACAGAGGAAAGAGAAAAATGAAAAGAAGTAGTTTTGAAAAAAATAAAAAAATATGTTTAGTAAAAAAAAATGAATAGTAACACCTTTAGGAAATTTGTATAATAAAGCACCTAAAATGTTGACAATAGTCAGAACCATCCTTTTAAGGTTTGTAAATATTTGAAACCAGAAAATATGCAATAAAACCCCTTAAGTTTTTGACAATAGTCAGAAGCATACCTGATGTTTATAAATATTCGAAGCTAGTGGTGTACGATTAAACAATGGGTGTTCAAAGAACCGACTAAAACCGATGGTTTGGTTATTTTGCTTAGATATTTGGTTTCCTGTATCTTGCAATTTTTTTGGCATGGACTTATCAAGGTTTGAAGGTCGAAACTAAAATAACTGAACGAATCACCTCCATGTATATATTAATGTGGTAATATAGGTGTATCAATGTATGGCGTCGAACTAAATGGGAGCTTTAGTTTAGTTTCATAACTTATAATGGTTTGTTTTTGGTTCCCGAAAAATTGAGAACAATTAGTGGTTTGGTTCGAGGTGAGTGGATGAAGAACACCCTTAAATTGAACTTTTAAAATCTCTTCCCTGAGGTTTGTAAATTCCGTATAACTTGTAAAGCATTTTTAAAATTCGAAAACCGATCTAACTTTTGCAATTTATTGAAAACACCTATTGTTCTTTAATTAGGATAAACCTTTCTCAGCTAAACCTGAGTGAGTGTTAACACAATAATTAATTTGTGATGTGTCTAGAGTAGCCCAAGTTGGGCCTATTGTGCCCAATAACGCCGGTTTCAGACCGGTGTGGCCCAAATTGGCCCTATCGTACCCAATATCACCGGTTTCAGACTGCTGTGGCCCAGGTTGGGCCTATCGTACCCAATAACGCCGGTTTCAGACCGCTGTGGCCCAAGTTGGGCCTATCGTACCCAATAACACCATGTCCTAAGACTAGCAAACGAGCAGAGCAGGACATGGTGTAGCTCTGTTTGGTTCATGATCAGCATTCGGTTTCATGATCTACTGAGCCCAACATGAGCTAACCCATTAAGCTATATAAACATGTGTTCTGTTCAGCGCATATAGGCTTAAATTATCATGTGTTGACCAATCAGCAACTTGTGTTCAGCTTATCTAGCGCAGGTGGTGTTTAGTTTGTACTTGACTCGGCTCAACCAGGTAACAAGCTGAACACACACATGTACTCGCCTTGTTGGTTCTGTTTAGATCGCCCATCAAGTGTGAACCAATCGTGGTCTTTCGGGGTGTATATTCTCTCAAAAGATTATATATATATATATATATATATATATATATATATATATATATATATATATATATATAGAGAGAGAGAGAGAGAGAGAGAGAGAGAGAGAGAGAGAAGAGAGAGAGAAACCAAAAGTAGATTATGAAACAAGAGCCAAAACCAAATCGAAATTGATGATTACGGTTTCTTGAAATCAGGAACTAGAGCCAAAACAGATCAGTTTCGATCCCGGTTAGTCCTAAACAGTTCTAGAACAAAAAAGGTCATTAACAAATTTGAAATTAAAGTAAGAATATGAAACCAACAGTTTAGTTGGTTCCTGATGGAGTTCCGACAGACCTCGAGTCACCGGATAGACTGCAGAAGCAAAACGTAAGTGAGAAGAGAAGAGGAGAAGAAGAAGATGAGTTTTTTCAGTTATCCACAGTGGGTTTTCTTAGAGAAGCTTTTATTGTTGTTTTT
This sequence comes from Brasenia schreberi, assembly GCA_036023115.1. Lineage (NCBI taxonomy): Eukaryota > Viridiplantae > Streptophyta > Magnoliopsida > Nymphaeales > Cabombaceae > Brasenia > Brasenia schreberi. Next base: position 7,592,598 of record JAYKKT010000078.1, on the reverse strand, counting down.
TTTATGTATCATATATTCTCTAAAATAAGCTTAATGTTTGCTTATATAGTAGGTTTTTTCATTTATAACATGTTTTTCAAAATTGGCTTTCTTCATTAAAACATTTATCCTTTTGTAAAGAGACTTTTGCTATCTTTTATAAAGTAAAAACATTTTATTTAAATCTGATTGCTTTTCAAAAAGAGCATATGATACTCTTCTTGTATTTCATAGATGTGTATTATTAAGGCTGAAAAGTGACCATCCAATAACTTACATCTCTCACTTTGACACTTGAAACAAATTATGATATATTGGTTTTCTTCCTACTATTTAATAGATTTTCAAGTTATACATAATTGCAACTTATACATGTTATATGACTTTTCGTAATCAATATTTTTTTCGTGCATAATTGACCACGAGTTTAGGTATATCTTAAACTCATATGTGGAACTTGTTTAGTAAAGAGTTCTTTAAAAATGCTTTTAGTCAATGCGTCAACCAATATATCTTTAGTTGACATATAAAATATAGATATCTCATTTCTTTTAAGTATATCATGAACATAGTGGTGTTTAACTATTATATGTTTGCTTATAGAGCTATCAACTTCACTCTCAATCAAAGTGATTGTTGCATTGTTGTCACACTAAATCACAATTGACTTGTTGACTATATTTAACTCTAAATCACATATGAAGTGATTTATGTAAACAACACTCATTGCAGCCATACTATAAGTAACATACTCAACTTTTTATATATGTAATACTACACAATTTTATTTCTTGCAATCTTAATAAACAATACTACTTTTAAATAAAAATATTTGATCGAAGGCTGATTTGCTAACATCTTTGCACCCAACGAAGTCAGTGTCTAAGTATCTTACCACTTTTAGTTCAGTTGCTTTAAAGCATAATTTTAAATTTTTGTTCTTTTAAGATATCTCAAAATCCTTTTTACAATGACCCAATATTGTCGACCAAGATTACTTTGATATATACTCATAAGACCAATAACAAAATTGCTATATGATTTTGTACAAAACATAACATACATCAAGTTGTTGATAGTTTTTGCATAAGAAATATTAGGTTTGTTTTGTCCCTCACTAAAACAATCAACCTTACTTAGTTTGACTCCTTTAGCAACAAATGTATTTGTAAGTTTACAATCTCTCATTCTAAACTTCTTAAGGATATAATTAATATATATCTCTTCACTCAAATAAAGAAGCTTAAGTTATTTATCACGAACAATGTTTATATCCAAAAATATAGGATGTCTCTCTTATGTCTTTATTTTAAACTTTGAGTTTAACCTGACTTGATTTTAACAAGCATCTCATTCTCATTCCTAGTCAATAATATACTATTTACATATAATGATAGAATGATAAAATGACAACCATTGTTTTATATATATATATATATATATATATATATATATATATATATATATATATATATATATATATATATATATATATATATATATATATATATATATATATATATATATACGCAATAGTCTGGTTCATTAGCCACAAACCCAAACTCTAATATGATATTTTGAAAAGCTAACTCTTATTGACGAGGTGATTGTTTTAGGTGAGATTTTTTCAACCTATATACTTTATCTCCTTAGCCTTCAACACATACCTCTTAATTGCTACATATAAATGATTTCATTTAAGTCACCATTTAAGAATGTAGTTTTTACATCAAGTAAATATAAATCATAAAATACATAAATAGCCAGAATAATTCTTATAAAACAAATTTCACAATAAGAGAATATACATGTACATAATCTATCTCCTTCTTTTCAAAAATATCTTTGCAATAAACCTCATATTAAACTTGTCAATTGTTTCACAAAATTTATATTTTTTAAGAACTCACTTACATTCTATGGCTTTTCTTTTTTTGAGAAATTTGTCAATTTCTAAACTTGGTTTTTCTCAATTGATTCTATTTATTTATTTTTCTCAATTGAATGAGTCAGATAAGTTTATAGTTTATTGATAAGTCAAGTATAAGTCAACTTATATAAATTTACTGAATTACACATTGATAAATGTGATAATCCATTAAATAAGCGGTATGACCATAGGTCTTTTATGTCCACTTAAAGTTTTAATTTGTTTAAGGTCATTTAGATAAGTATCAATGGCCAAAAATGATGATGGTCTAGATCCACTAGATTATTAGTGTTATCACCATTTTCAAGGATGTCATTCTTATATCTTCTAAGAACTTAACATCTCTACTTTCTATTAAACTATGATCCTTGTTATGAAATCTATAACCTTTGCCGCCTTTTATAATATAGCCTTACAAAATACTTTATTTAATATATACATTATTTTAGTTATTGTTTCTCTTCAAAACCCTAAGAAGTGAATTATCTATTAACATAAATCTAGTCATATTTAATGGGGTTATGTTATATCTTTTAGTTATATCATTTTATTGAGGTGTGTTGGATACGATATTTCGTTTTGAAATACCAAAGTCTTTACAGTATTTTAGAAATTCTATAGAACTGTATTCACCACCTCGATCAGACCTTAAAACTTTAATTGTTTGTCCTAGTTAATTTTTAATTTCCTACTTATATTCTTTAAATATATCAAGTATCAAATTTATATGTTTGTAAATAATATAAATGTTATAAATAAATAAAAAATCATGATAAGACCTTACCCTAAAAGGTACACATATATGTGTTTGAATAATTTTTAATAAGGTTGTAGTCTTAATTATTTTTTTAAATAATATTTTTTAATAATTTTTTCTTATATACAAGTTTCACATTTATTAAAAGTGTTTTCTTAAAACTAAGGTAAGAAGTAAAAGTTGGTTAATTTTCTCCACTTATTCAAACTTATATGCCCCAACCTTTTATACCATACATTTACTTCAATAGTAAATACATAATCAATATAAGCAAAAGATAAAACTTAATTTTTATTAATTTTTAGCTTAAACAAACTATGCTCAAAATAAAAAAAAACCAAAAAAACTATCCTATCATATTTTTCTATAGTGACTTTATCAATGACAAATCTAACTACAAATCCTTTCTTAAAAAGAATAGGTAAAGACATAATTGTGCCTAATATATGGCATAATTAATACATCAATAAATACAACTAATGTGCCTCCTACAATGATCTTAAATGACCCGACCCCTAAAACATCAGTAAAAGAGTTATTTTCCATATACTCTTGATGTTCCCAAAGTTTGTATTCCTCCAGTTTATAGCTCCCTTTTTGTATTTAAAGATGTGCAAGGTATCTCCAAAATCAATCAACCAACTAGTCACATGATGGTCTAAGTACAAACACTTAGAAATAATGTAGATTATATGTCACTTCTCCTTCGAGCCGTGATACTAAGTGTTGTCACCATAATTCTTGTTGCGATAGTCCCTTTTGAGGTACCCCACTTTACCACAGTGAAAACACTTGATTCAAAAAATAGGTTCCTTTAATTTCTTGAAACTTTGAACACCATTTTTGTTATATTTGCTAAACTTTTATTTAACTTTCTTTTATTTTTGTTGTTCTTCGAACTAGACCCTAAATCATCTTAAAGAATTAACATTTTTTTTCTTACCCTTGTTCTACAATTATAAGTTCCAATAGAAGTTCACAAAGGGTGAAGCTAGATTCAAAGTATAAAGGTTGTGATTACCATATTCTAAGAAGGAAGAAAATTATTTAAGATAATTAATATTTGTATGAGTTCTAGAATTAATTGATTTTGCTATAGTTAAATTCCTAGCCAACATTTAATTTACGTGTTCAACTACATTAACTTATTTTTTTATTTTATAATAATTATATTTTTCAAGGAGCAATTAGACATACAATTTTATTGTAATATCATATTTAGCTATTATAGAATCAAATAAATTTTTTATTATTTTATTTTTCTAAAAAATCTTAATGAGACCGTCCTCCATACATATATATATATATATATATATAAGCATAATAGTCCTTACTATTGTATCATCCTTTATAAAGGTTTTATATTTTTTTTTTCTAATAATCTAGTCATGCACTAATTTACAAATATTTTCAGGCACCTGTCTATAATATCTATATAGATTGTAAGTATCATTTTAAAAATACTTATGAATTTTCTATATAAAATGGAAAGCAAGTTTTCAAAAATTTTAGACAAAAAGTAGAGGGTAATAATGTAATTTTCCTCACCTATGTAAATATGCTTGTATGGTAGTCTTGAAAATTTTGTAAAGTATTATGGGCAGAAATGTAAAAATATAACAGAAGACAATTTTGTAAATTGTAAAAACAATAAAGGCTCAACAGTAAAAACAGACTCGAAATATTTTTATAATAACTTTGAAACAAGTGAGACAGAAACGTAATTTACCTTATGGGACAATACCCAATAACTTACAGTTCCATCCTGATCCTGATTGTATGAAAGGCGGAACCAAAACCGAACGATCCCTGTTTAACCGGTTCTGATTACAGTTGGTTCTTAACCCGATTCAGTATCGGTTGGAAACGTTGGGTGTGTTAACAAACCTATCACGTCTAAATCGCGTGTCTAACTCAGGTTGTGCCCTCAGTTTGCCCTTTGCTCAGCCCGAGCCAACAAGCTGAATATAGACAGGGCATTTGGTTGGCGAATACACCATAGAGTCCCGTTTTATTTATTTTGGTTCTACGATTTACCAGCCTTGGCCCGATATCGACCGGCATTTTGTACTTTTTGCAGTTGCTGCGCTCAAAGAGATCTGAAGCAAATTGGGGAAAGGGGACCGAATTTTACAATGGATCCTTGCTCAGGGAACGAGGGATGATGGATCACTCCTGGTTTGGACCCAATCACACGGTAACAATGTCACAAACGATTGCACTTTTCAGAACCGGACTGCGTGCCACGTCGTAAGCATGTAAACCCGTTTGGATCCTATTACCAGTCTATACTTGCTAATTCCATAATGTTCGTTAATTAGTATTGTATGTTGATTCATGCAGCGTTTTAAGGAGCCAAAATCTGAACGGTTCGCTCCCTGAAGAGTTGAGCAAACTCACCCAGTTAACCGTACTGTAAGTTAATACTTGATATTCATTTTTTTTTGTTTGATTTGGTTGCTTGTCTGGCATGCTAGGGTTTTTTAAACTGTACGCTTCTTGGCGTTCATCGTATTAATATGTGACCGCATCCACCGCTAGAACAGCTCTTCCATGTGGTGCACATGAATAGATACAAAGACGGGGTCGATGGATTCTTTGTTTCCACATGTCCAGCAGTTAACTCACAATAAGCTAGATCATTCTTCTTTCCAATTATGGTCTTCCTCTTCCAAATTTAGTTTTTCGTACCTTGTTTGAGTTCTTCTTTTGATCTTCTTTCTATATGTCCAAATCATCTTAAACGATATTATCTCAATTTTATCCAATATTGGTGCCACTCCTAATTTATTTCTAATAACCTCCTCATGTATACGGTGTTTTGTTTGATATTCTCTAATTTTATCCTATATCGGGTGTCACTCCTAATTTGTTTCTAATAACCTTCTCATGTATACGGTCTTTTCTCGTACGACTACTCATCCATCTCAGCATCTTTATTTATGTTACATACATCTTTTGTATATGTTGATGACTAACTTTCCAACACTCAAAACCATAAAACATGACAGGTCTAATTGCTACTTTATAATATTTACTTTTTAACTTTAATGGTATCTTCTTATCACAAAATACCTGATGTTCCTTTCCATTTTAACCAACCAATATTAATTCTATGGGTAACATCTCCATCAATTCTTCCATCACTCTTAAAAATTGACCCTAAGTATTTAAAACTTTCCTTTAGAGGGATACAATATGTGTCAATTTTAATTTATATGTCTTATGAAGTAACCAAATGATCAAACTTACATTCCATATATTATGTCTTTGTTCTACTAAGTCGGAGGCCTTTGCTTTCTAATGTTTCTCTCCATAGTTCCAATTTTCTATTAACTTTTTTCTTAGACTCCTCCACTAACACAATGTAATATGCAAATAACATACTAAGGTACTTCATCTTGAATATGTTTTGTTAACTCATTAATCACCATTATAAATAAGTATAGACTTAAAGTTGATCCTTCATGTAACCCAATATTAACTTCAAAGAAGTCTCGTTCCTTTATGAGTCCTCACACATATTTTTGCACCATCGTACTTGTCTCTTATAAGGTTAATGTATGTCAATGGGGTACTTCTTTTTTCCAAGGTTCTACAAAGAACCTCCATCGGTACCCTATTGTAAACTTTTTTAGATTAATAAATATCATGTGAAAGTCTTTCTTTTTTGCTCTAAAATATTCCATAAAACGTCTCAAAAGGTGAATTGCTTCAACAGTAGATCTGTCTAGCATGAATCCAAATTGGTTCTCTATTGTACTTACTTGTCTTAACCCATGTTCGATAATTCTTTCCCATAATTTCATAGTATGGCTCATTAACTTGATACCTCGATAATTCGCACAATTTTGAATGTCTTTCTTGTTCTTATATATGGGTATAAGTGTACTCGCTCTCCATTCGTAAGATATCTTTTGGTTTCTCCATATTTCATTAAATAGTCTTGTGAGCCAAGTGATTCTTATTTCTTCTAGTATTTTCCAAACTTCTATAGGAATATTGTATGGTCCTACCGATTTACCACCCTTCATATGTTTAAGAGTCTCTTTGACTTCATTCTTTTGCATACGTCAGTAGAAATTGTGGTTTATATACTTTTTTGATTTGGTTAACTCTCCTAAGTTAATACTATCTTTATTTTCATTAAAAAGCTTATAAAAATTCATGGCTTTACCATTTATGTAACAGTTTTCATTATTTTGAGGAAGTAATTAACCTATTATATTCTCCTCTGTAACGAAAACCTTATTCTTTTTGTTTGTTTTAATACAGGGTAGTTGAAGCTAACAAACTCGAAGGGTCACCTCATCCCGAATTGGGCAAGTTAACCAACATAACGAGACTGTACACAGTGTTACTGCTTGGATTTGAATTATAGTCGCTTTGTCATGCAGACTTCTAATCCATAACTATTGGCCTTGGCCACCACGCATCATGAACTTGGGAGGCATGTTCCTCTTCTACTTGGGTTTTTACGGAAGGCTCAACGAACAGTACTAGTTCTTTTCTTTTCTTTGTTAGGCTGCAACAATGAGACTTCTCTTAAGTAATAGAATAAGACTGCCGTTGATGTTTGGTTTGTCAATGATAGGCTTGGGTAGTTAACAAAATTGGCTAGCTAAATCTGCTTTTGGGTATGCAGGTTTCTGAATTCAAACAAGTTTACAGGAGAGTTGCCTTCAACATTAGCTAATCTCACAAACATGAGAGACTTGTAAGTTGTCTGGAGAGTTTCCTAAGCTTTTCTTTTGATGAACTTCACACTATAAACTCTTATCACAACATCACCGGAAAGATACCTGACTTCCTTAAGAACTGGAACCAACTGAATCGCATGCAAGTTTGTGCTTAATTTTAAACCTTGTGTGGATTTATTGAAGTTGAGTTTTGTAGTTAATCCAGTTGAAACAGAGTGCAGTCTCCATTTGGACCATTCTTCATGCTTTCCAAGTTTTATGCCCATTTCCCTTTCTTTCTTCTTTTACTTTTGTATCCGTTCCTCCCTCTAGGTGGAGAGTGACAATGCCTTACTACAACTCTGAAGCAAATGTGGTGATCTGATTTTCCTTTCTGAACTTAGGATGATCATGGGCACATCTATGGAAGGACCCATACCTTCCGGCATATCTGCATTGGTTCAATTGACCAGACTGTAAGTTTAACAGGACAAATTCCAGGGTCTTTGTCTAGTATTGCATCCTTAAACTTTATGTAAGTAATAGCTCATGAGCGTTTCTTTAGACTTTGCTATATTTCTTGTATACCATGGGATAATGTACTCTTGCTCTTGTAGGTTCCTCCGTAACAACAAGCTGACCGAACCATTGCCTGAATGGATCATTAAAAGCAACAAAAACTTGTAAGATCCGTAAGTCTTGTCTCTGGGGTTAATTCAATATACTGAAAGACAAGTAGCTCTCAAGCTTGACGCACCTAATGCAAATATCTTATCATAATCCTGGGGTTTTGCTGCTGCCTTATGTCTTCTGAACTGAGTGAAGTTTTGACTATTATAAATCAAACACTTTTAGGATGTGTATGGGCCCTGAACTAAAACATGCAATATGAGTAGACTGTTGACCCATATGCTCTTGCCACATTTCTTCACAGTTCTCCCTCACTGCATTTTCCTTATATTTTGTTGAAATCTTCCCTTCAAATTGTAGTCAATAAAACATGATGTTGCATTTAGAGTTAAATGCTAATACGACTTAAGATTGAGCTTAATGGCAATTAAGAGTCCATGTAGCCGACCCCGCTTAATGTGAGAATGGGCTTGGATTTGGTTGGCTCCCATCAAATGAAGCTCCACACCTTGGTGTCTTGGGATTACAAGACACTTCCTTGAAACTCTTTATGTGCTTAGCTTGATTTATTAATTCCAAGGCCACTAAATCAAGCAAGTTGGAGTCTTGGACTATCCGCTTTCAATTATGTCTCCTGCTTAGACTCCTTCCCTAAAATATTTGGGGGCACATCCAACTGTTTTGACTAAGACATTGTTTCAGTCCTGATAAGCATACTGACTGGCAGCTAAGATCTACAGGGATTTATCAGAAAATGCTTTTACAGGAGCAAGTCCGTCATCTTTCCCCCATTGCACTGTGTAAGAATAAATTCCTTTCTTAAAATTTGATTCCACTTCTTTGAGGAACTTGGTTTGTTGGTTATGCCACATAAGACACTGGTGCTTGTTGCTTCAGGAACCTCCTATCCAGCTACTCTTCTACAGATGACAACTTATAAGATATCAAATTTCTATCTTGTAGTGTTATTCTGCCCATATAGATTATACGTTTTAGATCATTCTGAGCAAACCAGTATTCTCTATTTATATTGGGTACTTTGTTTTGTTGAAGAATAGCAAAGGAACTGGTCTCTGGTCCTATTGGATCCATATATGGTCCGATAGGAGCCGCATGGTGCAACATTTACTAAGTAGGGGCATATTAGGAATTCAAGTTAGAAAACATTATAAAATAAAACCCTATACTATTAGGTGACTCGAGGAAAAGAAAGGAGAGAGAGAGAGGGTGACCACTAAGGAAGTGGCGCCTACTCTCAACCCCTTGTAACTCCACAATTTTAAGAAATTGATTGATTATTTTTCATTCTTTGTATTGTGTGTGATTTTCTCTACATGGTATCAAAGCCTAATCCGTGGGATTAGGGCTTCACGGTGAACATGCACCAGAGTATATATCCAGAGGGTTAGTGTTTACCCAAGAAGCAACTAAGAAAATAGGTGGAAGCGGCCCTGCACCAACCCAAGCAAAGATTAAAAAAGAAAATTCAAGAAAACTTTATATCATGACCTAGAGTAAGGGGGGCACGATCATGACTGAAAAGGGAAAATGTTGGAAACTGCAGAAATATTCAATATTGACAAAAGTAAAAGATTTGAGATTATAAGTATCAAATTGGATGGAAGAAACTATTTAGAGTGGGCGAGGTCTATTGAATTGGTTGTATTCGCAAGAGAAAAATGAGAATATATTATAGGAAAAATTTTCACACTAGGCTTAATTGATCCTAAATACTCTCGATGGCATAGAGAAAACAGTGTGATAAGTGTGTGGTTAATACAATCTATGATTCCCTCTATTGGTGGTACCTTCGTGTTCTTAGAATCGGCCCATGAAGTATAGCCAAGAAGTATAAAATCATTGAAAAAATTAAGAAATACAAACAAGGTAGTCGATCGGTCTGTGAATACTATGTTGAACTTCGTGGATTATGGGAAGAGTTATCATTCTATTAATGTTAAAATTTTATGAAAGACATGAAAAATTTGAAGAAATATAAATTTTCAACTTATGAAGGTGTGAAAAATAATATCTTAAGTAAGAAAAAACTTTCTTCACTTAGTATAATTTATACTCTGCTATTAAAGGAGAAAGATAGAAAATGTTTAGAAAAAGAAGAAAAAATAAACAACTTAGAAACTGCTGGATTTAGAGGTAGAGGAGGACATGGAAGAGGAACAATTCAATAGTCATATGATGATAAAGATAAATTTTTCTGCACTCATTGTGGAAGATAAGGCATATGCATGAAACCTGTTGGCAGTTGATTGGTCGACCAACTTATAATCAAAACCAGCCAACTAGAACTCTCTTTAGTGACCAATATGAGAAAAGTGCAATAGAGGGTAGACAAAACTCAATGGTTGAAATGTAGAAGAGGATAGATGAATTGGAGTCTCGACTTGTAGAATACGAGAAGGCCTCCACATCATCCATCACTGATCCCCATGGCACTATAGTGTACCCATTCTCATTTATGATGTTGGTAATCATTCTATGTCTAATTTCAAATTTTGGGTTATTGACTTAGATGCCACATATCATATGGTGAGAACCAAATCATATTTTCAAGACCACCACCCAATTCAGAAAAATATTGGAATCAAAATGGTTGATTGGTCTAACACTCCTATTATTGGAAAAGGGAGTATAGTTATATCTTTGAAAATTCTACCTAATGTCCTACATGTTCCTCTCCTCTCAGTTAATTTACTTTTTATACATGCATTCACTAGAGATTCACATTGTTCAGTGACCTTTGATGCTACTCACTGTGTCTTTTAGTAACCGAAGACAGGAAGGATCTGTGGTTAGAGTAGCATGAAGAGAGGATTGTATTTCTATGAGGAGACTAGCATCACTGAAAATGGATCGGCCGTTATTTTTGAAAATGAAAAGCATGTCTTACTTTTTAGCACCAATGATTGGGATATTTACACTCCCTAGAATCAAATTTTTGTTACCAAAATTTAAGAATTATAATGACTTTATTTTGAGATATGAAACTTGTCAGAAGGCAAAACATCATCGTGCCTCCTTTCTCATAAATGAAACTCGATCTTTAAAATCCTTTGAGATTGTGCATTCAGATATTTGGGGACCATACTCTATTATTGCTTTATATGGCTATAAATACTTTGTTTCATTTATAGATGACTGCACTAGATTTTCTATGGTTTACCTTATGAGATCTAGAGATAAAATCATAAATATTTTGCCAATATATTGTGAATTTATTCATACACAACTTTAGCTGCCCATAAAAACTATACGCAATCATAATGAGGAGAGTATATGAGTAATTCTTTGAACTCATTCTTTCTCATTAAAGGTATTTTACATCAAATTTCATGCTCATATTCTCAACAACAGAACAAAGTTTTTGAAAGGAAGAATAAACATATATTTAAAGTGGTAAGAACATTAATCATTGAATATAACATGCCCAAATTTTATTGGGGGAACTTGTATTAATAGTTGTCTATCTTATAAATTATATGCCTAGTGGTGTTCTTAATGTAAACTCTCTGTTTCACCTACTATGTCCAAACCAAAAACAATTTCATGTTCGCTTAAAAATCTTTGGTTACACTTATTTTGTACATGTACATAAAACTGCTAAGGATAAACTTGATGCTAGAGCTATTAAATGTATCTTCTTGGGATACTCTTTCACCCAAAAATGATACAAATGTTATGATATAGAAAATAGAAGATTTTGTGTTACTATGGATGTGACATTTTATGAGAAAGTTCCATTTTATGAGAACAAGGACAATCAATCAACCAGTAACCATCCTCTTGTGGTGTTGTCGATCATGCCTTTAGGTGAAGTTACAATAAATGAGATGGATATATAGGAAACCATGCCGCCAAAAGGGGGTGAATGAAAAACTTATTATAGAGGAGAAAGAAAAGTCGTCATGCAAAACCAAGATGCTACCTTGGATCAAGATCCTCACCCTTAAACAATTCCTTCACTTCCTCAAGTAATATCTAATACTTCTAATATTTTTGATGATTTACCTATTATATTAAGAAAGGAAATGGGGTTGCTACATATCCATTACATCAGATGATATCATATACTAATTTTCGAACATAATATCACTTATTTGCTCACAGTCTTAAGAGTTTTAAAGAGACAAATTAAAATCCCACATGACGTGATGTCATGGATGAGAAAATTAAAGCAATGGAATAAAACTAAATGTAGGTTATTTGAGACCTTCTACCAAATAGGAAAACTGTAGGTTGTAAGTGGGTATACACTATTAAATTTAATGTAGATGAGAGTATAGAGAGGTATAAATCTCGATTGGTTACTAAAGGTTATAGTCAATCATATGGAATTGACTATAATGAGACATTTAACTCAGTAGCAAAAATGAATACTATTCGAATTCTTCTAAATATAGCTCTGAATCGTAAGTGAAAATTATGGCAGCTTGATGTTAAGAATATATTCATTGGAGACCTTAATAAAGATATTTATATGAATCTATAAATAGAATATAATCAGAAAGCCTCATTCAACAAGGTATACAAATTGAAGAAATCTTTCTATGGGTTAAAACAATCTCCTAGGATATAGTTTGAAAAATTTAGTGAAGGGATTCTTGGCTTGGGATTCAAAAGAAGTGTAAGTGATCATACTTTATTTATAAAATAGGGAAAGAAAAATATTTTATTGGTTGTATACGGGGATGATATAATCATTATAGAGGATGATATTAAAGGAATCACCGCTTCTAAAGAAGAAACTGCATTATTTATTTAACTTGAAGGACTTGGGGAAGTTGCATTACTTCCTACGGATTGAGATCATTAGAAAAAATAAATTTTTTTATGCCAAAGAAAGTATATCTTGACTTATTAAGAGAGACCAAGATGGAGGATTATCGTGTGTACCATACCAATTGAAATAAAAAAGGATCCAATTAGTATAATTGAAAAACCATTTGAAGACGTGGGTAGGTATCAAAGGATAGTGAGAAAACTTATATATCTCACTATTACCAGGCCAAATATTAGCTTTGCAGTGAACTATGTAAGCAGATGGATGCATTCCCCTACAAGGCATCATATGAATTCGGTATTTCATATCATAAGATACTTGAAATCCTCTATTACTCACGGTTTGTTGTATTCATATAATCATTCTCTAAGAATCAAAATTTATATTGAGTTGGTGCGGCTGAATATAGAAGATCATGAGGCTATTTACTATGTGTGGGAGGAAATAGTGTTCTGAAAAAACAAGAAATCAATTATTGCTAGATCCACATTCCCGTAGTAGCAGCGAGCGAAATGGGAGCAGCCTAAACTGTGAAAACGGGGTTGTGGGAGAGCAATATAAGCGTCGTGCTGCTAGGTAGAAATTTCATTCTTCTTTATAGTTATTCCCCTACCGATTGTTGGACCGGCGCCCAGACGCTCAGCCGCGTCAGGCGGTCGTAGATAGTAGGGCAACTTTGCATATTGCATCTAATCCTTTATTTCACGAAATAACTAAGCATGTTACAACCTGTTGCTTAAAGAGAACTTTGGATAAGTTCGGAGTTATGATCATTTAGGTCCGAACTTGAGAGGGCGTGTAGAAGAATAGCAAAGGAACTGATCTCTACTCCTATTGGATCCATATCTGGTCCAATAGAAGTCGCATGGTGTAACATTTATTAAGTAGGGGCATATTACGAATTCAAGTTAGAAAACATTATAAAATCAAACCCTACACCATTAGGCAACTCGAGTGAAAGAAAGGAGAGAGAGAGAGGGTGGCTGCCAAGCAAGTGGCGCCGACTCTCAACCCCTTCTACGTTTTTCAGAAATTGATTGATTATTTTTCATTATTTGCATTGTGTGTGATTTTCTGACACTCTTCCTTGTCCATTACATTGAAGCTGTAAACTGGTTATGTTGATGATAACATTCCTTGATTACATAACTTAGTAAGCATACACTGACAGACTCTTCCTTGTCCATAAACTGAGGATCTGTGTATACACTCAATGGAACTAAATATGAAGCAGACATGGACCAGAGGGGAATATCTGCATGCCACATTAGTCCACAAGAAAATTGGGCCTTTACCAGTACTGGGACCGGCATGGATGGTAAAGAGCACAGATATCTAGTATCCAATACAAGCACAATTTTGATGAGAGATCCAACACTATACATGACATTTTTTCATTATTTGCATTGTGTGTGATTTTCTGACACTCTTCCTTTCCATTACATTGAAGCTGTAAACTGGTTATGTTGATGATAACATTCCTTGATTACATAACTTAGTAAGCATACACTGACAGACTCTTCCTTGTCCATAAACTGAGGATCTGTGTATACACTCAATGGAACTAAATATGAAGCAGACATGGACCAGAGGGGAATATCTGCATGCCACATTAGTCCACAAGAAAATTGGGCCTTTACCAGTACTGGGACCGGCATGGATGGTAAAGAGCACAGATATCTAGTATCCAATACAAGCACAATTTTGATGAGAGATCCAACACTATACATGACTGCACGTACCTCACCAATCACCATGACATATTATGGCTTGTGCCTCCAGAAGGGGAACTATACTGTGCGATTACACTTTTCTGAAATATTGTTCACTAGTGACCAAACATATAATAGTCTTGGAGTGCGTGTTTTTGATGTATACATTCAGGTGAATAATCAGCTTGTGATATCAAATAGTCTCTCATGCTGTGTATTGATTCTGATCTCTTCCGAAGCAGCACAAAAGAGTACTGGCGATTTTCAACATTGAAAATGAAGCTGGCGGAACGGGAAAAGAAATTGTTAAAGAGTTTCATTGCTGAAGTGACAGGAAGCACTGTAGAGATCAGCTTCTATTGGGCAGGAAAGGGAACTCTTGTATTTCCAAATAGAGGAGATTATGGACCCCTGGTTTCAGCCATTTCAGTGATACCCAGTAAGTTTGCTTATCCTGAACAGTTTTGCATTGTTTCTTAATAAACCCATGCAGCTGTTAATTGAAGAAAGGTACTCGCTGCTGTCTAACTTAATGTTAACCTCAACTAAGCTTTTCCATACACTAGGTGCAGTTAGATAGAGGTGAAACAGGGGGATTCACTGCAAGGTACCCCGTCCAAATGCCAATCTCATAGTCTATGCATACACTCGTACTTAAATCCACGTAAAAATATATACCGTTTGATTGACATGATAAATAGGAGATATTTGAATTTAAAATACATTTAAAGAGAAAGTACAAAAAGTACCCTAATACTTTTGTCTTGTAAAGTAAGATCTCCGCCATTGATGATGTTGATTAAATGAAAGAGATATTTTAGTAGATTTTAGCATGAAATTGTATGGGCATGTACCAATATATATATTTGTTGCACATGCTTCAGTATCATACCATATAGCTTGACGACTCAGATGCCTGCGTTCAGCTTGGTTAAGCCACAAACCAAACACGGATAAGCTTACCATGAGCCGAACTGAGCAACCACAAGCAGCTCAGTTTGTTTACCAATTCTAGTTTTTAGTAAAACCTTGTCTTGACTAAGTGCCGTACCTCAGATCCTTCCTATCCATCATGGTTAAGTGGAAAATTTCAGAAACTCTAACCGGTGGATATCGTGGTTGAAGTGTTGCTAGCTGTTTTTAACCAATCACTCACATGTCGGCTACACCGTAAGAGAGCAAAGAACATAATTTATTTGTTCGTTACTTCCTTAAAGATGTAAAAATTTGAGAGAAGAAACGGTGCATGTGGCATGATATGTCAACAATATTACATGCTCGTACATGCAAACAAATCTCAAGCATTGGTATTTGGATTAAAAAATCAAAACATTTTTTTAATTAATTATGTCTACATAAAAGGATTTAGTATACTTTTTGCTTTTAAAGTTTAAATATCAATTATCTATCTTATAGATTTGACCGTTAAATTTGTTTTAATATGTTAGCATATAAAGTTGTATATATATAGAGAGAGAGAAAGAAATTGATATATGCTAACACATTCAAGTGCTAATAAATTCAAATAAATTTGTATAAAGGTACTTTTATTTTTTACATTTCAATCATCCAATGATTATGATTTATTTGGAACATGTACCGGTTTATCTCTCTCTATATATACCTATTATTGACTCAAGAGCGTCACATGACGATTATTTTGCAAGTTTGTAACTAGGAAATCTATATCGAATTTGAGGGTTTTATTTTGGAAGCTCTAGTCATTGTTGTTGGTGGGAGTTCGGACCCCGAGAGGGTGCATGTGTGGGTGTGGGTTGGGTTCTTGTAACAAATCTTTTTTTTGTCAAATTAACTGAAATGGGGAGTAGAGAAGTCCCAAAAGGATCACCCTTCCCAATGTCTTGTACTATATCAATTGCCTTGGAAATATCCGCGGTTCCAAGCAAAGGAAGTATTGATAAGAGGTGATCTCCGCAGACACCTCTGACCTGTCTTCTCCTACAGCGTCCTACATTACTGGAAATCTATCTGCTTGGAGATAAAAGCCAAAGAGAATGAGAGAGACTCGATGTTTTTTGGGACGGAGTCGGTCAGATATTTATATACAAGCGAAAGCTACGTGCCATGAATTCACATCCATTTGCAGTACCACAAAGACTTTGGGACACCCAATTTCCATTTGTTTTTAATCCAAAACAGATCCGCACTAAACTAACCTCATACTCCTCGAGTCTTCTGTTTTCTCCATAGCCAGAAAAAGATCTAGCGTCTCCTTTCCCTCATAAAACAAAACAATCTAGCTTCTCCTTGTATCTTTTATCATTCAAAGCCCACAAATTAGCCTCCACTGTGATTTCCTTCAAGCAGATTCCGAGGAATCCGTCTTCATTCTCACGAAATCCTCTCGATTTCCAGCAATTGGAGTTGTTGGTCTTGCATTTTTTGGGCAATCAATATGGGTGGTGGGTTGTTGGTTCAAATTGGGAAGCCAGAATTTAGATGGTGGGCTAATGACTTGGCTCAACAAACGCCTTGTTGTATTTACAAGTATAAAAGGTTCCCTTCTTCGTCGGCTTCCCCTCGTTTGACTAAGTTTACATGCCGTGCTCGTTACACAGCTTCTGCTACTTCATCTTCATCGTTCGTATCATCAACTAAGGCTACTTCAAAAGATGGTAAGTTTCCTTCCTCCTTTCCACTAAAATACATAAAGGGTGATCCATTGAAGCGAAAAGAAGAAGGAAATCAAGGGATGTATTGGTCAACCAGATTATTTTGGAACTGTATTACATTTGTATATTGCATTATGAATAAAATTCCTGTCTTTTTCTCTTAGAATTAAACGAAAACCAAAACCAAGTATTTCCCACTCTGCGTGGACTGGCCTACATGGATTTTAGTAGTTGTTGAGCTCGATCTCATGTCGTATTAGATTGACTCGAGTTCATTTGAAAAACTTTCAACGTTTAGCTTACCGTTGAATGCTGAAATCTTTTAAACCATGATTTGTTATGCAGGAGCTTTAAGTGTTCTGGTATCTCTAGATGAAATGGCATCTGCATCAATAGCTATTGACAAGAGTGGTTCCATCACTGGCAGTGCTTATGATTTCAAGGGTGCAACTACATCACTTATCTCTGGACCATTGCCTAACTCGAAAAAGGTGACTCTTGTGAGGCACGGCCTTAGCTCCTGGAATGCCGAAAGCCGGATTCAGGTGTTGCATCAAATGAATTTCTCAAACTCTTATTTAAGTAGATTAAGCCATGGGAATTTTATCATGTATTTGCATTTTTAGTTTTCTGAATTCCCTGATATAGTTTATAGCGGTTTTCTGCTTGCTTCTTGTGCTTCTGCTTAAAAAGAAAAAAAAGGAAAAAGATGCCTCCGTGGGCATTCTTTATCAGAGTATCACGATTTATCACGTTTGCAGAAATGAAACTTCAGTGAATATGTATTGCTGTGTTAGAAAGAAGATAAGATATGATAAATATACGTACTATATCCACTAAATGTTCAGATCAACAAGAATACTCCGGTATACGAAGAACTTGTTTCCCAACTAATTTGCATTCGATATTATTGATGAGACTCACAATGACTTTGATTATGCAATTGAATTTGTGATTTGCGGCAGCCAGAAGATCAGTTCGTACATTGTTTCTCTCTCTCTCTCTCTCAGGAGTTGAAATGTCATTCTTAATGATTGATTCTCAAAAATTCTTGTAGAATGAGGTCATGTTTGTATTAACTTCAACATATCAATTAACTAAACCTGCCAAACCATCGGCTCCAGGGAAGTTCAAATCTGTCCATCCTAACAGATGCTGGAGAGCAACAGGCTGAGAAATGCCGCCGGGCATTATCTAATTTAAGTTTCGAGTGTTGCTTTTCAAGTCCAATCTCACGCGCTAAGGTGTGTAACTGCTTTTTCTGCACGGTGACAAGGAAAGGGCACTCTTCTTTTAAATTCCAGATGCATATACCAGTTGGGTTTATTTACACTTTTCAATGCTAGGTGTGTAATACAGAGTAGCGCCGAGCTTATATGGCAAGAAAACAAACCACCACTCATCTTCCTTGAATCACTAAAAGAGGCAAATCTGTATTTTCTGGAGGGAATGAGAAATGGTGTGTATGCTGTTATATTGGTTACAAATTTTACCTATACCTTTTGCATACTTTAGTACAGAGAAACGGGTGTATGTCTTAAGCCTTTCATCTCTTTAAGATGAACAAAGAGGATGCATCGGTTTGCATACACCAGCTTCTCCTTCAGTACATCCATGAATAATGCAGTATATGTCTGCGGACAGCTGATGCTCAGAGGGAATACCCGGAATTATATACTGCATGGAGGGAGGATCCAGCTAATTTTAATGTGAATGGGATCTACCCTGTCCGGGATCTGTGGGGAACTGCCAAAGACGCTTGGAAAGAAATCTTAATGACCCCTGTAAGCTGATTTTGATTGACATTAGAATGATCTGTTCCGTGTTATTACTGTTTCAGTCTCACTGTTTCAAATTCAAAGACTAAATCTAACTGCTTTTCTATCAGGGAGAAAACTTTCTGGTTGTGACTCATAAGTCGATCTTGCGTGCCTTGATATGTACAGCACTTGGCCTGGGTCCAGAGAGGTTAGTCTGTTCTTTGCCTGATCTTCTTTATGTTAAAACAATGTGTTCATCACTCTCATTTCTTTGCTTGTCATCATAAAATTGGCATAACAATGGTGTCAATAAGAAACCTTAAATTAGAATCTTACGTGCTTATCCAGGGAGAGGGAGGGAGAGAGATTTTTCTAGTTTGTAGGCTGATATACAAGAAAATGTATTCAAGCAAGTATGCAGGAAGATGTGCTTGTTTTTAGTTACCAAATTCTTACAGTGATAAAGTGATACGAGATACATGTTACGTCACATACACATTTCTAGAAGTGTTGCGCATCTATGTCGGACACTCCACACCCATATTTCTTCAATGTCTACTCATCACTATATATATATATATTATAATTTAAATATCTTCTAGTGCTATGACACCAAGACACTTTATCAATATTGATTCATTATTACTTTTTATTTTAGTGAATCAACTTATGAGAGGCGATGGTTTTTTGTTTGGTTTCATAAGATATTATGAATTATTTATAGTACTACATATATAAATGATACTTATATAGCTGTATCCCCACACCCATGACTTTTAAAAATTGCCGTATCCTGAATTTGCATCCACAGCCCCATCCACTACCGATGTGACATAGGATATTTGGATGTTCAATTTGTTTGGTTATAACCATGTGAAGGTTTAGCATAACAGTGGTAAATTCCTTCATTATAAAAACTTTTCTAGGATCCAACAATCATAAATCCCATGCTGCTTTTCAAACACATGTTTTTCATGTACTTATAACTTTCTTACAGTTCAGAAATCATGAAGGCGTGCTCGTAATTAGAATATAGGCCAAAATAGGTTTCATTGAGAAATATTAATTATTTAAAATGTGTTTTTCCTCTAGAGGCATGTGCTAACTTAGAAGATTATTCTGTTTGTTGGTTTATGCAGATTTCGTGCGATTGACATTAATAATGGTGGAATCTCAACCATTGTCTTCAACAAGCAGGGAGAAGCTATGCTCCTGAGCTTAAACCTGACTTCTCATATCCACAGTGAACATATATACTATTGAAGGAGAACATTATTTTCCAAATACTAATACAAGTACTGAAGACTATACATAGACAGTATAATGTGATTTGTACCTACATTATTAGCTCAATCTTTCACATTGTTTTACATTTTTAGTTTCTTAAACTCAAATAGCACAAAATCTTCTCTAGGGTTTGTCTTCTCGGAGTTTAATTGCTGCAGTATGAATCAGATACTTGAAGTTCTAATTTATTACCTCTTTTTGTTGCATTCCTTAACTTATGGCTCAGAATTATGTCTCATATAATCCTGTTCTTTTACATAATCCTGTTTAATATTACCAAGAGGTGATTTGAGATAAATGGGAGCCTAAATCGCTGGTTTCTTTGTCATTTGACAACTTCTGATGCTGAGTTCATGATGCCATGGTGAGGCAGCTTGACAGCTCTTTCTCCAAGTAGCAATTACTATCCATTTTTAAAATGCCAAAAGGGGAGAACAGTTGAGTTTATCCTTTGAAGAACCATGTGCAGGGGCTCTTGAACAACTTGATAAAGCATGTTAAGGAAAGTTGAAAGGGAAATGGAGGAGTTTTGAGGGAATGGATGCGCTCAGATGGAAAAATAAAAGGTGGATTTGATTAGCGCCACTTATAAGAATTTTGGAGAGTTAGAAAATCACAGAATGGAAACTATTCATTTAGAACAAAGAGGAATTAATCAGGTGCAACTAGTTTTCCAGCAAGACTTACAAAGGGCTCTAGGAATTCTCAATAATTGTTTGACTGCGAGATTAAATTATGCACATCACCGCTAATATTGGCATACTAAGTGGTGTTTCTCTTTTGCTTCCTAGAAAGAATTAAGAGACCAGTAGCACTTTGCATGAAAAATAAAAGAAAATACAGAAGGTACTGTTAACAAGTTGAATCCTTCTTAGACTTCTTGAAACTTTCAGATTATCGTAAAAGAAAACTCCGTATTGCTTGACCTTGCCTGCGAACTTCATTTGGGCTATGGTGAATTCAGTATTCTCAATCACCATCTTGATTAGCATGGGCTTCAGGCTACTAATTGTTAAGATGAGAAGATTTCCCACCCCTATACCAAAATTAAATTGGATTGCTGCATGATGCAGATAATTGTTTTATCATATTTCAAAGACAATGATTTACACCGATGAACGGATGCAGTTTTTCCTGCGGTTATCTACATTTATATCAGAGGGCTGGAATCTCATGGAACGAACTGATATGATAACCAAATTCCCAGAGATACAATGAAGCTTGGCCAATTTCGAAGCAAAAGTTCTGTCCTTCTTCCTCAGGAGGCATTGCCTGCCAATTTGTTCTTCTGCAAACACAACAAAGAATCGTAATCCTATCTCATAAATTCAAAACCAAGGAATAATTTATACAATTCACGAAAAGACAGCGTACTGTAGTTCTATAGGATCAATTATATGCTATGGGCATAAATGTTTTTGCTCTATAGTGAAAACCTATGTTTAACTCATCATACTGCTAACTACGGCTAGAAACCGACATTGTGTTTCAGAAAGTTACTGACAAGCTATGTCACACGGGTGCGGGTACGGGATAAGGCAAATTTCAAAAAATTTAGGTGCGGTGACATGGCTAAGTTATATAATACTATATATATTATATATTCAATCTAGAATAAGTGAAACATCAATTAACATAAGTATATGATGATAATAGTAAGTACACACCTTTATATTAAAGCAAAACAAGTAAACAACTACTAATTTCATCATAATACACAAATCAATCAAAAGAAAATTAGGATTTGCATATCAACTATGAACAATATTAATGTTTGATAAATGAAATGAACATGTACCTAATAAATTATAGATCTTTCACTATCAACAATATTATCAACTGAAGGGACTATTAGATGAGTGAGTTCCATATTAAGAGTATGCAAATCTTGGCTATCATCTAAGTGATATTCTTCCGGGTTTGCATCCCAATATTTTGATGTTCCTTCACTGCAATATATTCAAATAAATAACAAGAAAAGATCAAATATAATCATCATGATTAATAAAAAAGAAAATAATTTTGAAAGATTAGTAATTTTTACCTGTACTCAACATTAGGTCGTACACAACATTAGATCGTGAAACCAATATTAGATTTGAATGAACATAAACTAAGTTTTTATCACGACTACTTGATAGATTGTTCCTTTTGATATTGTGAATTTCAGAATACGTAGTCCAATTTCTTTCACAACAAGATGAACTAGCATATTGAGATAATAATTTTGATACAAGCTTTCAAAGAAGAGGTATCTTAAATCCATAACATGCCCACCAATCTAGTGGATCTTGATAATCCCTTGCTTCTGGTGCTTCTAGTGAATCAAGTCTGGCACAAGAAAACTTTCCATATTCAGAATTTACTTGCCTAAATAGGTATGAGTCACGATAAAGTCTTCCCAAACACATTTGCCTATTCTTTACTATTTCAGGATCTTTATTAAGAGGACTACGCCTATTACTCTCATGCAACCATTTCTTTCCATAATATCTTAGATTTAAAGAATGTGCTAAACAATGCAAGGGAGTGATGCTTTTGTCCCATATTGAATCTAATATAAAATGAATATTATCATAAAATGATGATGTCTCATAAAGTTCTTTTTCCTCGTGCTTCAAAATTATTGACTCAACTTTTCAATCATGGTATCCCACATTTCATAAACTTTATGAAGCATTGGTTTATCGTTATCAACTTCTCTCAACATCTCCCAAATATACTATGTGAATTCAAGAAAATATAATACCTTGTCCCACCATAAATCATTAAGAATAATAGTCTTCACTGCTTGGGCCCTTGCTTGATCTTCAACCTTGTTATCATGATATGAATCCCAGCTTGGATCAGTAACCATCTAAACCAATGATGTCTTGATTGTGTTCAATCTTTTACCATCATAATTAAAGAAGCAAAACATGTTTCTGCAACCTTCAACAACTTTAAATGAGAATGTCTATTGAATATGACTGAAATTAAATGATGATTCATTACAAAATTCCTTATTTTTATACAATCTGCAGTCATATCTTCAATCCATGAACACAATTCATATGCACGAAGATTATCTTTATCTTCTAATGGCTTACATATACGAGAAAGAGCCAAATTTAAACTATGATCTACACAAGGTATCCAAAAAATGTGTGGATAATCATCTTCTAAACTTAATCCTACACTTACAATTAGTTGCATTATCAATAATTATTTATACAACATTATCTAGTCTAATACTCTTAATAACTTCTACAAATAAATCTTTCAAGCAACCTGTAGTTTTAATTTCTCCAAATGCATAAACAAACTTCAAAAATATTGGCAAACTAATTGAATAAGCAATGAAATTAATGAGTAGACGCCTTTGAATATCACTCCATCCATCACTAAAATAGAAACACCATTAGTTTTTTATGAAAACTTCTTATGTTCTAAAAGTTTTTCAATATTGACTTTTTTTCTTTACGAATAATTGTTCACAATTTTTCAGAACTTTGAGGAACATAACCATGTAAATTACAATTAGCTAATAAAGTGACAAGATCTTTCCAATATGGATTTCTTGCTACGTTAAAAGGAAGTAAACTTGAAAAGAAAAATCTTTCAACCTTTCTATCCATCTCCTCCCTTCCAACTACATTAAATGATTTTTCAATTGCTCCTCCTCTAAAACCTTTAAATTCACTTTGCATTAACTTTCTTTTATTTTCTGTATCCTTTTTGTATCGACCAAATAATGAAATATTTGTTCCTTTTTTACTTCTTTCGTTCTTTTTTCATACTATCTTGCTTTTTCATTAATTGTCTTTATAAATCCTCATCCACATTTGAACATTCTCTTATACCATGTTTTGATAATTTTAAAAGACCTGCCTTCACTATAGTATATAATACTATAAAACTCATGTTGCAAAACTTATACATAAAATGTATATTACCTCCACCACCTTCATATGATTGCCCTCTTTGTACGTACATCTACAATGGTGCATCATCACGAGGTGTTGAAATTGAAGGTTTTGTAACTTTTGTTGTTGATCCTAAACTTGAAGGAACACTTCCACCAGAACTCTTAGTAGGGTAAGTACCAATTGATACTCATTTTCCTTTTCTATTATCAGCCATTTTTAGGATCAACTCAATTCACAATTTCACAATATGATTGAAAAATAAAATATCAAAAACAACAAATAGGAGATGGAGTCAGTCATAGTCATAACATTGATATACTAGTAACTAGAAAGCTTAATACAATAAGCAATTAGAATATGAGTCAACCAGTATATAGTCAGTTATGAACTAGATTTGGGTAGAATGTCAAATTGCTCCACTTGTGTTTCTGTTCAATTTTCTGATAGGATTAATGTCTAGATGGTTGAACTAGCATTTTAGCAACACATTCACTTTCACTATAACTACAACCCTACAACCTGAAGAAGCTAATTTTCCACTTCGAGGAGGGGACCAACATTGCAAAGTAGTGGTCACTAAGGGGGCAGGATACAATGCCATTAGCAGTCAATCATAAAAAATGAAAAGAATGGAGCGCGACTGCCTTTGGCTACATACCAAAGAAGGTTCAACAAAGACGTCAAAGATTGGAATAATTCAAAGAAGGCATCCATACAGTAGAGACAAGGCCAGAATAGGCAACCAGCAAGCTAGAGGCCGCAACAAGCAATCAACAGGCCAGAGGCCACAAAAGACAGGCGATAAGCCTGGATAAGGCAGTCAGGAACGCCAGGACCGTCACCGCCAGACTGCTTCCCCCTCTCTCTCTCTCTCCTCCTACTCTCTCTTATTTTCTTTTTTTTTTCCTGAACGCTGTAAATCCTGTGTTTTTGTATCAGTGAGAGAAAAAAAATTATTTGAAATCGTGGCTCTGGAAAACCGTGGGCTAGAAAACCAGCGGTCTCAACTTTCAAATATGGAAGAGAAAAATCTCTTTGGCACTAACACTAGAAGGTGTTAAGTATGTATTAAAGGAAACCGTGCGTCCACCACCCCACAACGCAAATGAGCAATAATTAGAAATGTATAAAACATTTCTTAAAGATGATACCATAGTAAGGAAGATCATGTTGACTTATATGGAGGATGACTTGATTAGGGTCTTTGAAGAACATGAGACTGCTAAAGAGTTGTTTAACTCAATAACAACTAAATATGATACAATTGCAAAATTACATATACAGTTATTACTACAAAAGTATAACTCCTTCAAAATGAAGGAAGGAGACAATGTAGTTAAGCATGTAAACCACATGCTAGTAATGGCTAGAGACTTAGCCGTGGCAAAATTAGTCATTCCCGAACCGATGCAGATATCAACAATAATGAACAGTCTACCCCCATTATGGAACATGGTCACCATTGCCCTAAGATTAGGCTTGAGATTAACCTTTCTAAGTTGTCCCTTAAACTAGCAATAGAGTAAGAACACATGCTCAAAAAGAAGAAAGAAAAAATGTTAGTAGTTCAGGATGAGTTAGCGTCTACCTCAAAAACCAACCAGAAGAAAAAACCAAATAAGAAATTTGGCAAGAATAATAAGAAAGACGATCAAAATTTTAAGAAATCATAGGAAACCGCTTCTCGGATCAAGTGTTTCAACTGTGTAAAGATGGGACACTACAAGAGGGATTGCCGAAATAAGAAAAGTGGAGGAAACAACCCACAGTGCGGACAGTTAGAGAAGCAAAACATAATATGCATAATTTTAGAATGCCTATATTTGAACCGCTTAGTGATAGGTTGATGGATAGACTCAGAAGCTACATGATACATCTCGAAGAGGAAGGAAGGAGCAATGAATATGAAGGAATATCAACTTGGGAAACATCGAGTTTACATGGGAAATAATACTTTCTCAAATATTTTGGGTATTGGGTCCTTTAAGATACATGTACAAGGCAAACCAATTGTACTAACCGACGTGTTAATTGTGCCATCAATTAGACGCAATCTGGTCTCGGTCCCTACCTTAGTGAAGAAAGGTTTTGAGGTTAGGTTTATTCCTAACAAGGTGACTATGGATAAGCATGGAAGAATTCTATTATCTAGGGTTTGATGTAGAACAAGGATTGTTCAAGCTTTGTGATAATGAAAATTGTGTATCTTTTGCTTATATTGAGAGTGCTTTTACTATTGATGTGAATATGTGGCATAAACGCCTAAGGCATATAAGTTTGAAAAAGTTGAGAAAATTATCTAACTTTAACTTATTACCTGGATTTGAGAAAAATACTTTCAACAAGTGTGAAGCTTGTATAAAAGGAAAAATGATAAGAAAAGTTTTTCCTAAGGAAACAATAAAGGCAATAACCCTGTTGGAAGTTATTCACATAGATTTATGTGGACCTTTTACAGTAAAAACACATCGGGAAAAGGGTTATTTTATAACCTTTATCGATGATTACTCTAGATATATGTATTTATATCTTTTGACACATAAATCTTAGGTACTTGATGATTTTAAAGAATATAAGCAAGAAGTAGAAAATCAATTAGGGCATACTATCAAAGTCTTAAGATTAGAAAGAGAAGTTGAATATACCTTGGCAGAATTCTTGAAATTTTGCAAAGACTTTGGTATTACAAAACAAAATATAATGTCCAAGACACCTCAACAAAATGGTGTATCTAAAAGATACAATAGAACCTTGCTGAATATGACAAGGTCAATGTTAATTGATGTCTCTCTTCAAAGGGTATTTTGGGGAGAAGCAATAAGTAGAACTGTTTACATACTCAATGGAGTACCATGTAAGGCTATATTCACTACACCGTATGATATGTGGTTTGGAAGAAAACCCAACCTAGGTCATCTCAGGAGGTGGGGATTTGTTGCACATGTCAAGATCTTTGATCAGTCTAGAGATAAGCTAGACAATAGGTCCTTGAGGTGTATATTTATTGGATATTCAAAAGGTTCAAAAGGATATCGATTTTATCATAAGGACCATGGACTCATTGAAAGCAAAGATGTTGAATTCTTAGAATATACTAAGAATGACATCCTAAAAAATGATGAGGAATGTGTTGAAGATTTGGTAGACTTAAACCAATCATCTTCTTAGCCCATAGAAGATATTCCTGAAACTACCAATACTTTAAGTGGACATAAGAGGTCAAGAGTCACTCCATCCTACTTAAA
Source organism: Brasenia schreberi (assembly GCA_036023115.1). Taxonomy (NCBI): domain Eukaryota; kingdom Viridiplantae; phylum Streptophyta; class Magnoliopsida; order Nymphaeales; family Cabombaceae; genus Brasenia; species Brasenia schreberi. The sequence continues at coordinate 7,565,280 of JAYKKT010000078.1, read as the reverse complement.
GGATTATCATACTTATCTTTAAAAGAAGTGTGTAATTCGGTAGATTTAGATGAGTTGACTGATAACTTAACTTATCAATAAGCAATGAACTCATCAAAAGCGACAGACTGTGAGAAAGCCATGGATGAGGAAATTGAGTTTATTGAGAAAAACCAAGTCTGAGAATTGACTGATTTGCCAAAAGAAAAAAAAGTTATAGGCTGTAAATGGGTTCTAAAAAAGAAATACAAGATTGATGGTACAATTGACAAGTTTAAAGCGAGATTGGTTGCAAAGGGCTTTTTACAAAAAGAGGAGATAAATTATGTTGAGACATATTCCCCAGTTGTGAAATTTGCATCCATACGTATAATCCTGGTAATATTTGTATATTATAATTTGAATTTACATCAGTTAGATGTAAAAACAATTTTTCTAAATGGGGATTTAGAAGAAATCATATTCATGCAGCTGCCCGAAGGATTTGTGGTTGAAGGTTAGGAAGATAGAGTATATAGGTTGAAAAAATCCCTATATGGCCTGAAACAGTCACCTCGCCAATGGTATTTGACTTTTCAAAATGCCATAATAGAACTTGAGTTTGTGGCTAACAAACTTGATCACTATGTATATGTTTGGAACAGTGGGGACCACTTTGTCATCTTCTCATTATATGTAGATGACATATTATTGACTGAAAACGATAACGAGATGATTGTCAAAACCAAGTCATGGTTGAATTTCAAGTTCGAAATGAAGGATATGGGGGAACATCCTATATCATAAGAATAAAAATCTCTCGAGATAAAGAATCTAGACTCCTATGCATGAGTTAAGAGAGATATATTGGATATATCCTCAAGAAGTTTAAAATAGGTGAATGAAAGTTTGCAGATACACCTATTGCAAAAGGGGTTAAATTGAGTAAGGCTAATTGTCTCGATGAAGGAGATGATAAGCCTAATGTTCCTTATGCACAAGTTGTTGGTAACTTGATGTATGATATGTTGTGTACAAGACCTGATATCAGCTTTGCTGTTGGTCTTGTAAGTAGATATCCAAGTAATTTTGGTTGACAACACTAGGTAGCTGTGAAAAGGATGCTAAGATATCTGAAAGGAACAAAGGACTTGAAACTGTTTTTATAAGCAGATGAACTAAAAGTGGTAGGATACTCTGATGCTGACTTTATTGGAAGCAAAGATGACAACAAATCAACCTCGAGACAAATATTCTTATTTGGAAGTGTTGTTGTTTCTTTGACATGTAAGAAACAAGGTTGTGTGACATTGCATACATAGGAAGCTGAGTATATAGCTTCTTGTATGGCTACAACTAGTGTTGTCTAGATAAGCCGCTTCATACGATATTTGAAGTTGGAAATAACAGGCGAGCCGGTAGTTATCTATTGTGATAACAATGTAGTAATTATTCTTATTAAGAGTGGAGCAGATTACTCAAAAAGCAAGCATATAATGGTAAAATATCACTATATTTATGATATAGTTATGAGAAAGAAAATATTCATCTCATACATGCCAACAGAATATATGTTGGCAAACCCCTTAACAAAAGGTATAACAGAGGATCTCTTCTCAAAACATGTTACTAACATGGGTTTGAGTTATGTTTGATTGTTGTATTGGTAAATAAGCATACAACGAATAAATTGTTGTGTAGAAAAATAACCACACAATAGGTTCTAATTGCGATGGTAATCAGGAAACAACATAACTAGGAAAAACCCTGAAAAGTGGGAGAAAAACCAGTATGTCGATACACTTGGCTCGAATGGCCAAGTGGGAGATGTTATAGATAAGGTTTGAGTCTGACCATTCTCGGCTCAAGTAACGGTTGGACTGACCATCCAGTCCATTACCTAAACGGATAAAGCCAGGATCGTAACGGTAGGACACTACCAAGATTTCAAGTAATATCCCCATTAAACGCTCCAGACAAAAGAAGCAACAGGTGGAGCATCCGAGATGAGGGGGAGTGGACTGTCTATAAAAGGCAACCATTAGAGGTCGAAAAATATATATACTCATAGACATAGTCATACATAGAGAAACAAAAATAGAGTGGACCTGTAAACCTATCCCTGGGAAACCCTTGTGTGGGAACCTTGCACACATCCGTTGCATCAACTCAAGCAAACAAGGAGGTGGCCAGTAGACTTAGAGAGCATAAGCATCAACAACTGACAGAAGAACAATCTGGAACAAAGGCCGAAGCTTTTTGCCGTCGTCGTAGACAGGAGTATACAGGACTTCAATTCCTTCGTTAACTCCTCTCCCCAACATCCTTTTTGAGGAAATAAACAAAATGATCATGATCATAAAGTATCTGATAAACATAATATAATCACAGTGACCAATCACTTTCAGCCTTAATGAACATACTCAATTTTCTTTGTCTTGAAAGGCATGTCTCCAAATGCACAAGGGACAGAAATATCTCCACATATTCGCCCATCCACAATCAATATCCATATCTAATTCTGCAAATCCTGTAAATGCCATGATACATTCTCAGGCATCTAGTGCTATTATATTATCTAATAAGAAAGTATAATTCATCCCTGAAGAACATAAACTTTCAAGTCAACTGATTAGTTCAAAAGAATGAATTTTACTATAAAGGTGCATTCTTTTCAAATGTACGACACCAGCATCTTCAACATTGCTTTTTAGTGAAGTGCACCACAAGTATCTAGAAGCACAAAGGACCCCGACTACTTCGTTGTGAGTCGTGTCAGCCTATTAAGGGGTTAAAGCTCTCCCAGCACTGGTTTGCTCCAGTCAAAAGACTTCAACTCGAGAGCTTGCTTAAGGGGAAGAAGTGCCAAACCACTTTCCCAACCAAGCATTGGTAGCAATGCTTTTTGAGGATTGTTAAAAGCCTTGCCAAAACGATTACCAAGGACACACGACTATGTTTGGGATTCAACTAGAATGAGAAACTCCTATGATCAAGATGTTGAATATTAACCTTGCTGTAATTGTTTTTTTCTGTTTTAATGGTCTCTTGTATTAGAATCACTTAGTAGGGGTATTATGATCTTTCAAGTTAAAACAATATTTATATAAACTAATGGGTAGTCATCAATTAAGTTTTAAGTGAAATAGAAAGAAAGAAAGAGAGAAAGTCACTGTTCAAGAAGACAAGCGACTACAACACTCGACTTCTCCATTATTGTTGCTCCAAATCTTCTTCATTTATCAAATATTCAACATAGTATCAGAGTATAGAAACGATTTCTAGGCCATGGTAAGTGCACAAATCCAAGGAACAACCTTCTTGGTACTTACGGTTTGCGTATAAACCTTAATCGACTGAGAAAGATACGAAAATCTTCTACAAATTGACATTTAGGGCAAGATTCAGCAAACCTACCAATCTCCTTTACAAGGATTCTATATGGCACAAATCTCGAGACCACTACAATGCTACATAAATATTGAGGTAGCTAACACACATCTCAAGACAAACTATGACTGAAAAAAGTGGAGTTTTTGGTGATCAAGGTTACTATGTGGAAGAAACAAACAACATCAACAACAAAATCGATTTGATACAAATTACTTCCATGAAGCTTGATGGAAAGAATTACAAAATATGGTCTAGGGCATTGGAATTTGCCCTTATTGCAAAAGAAAAATGAGAGTTTGTTATAGGAAAAACCTCCCAACTATATCCTTCAGACCTAGGTATTCGAAGTGGAGAAGAGACAATGCCATAGTTATCTCTTGGGTGATCAACTCCATCGTGTTGAGCATTGGTAGTACCTTTACGTATTTAAACGTTGCCTGTGAAATATGGTCCATTATCACTGATGCATATTCGAAGAAAATTAATATTGCAAAAAGTATGAGATATAATTTAAGATTAAGAAATGCAAACAAGGAAGGAGATCAATCGGTTAGTATTATGTAGAGCTTAGAAGTTTATAGGATGAACTTCAATACTACACCCAAAGAGAATTCTCACACCCTGTAAAAAATCATAATAATGAATTAAAAGAAAAGAAGGTATTCGATCTATTGTGGTGTGTATCTAGTGAATTTGATAATGTTAAGGCAAACATTCTTAGTAATAAAATATTACCGTCTTTAGGGTGGTATATTCCCTGCTTATAAGAGAAGAAGACACGAAGAATCTAGAAAATGAAGAAGTTCAGGTCGGAGATAAATCTCCATTTGTCAATTTGGAGCAACAAGGAAGTAACCATGGTAAAGGTGACTCCTCTTTTAGTGTCCTCAGACGTGGGTGTAAATATTCTCAATCAAATGAGAAGGACAAGCTAAGGTACTCACATTATGAGAAGCCAAGGTATACTAAGGAGCAATGTTGGGATTTAATTGGCAATCCAACACATTTCAAAAACAAGACATACCAAGCAACCATTCATTGGAACCGGAATTGACGGATCAATATAGATTTTTTATTTTTTCAATTTCTAATTTTCCAATACTTTTTTCTTCCCATTTGGAGCAGCTTAAGCCTCAAACGGTTTAGGAACTGGTCCCAAGTAGTTCAATTCCAGTTCTGGGGGTAACCGAAACTGACGGTTTGGCCATGCCTATAAATACTTGATGCTATAACTCAATCCAATTCAAAAATCGGCCGGATATAATTTGTATGTACAAATTGTGGCAAATTGTCTAGTGAGTTCAAATCTAACTGCACAATTGCATACCAATATCCAAATTAGTACTATAGTACTGCACAACAAGCAATAGCTCATCCGGCTAGGGTATCAACTCACAAATTGAAGGTCATGAGTTTGATACCCTCAGGTGTGTCTTTGTCTTCGCCAATTATGGTTATTCATGGATCCAAATCAATCAATTTTGAGCGATTTTTAGTTGTAATATCTAGCATGGATATGGGTACAATGGAGATCCGAGAGGGAGAAGGGTATGAGAATGAATTTGGCAGCCTAACTCCTCCATTATCTCTCAGTTAGTCTTGTTTGATGTCATTAATAAAATGCACATACTGGAATCGAGGCGTCACAAGATACGGAAGCATATTGTATCTTAGTTGTGAAAGACTGTCTTATAGTAAGAACACTCATCAATGCTTTAAGCGAGCTACTGACGACTACTGACCTTGAGCCGCTCACCGCCTACAGCTATTAATGTTATTGAGGCTTGCACTTCCTAGAGTGAGGTGGGAAACAAGCAACGCACTATAGGATAACATCCCCACGGAGCGGGGTAAACCTCTAGGTATGGTGGAGATGAAAGGTTCTGCACGTCCATTTGTGGGTGTGGAACCCTGCTTCGTGAGGGCGTTACCCTATAATGTGTTACCCTATAGTGTCTTCACCCAACTCAACCCTGCCATGCTACTTAAATCCTTTCTGAAACCCACCGCACCACGGAAGTTGTAAACGTACATTTTGTATAAATCTAATGTATGATACACTGTATATAATATAATTTACTTAATATATTATGTATATATAATATTATATTAAGCAACATACCATAAAAATAGTATGTATTATACCATGTTAGAGTAACACGATATATGCTACCAAAAAATACTTAGGTGCTAACAAATTTAAACTAATCTCCAACATTCATCTTTGATGGTGGAAGGTTAAAATTTGAATTTAAAAAGAAAAAGTACATATATATTGTTTTATTTTTAAATTCACTTTTAATCGTCCATCTTAGGTTGATGGACATGTAAAAATTATACATATTATTTTTTTAAATTTAAATTTCAACCATTTGTCACCAACTGATATTTATCTGGATATGTTGGCACCTAAGTCTACCTAGATGTCAAGCGGCTTCGTTCATTTCGGTTCAGTTCTAACAAGAAAAATAATTGGAGGTTTGGTTCACGGTTCCAGTGTTGGAACAGAACCAAACCATTATATATCTACACACATATAAAGTTTATATACTTATATAGATATAAATCTTGATAAGTTTAACAGTTTATATATATGAGTTTTATAAGCTTATATACATATTAAATTTGGACCGAGGATCTTAATAATATGATGACATAATGCTCAGTATTTAGCTAAACACTAGATAAGTAAAACCATGGTTCATGTTCAAACAATTTATGTTTGAACATGTTCGTGAGCTGCTTGTTATTTTATAACGAGCTAATTTTGAACTCATTTGAACTTGTTTGTGCTCGGTGCAACTTGTCTGAGCTCATTTGAAATTAAGTTTTTTGCTGACGGGAACATGTACGTTTCACTTGTAAGTGGTCTTCTTTAACCCTTGAAAAAGCCGAGCAGTACATGAGCAGTATATATATGAACCTGATTGGAGAAATCCTGCCACTCTCATGTAGGACACACATCTAAAAACAACAGTCAACCAAGTTAAGGTGATCAGGTTCATCAAGCAGCAACTATATGTGTATAGGTTTACTTAACTTAATGAACAAACTGAGGACACTACCTTGCCCTCATCTTGGGAACCTTGAGGAGCTGACTTCTGTTCGTTGATGAACTGAGAATGAGCCGGTATGTGCCAAACTGAGCTGATCTATGAGCAGCTCACTTTGTTTATCACCCTAATTGAGAGCCCCATCAAATGGAAGGCTCCCATGAATGAGGTGATGGAGGTTGAAGGTACAAACATTAATGTAACTTCCATTAGTCGTAATTTGTTTAATTTGGCAATTATTGACCCTAATCCATCGAGACTAGTCTTAATTTGTTTAATTTAGAAATTGTTGACCTTAATCGGTCGATGGTCGCATGCACAACACAACTTTGATGTGAGACACCAGGAACTGTGAGAAAAGTATCCCTCTTTGAAACAAGGGGTGCTTCTATTTCTAACTGTGTTTTAAACAAATTAAAGGGATCATCCAAGAGTTTAATCAATAGGGTTGTTGTCACCATTAAACGCATGTATTGTGTTTTGAATTGCAAGGGGTTACATTTCTAGGTTTAATTGGTAAGTTAATGTTGGTTGCAACCCTGCAATTGCTTAAGATCTGTCACCTAATGCCCATGAATAAGTAAATTATCTCATTTGATTCAACAAATTGAAGTAATTATGTTAGACCACATTGATTGCTCTCAATTTTCTTCACATACATGGGACCTAATCTCTATGTGATTCGTAACTCAAACATCATTTTCTTCACCCACATTTTCTTTCAACACTTTGCATGGCTTTCTCAACCTCTCTCTCTCTCTCTCTGGCACACACGCACAAACAAACATGTTGAATTGAATTGAGAGTTCTTCTCCGGACAGTTATAGTTTCCGCATGTCGTGCGGTGAGATTACTTTCACCCTGTATTGTATCCATAAGATTCTTAGCTTTTCAATAGATAGACTCCTTATTGCTTTAACATGCGAGATTGAAGCATGAGGAAGGAAGTTATTTTAGGAGGCATCATGGGTATGAACGTCAAGGATATAGAGTCTAGATGAACTCTCGAGTTGCTCCAAGAAAGACATTTCAAGGACGATTACATCAGAGAATGAGGCATTGTTGTTCTTGTTGTACCATATCCAATACACTGTCTTGTTAACAAATGACAGTCAAACGCTAATAGTATCTACATACATGGGGTGAGATAAAGCTACATGTTGCCCATGTGATACTCGGTCTCTTAATGGGTGGACTCATTATTGTTCTAATGTGGGAGATCGAGGCGTCGAGCAAGGAAATTATTCTAACATACAACATGACAAAAAAAGTAAGGATGTGGGGGCTTAGATGAAGTTAAGAGATATATATGAAGTTAGACATATAGATCCTAGAAATTTGTTTAAATAAGATTAGGGCATGCATGTGTGTGTGGATGGAATTTCCAAGGATTCTAAGATCATAAAATGGAGGCAAGCACTAAAGGATCTAGACCCACCTCCCACCACAAAAGGGGGATGAAAGCGATGAGCATAACCAACGTTCTAAACTTGAGCAATGCCGTCAAGCTAATGCCCCATTTATCACGGAAAGGTGGAAAGCCTGACCTTCCCACATGGTGAGACACAGCATCCTTCAATAATTGACGTTTGTGGCTTCAATATCACCATGAAAGAAATGACCCCTTTGTACATTAATTTTGCTACATTTATTTTCTTATTAAAGACATAGTTGAATCCTATTAAAGACAGTTGAATCCTATGATTTTTGAGGTTGCATGCGCTAGACACACTTATACATGTACGGACAACCAAACTTAGAGGCGCTTGGTTTGGACCCGGTCCAGTGGGTTAAACCCGGACCCTAATCACCTATAGAACCAGAACCCGGAGACAAAGCCAAACTGGTGAGTGGTCTGATTCTGGTTCCACATATGATAGAATTGAACTGAAACCAAGACCGGAACGGGCAGTCCTGAACTGGTTGTTCTAAACCATATTTTTAGTTTTGGTTCCTAGTTCCCACTTTATTTCATGTGTTTTTCAAATGAAGCCGGACCCCAAACCAATAGATTTGGATTTTGACCGAGAGCCAAGATTGGTGAAACTGGAACTAGAACAGGTGGGTCGCTAGTTTGTTTCCAGATCTACCCAAACTCATATCACAAACTACGAATCAAGAACTCCATGCCCAGTATGACTATTTAGTCTTCCATGGAGCTCACCGTAAAGTTGGTTATGCTTGTCCAACTTCTTGATCAAATGGGTACGTCTATCACCTTCCCTTCAATGGCTTCCTTGGGACAATTATCTAATATTTCAATGTGGAAGATTCTTTACCATGTGAAAGATGACAAAATTAGTTGAATTTCTTTTCTTGGTATCAGTCTTGGTCTGATTTAAACAGTTTTTAATACAAATTTTGTAAGCAAAATGAAGTCACACATGGAAAGGACCATGTCTACAGTCTGGTGCCCGCTAGCATGTGGCTGCTTCATGTTGATAAGGGACACCCTAGAGTGGCTCTGCTCCTTAAGAATATCGTTGCTCAATTATTGCCGCACTGTCATTCGTCACATGTTATTCATGTTAAAGTATTACAAAGAAGAAGGCGTTCACTGCAATCAATTCCTGAGATCTACTTGTGAGATATATACTACAATAAAACCCATTCCCCCTCTCATAAAATTATCAACAAAGAATCAATCATAGCAGCAGCAGCACACACACAGAGAGAGAGAGAGAGAGAGAGAGAGGGAGAGAGAGAGTTAGCTTCAGCCAAAAACATGTAACTTCAAATGAATGAATATCAACAAAGCCCACGACAATAATCTGAATGCAGTAGCACGGAGAGATGTGATTTAAGTGAATGATTATCAAATTTCACTTCATAGTCAAAGAGGAAAGCAGAAAAAGAAAAGACATCACCCCCACTCTCCCTTTCCCCTTTCTTTCTCATACATACAACGCAACTCTGCATTTACATCATCAACCCAATGCCGGTCAATCCCAATTCAGTTAAGAAACTCTCCTTGAAACTCCAGTATCCATGAACCCTGCTCGTTCCCGAAGAAGAGCCGGTCGATTTCTTCGCCGTGGGAACTTTAGGTGTAGCAGTTTCATTCTTTGCTGGTGATGGAGATGGTGCTACATTGTCACTGAACTTATCCTCTGGATAGAAAACCTTGTCCACCTCATACACTGCTAATGGCTTTGTCAAATTGAGTGCAGTAGTGAAAGTCGTTTGGATCGAGTCGAAACTAACATTCACTTTCTGATTATCAATGTAGGTGAAATTGAGGCCATATGGGCCATTAGGCCCTGAAGCCTCTGAGATCGCAGGATTGCTTACAGTGCGGAAATCGTCCCATGTGTAGAATTTGGACAGCACATGATACAGCACAAGCTTAACCTGCTGCTCCTGAGAGAGACTATTGAGGAAACCTACTGGGAGACTGTTGAAAGCAGCATCTGTTGGTGCAAAGAAAGTGAGACCTTGGTATGAGTTATTGAGCTCATTAGTAAGCTGAACTCCTGTTTGTGTGACGTTGAGCAGGAGGATCAGTATCGAGTATTGACCAGCTTTGTCGAGGATTCTGGTGAGGTTCGCCGCCGATTCGGCTGGAGTGGCACCAAAGAAGAGTGCAGCTGATAGCCATAGGCAAAGAATGAGCAGAGATGAAGTGTGTGATGACTCCATTTTTCTCTCTCTACTGTGTGGTAGTGAAAGATGGGAGGGCTTATAAGGTGATGCAGTGCAGTGGAGTGTGGGGCAGAGAGAAATGCTGGCATTAGCTGTCCATAGTTGGAATAAGGCAGGATGTGAGTGTGAAGTTCTGTGATTTTAGGCTTTATCTCACCATGTGATTTGCTGCATGAATAATATGCACTAATATATTTTCGCATTATGTTGTAACTCTAGAAAGTTAAGTTCATCTAAAAATAAAATAAATTATAAGAACAAATAAATAAAAGAAAATGTTGTCTCCTTTTTGAATTCGTGAACTCATTCTTATTCTCCTCATTTCATCAGTAATAATATATTCTAATTTAGTTAAATTTTAAATAAATTAATGCTCTACTTTTTGTTTGAGCATCCTTTTTTTCTGACAAGTCTGTAATAATATGTTTTAATTTAGATAAATTTTAAATAAATTAAAGCTCTCACTTTTTTTTGAGCATCTTTTTTTCTGACGAGTTCCCATGGGACCATGAACATCCCTACTTCTAATTGCGGTCTACTACACCACATTATGGTGAAAGATGGCAGCCGGGGATGCATTCTCCCCTTCGTGAGAACCTTACCGCTCCATGCGCTTACGCCAGAACTCCTTACACAACCGTCGATTATGGTATTTCTTGAGATTTGTGCTACACCCATATCAGATGCTGAAGCACTGTTGTAGAAAAGATGACCTCAATATATTGAGAACATCAAAGGGATCCGTCCCATATGCACACTGCTGATCTCACGGCCGCCATCCCCATTTTTTTATTTGTGCAGATCACTTCTTTTGGTAAAACATCCCTTTCCAAGCATACAGAAACTAGACATGGGTTACCCGCTCTCTAATTATTTTCATGCATCCTGGTCTCTCTCTCTCTCTCTCTCTCTCTCTCTCTCTCTCTATATATATATATATATATATATATATATATATATATATATATATATATATATATATATACCATCCATTTAAGATTTTCAAGGGTAGACGGACATTTAAAGTGGCAAGTATACTACTCCTCACCCTCTCTCTCTTTTCATATATATATATATATATATATGTATGTATATATATATATATATATATATATATATATATGTATGTATATATATATATATGTATATATATATATATATATATATATATATATATATATACATACATATATATATATATGTATGTATATACTGATATATTCTAGTATCTTTAGGTGTTAGTAAATTCAAATAAATCTCAACAATTGAAGTATTTGTACTTTTTGTAGTATATTTTATTCACTTGAACACTTTTGGTTTTAAAATTTAAAATCTTAACTATCTATATCTAAAGATGTATGGTTGAGATTTGTTTAGATTTACTAGTATATACTAGTTTCTCTCTTTATATATATATGGCAGATCAGGTTCTAATCTACGATGGCCATGAAATCGAGTAATGCATAACAATGCTGATGTGAGTATACCTACCTAAGGGTGAAAAATTGATGGGTTGATCGCTTAAAGTTTGGGTTAAAAGGAAGGTTGGATCACACTTGACTGGTTTTGACTAATATAGAGAGAATACGGCAAATGTGCACAAATATTTATGTCTAAATATTTTTGAAGATTTCAACAGTTGATCATTAATATCAATGTGTGAAATTTAAATTAAAAAATAATAAATAATATTATACTTTTTGCAAAGTATATTTAATGTATTTAGAGATTTCAATGATTGAATAGTTGAGGTTCTTAAGTAGATTTTAGTATGAATAAATGTGATAATGGACTGTCGCCTTTCTATCTAACGGGGAAAACTTTGAGTGACGCTTGTCAACTATTAACAAGATGAACGCTCATTTTGTTGTTTTGGCGAGGCTGGTGATTGTGATAGATAAGATGGGCATGAGTTTGTCTTTAGGAACAACCATCTGTTAATGGTATAGTACAAAGAGAACACCTGCCCCAGAGGTCGACACACAAATTGAAGGTCATGAGTTCAATATCAACGGTATACATCTTGGCTTCTTCCTTCCCATTGCATACTAAAACACAAGCAACTGTGTAACATAAGACAAGTTTGTATCTTCTCTTACATCTACCCTTTCATGTTACTTTGTTATATAGTTTCGGGTTGGTTGCGGTTGACATTTTTTTTTAGGTTTAAAGGGCTTTAAATCTAGGAGCTTGCTATCCACACACCTTTTTATAACTCATACATCTCCTTTTCCACTAAATATCAAAATTAGCTTCCATATAAATAATTTTCTCTCACATTCTATCCCAACATTTTTCTCTCATCTCTCACTCAATGTCTCCAATTACACCAACTCCCCTCTCTCACTCAATCTCTCCTTTCCCACTCAATTTTAGCAAAATATATTTGATTGGATCTTTTTGTTTTGACAATAGAGGTTTCACTTAGCACTATTGTCTTCTTGATAGCTCAATGCATATTCTTACAAATTTCATTGAAAAAAGATTAAAAAAATAATAAAAAATAAAAAATAAAAAATAAAACTAAAAACAAAATCAATAAAAAAGAGAGAGACATAACTTAATAATATGAAAACAACAACAACCATAAGAATCAAGAAGAAAAAGAAAAAGAGAATCAAGAAATATACAAAAAAATAAAAAATAAAAAACTAGAGCATCCCCACTAAAGAGACCCACATCTCTTATGGTGGGATGCCCTAGTTTTTATTTTCAATTCAAGTCTAGAAAACAATCAAAATAACTAAAGAAATAATAAAACCAAAATCAAATCAACAACATAAATCGATAAATTTTCCTTTGAATCAACTTTTTTATTTCGTTTCCCTATTTATTTTGATTCTTTGTTTTTTTCATTTTTCAACAGATTTTGATCCATTTTTTTGCTGAAAATAGTTGTAGATCTAGTAATAGGCGATCAAAATGAGTCATATAACAAAGAATGAAAGAAAGAATGGCCAAAATTGAGGATTGGAAGCATATTTATGCACGAGGAGAGAATGGATTTTTTCTGGCTGAAGGGTATTTTGGTAATTACTGAAAATGACCAGGAGTATTTTGGAGAAAACAACAAAAAATGTGTGCTTAGAAAAAGGAGTGTGTGCATATTAATTATGAAAATCTAATGTATATAAGCACAAACTGAGATACGATTAAGAACGGGTCCAGATTTTGGACCCAAACATAACTTATGGTTCCACCGATGGAGTCTGGGTTGGTTTGAATCGGTTCGTGTTACTAGCTGAAATCTGGTGTTTTTGGACAAAATTTCGGCCCTACGATGGGTCATCCATCAGTTTGATGCAAGATTCTCCACCGTATATCGCACATCACATGGGCCCGCACATCATGCGACAGGTATTGGGGCAATCATATGTAGCTTACGGTATGCATGTGGGCTATTTTGGCCACCGTGGCCTAATCCCCATCCTAAAAAATATTTCCATTGGAAATTTTGAAAATCATTGAAAAAAATGTCTCATGATCAAACCCGTGGTATAACCATGAGCTATTCGCTCCGCCTTAAGAAAAGTTCCAGTCCCGGCATTAAACATCACAAATAGAGAGACGATACTCATGATTCAAATGATCTTTTAATCAACGGCAGGGCGTGCTGTGCCGTTGTTGCTGGTGGGGAGTCCAACTCCCAGAGGGTGCATGTGTAGGTGTGTTTCGGTCTCATCTTGTAACGAAAGAAAAGATCACAAACCTACTCTCCATAATAAAAAAAAGAACTTAGAAATCTTCATTTTCATTTGATTGAAGCACTCTAATCACATCCAAAAACGCACCAAATTCATATTAAAAATTTATTCATAGGATTCCAAATGATTATGATAAATGTGAACATAGCTTGAATATGTGATGGACACGAAGTGCGACCCGACCCAAAAATCTCGCCTGCAACCTGAATTGGACACAAAAGTTAGAGAACGATTTGCAGAGGGTACGAAAACGTCATGTGATTATCTCTTGCTGATATTTATATGAGAGATCATTATATTGTCTATTGCTCTTCATTATAGTGAAAATCTATTTTGGGTCGTGAAGTATTTTTGACGGAACCATCTAAATCTTGTGTTCTTCTTTCTTCCCTTCCCTTCTCTTGGTTTTGTATTTTTCACAAACCGATTGCATCATGTGTCTACTTCCATAACAGAATATGTTCAACGTTAAAATCTTTTCTAATCCATCAAATCTGGATTAAGTTCTTGAAATTAACTTTCCCAACTACCTAAATCCAAATACCAAATTGAATATGGGAACTGATGCAAAACCCAAAGGCCTTAACTTGCCAACTAGATCCAATCCATGATCATACTTGTTGAACTGCACACTTGAAAATGGCTGCCAAATGAGCGTAAGAAGATCAAGATTAATAAGAGAGTTTACAAAGAAGAGAAAGAAATAAGGTTAAATGGAGAATAATAAAGCTTATTTATTCAAAAGTACAACTAATGAGTCAACCCATGAAACTCATATATCTGATGTTTGTTTGTTGTCAGAATCCGACGTTGCGTCTGTCCTCCGTCAAGCCTTCTAGGTATGTCTGCAGCGGAACAAAGGTATGATTTTTTGGTTTTTTAGTGTGGCGGCCTTTTGTGGCGGACAACAGCCTTTGCGGCTTGGTTCCGGCCTTTCGGAGCCCCACTCTGCCCCTTAGCCCTTTGTGGTGGCCTTCTATGGCAGTCAGCGGCCTTTGCGGCTTGGTTGCGGCCTTCGGTCGATCGCTTCTTGGTTCTGGCCTTTCGGCCTTCGGCCGACAGCGGCTTGGTTCTGCCCTTTTGGCATTCGGCCGACCACGTCTTGGTTCTGGCCTTTTAGCCTTCGGTCAACCGCGTCTTTGGCCGTCGCCTTTGATTCGGCCTACGGCCGACCGTGGCTTTCGTTTCGGCCTGCCTACCTCCTTTTTTTTTCTACTTCTCCTTCTTTACTCTTTTTTTTTTTCAAAACGATAATACGTATCTTTTTTTTTTGCAGGGTCAACAACGAGGCCTTGATACCACTGATGTCTGTTTGTTGCCGCAATCCGACATTACGTCCTCCGTCAAGCTTTCCAGGTACGTCTATAGGAAAATAAAGGTATGTGATTTTTGGTTTTTGAGGTTTCGACAAAGTGGAGTTTTCCAAGGAAAGATTTTTCAACTGGATGGCGAGTACAACCATTACCTATGCTGGGTTGCAGAGAATGTTCACAACTTAACAATATCAACCCTTCTTCGTTGCCCCCACATATTTTTCATACAAACAAGCCCAGCTTCAATGCCATTGAACGAGCTTGAGCTGAAGGAAGATGAACAGGTCGTGGAATGAAGCAACCCTTGTTGATCGTTCACCCAGTTTTAAGAAGAGAGGGTTCTCTCTTTCGTTGCTCACAGCTGGTGACTTTGACCACCACCAAGATTAAATTGAAAATTAGGCACGCTTGAACCTCGTGGGCCCGTAATACAGTGTATATTCATGGTGAGAGGTTCAGCAAATGGACAAAGAGTGTTCTCAACACGTTGAATGGATTGAATAAAATCCTCGACGTGCATTATCGGGCGTGAGGTCCATGACTTGAGCCCATTGAGACGCATAAACGCGATACGACCGAATAGAAGGGAGTTGAGGGTCTCACTTACATGTAAAAAATGGGATATATAACAAATAAAGTTTCAATACCTTAATTAGGAGTTTCAATAAATGGGTAAGTGTGTATGTGTCTGTGATAGATAGATAGATAGATAGATAGATAGATAGAAAGAGTGAGAATTTTGCACACTTTACTTGAAGTCACTTGTATGATCCTTTCACTTTTCATAATTTTTTACAAGATTTTGCAAATGATGTATACATTCCTAACTTGGATGTGTGTGCATTTACAGGAAAGAATCTCTCGAAAAGCTAGAAAGAGGAGATGCAATTTAAGTGCAGTGCAAATAGAACAAAATTGAATTGAATACTTATAACATAGAAGCAGATATTTTTACAAATCAGTGAATGCAGATTAATTACCACCGTATATCCAAGAAAGCATATACAACATCAAAACCACAAGCCCACATTTCATATGCACTCTCTTCTTCAAAAAATCTTTAGGTCAAAAGTATATTTTGCTGAACTCAGATCATCAACCCGACGCAGGTCAATCCCACAACAGCAACCAGCATTTCCTTGAAACTCCACTGGCTAAGAACGGCCATAGTTGCTGCTCCTGTGGTCGAACCTGGAGAGGGACTGCCCGATGCCGAAGAATTAGTAGGTGGCGGTGATGATGATGATGGTGGTGCCGATGGCGGTGGCCCGACATTAGCACCGAACTTATCCGGCGGCAGCAACAGTGTCTCCAGCTGATACAACGCCAAGGGCTTCGTCACGCAGTTCAGCTAATGCTCTCGGTGTCAATTTTGCTTAATTATACACACACAACACGTGTCTGTGTGTCTTTTGTTTTTTGAATTTTATAAGGAAACTGTGTTTTAAATGGCCAGAAGCTGATTAACGCAAACCATTAAATTAGGTTCTGATTAATAAAACCGGGTTTTAGGGAGAAAACTTTTCGATAATCTGTGAAAAAGTTCTTTTAATTAAAAATGCAAAAGAAAAAACAGTATTTGTCACTATGCCTAAAATTAAGATTCAATCCTTCGGCGGGTTCACTAGAATACGGAATAAAAATAAAAGAAGCATATTTTCGGTTTTGTAAAGTGTTATAGTTCAACACAAGCATGATTATAAAAATACAACCTGCTTAAAGCGCCATTTTGGTTCTAAAACACCACCCCTTGATCAGTTTGTGCCTAGGGACGGCAACAGGGTGGGGCCGGTTTTCACTTCACCCGCACCAACCCTATCCCGTCCCGCCCCATTTCAACTTATAAAAATATTTTCTAAGAAAACAATTATATATTTTACATAAGAAATTAATTTTTAAGATATTTTATATTATTAACTAAAAGTTACTATATTTATATAGTTCTATTTATAAAATATATACACTTATAAGCATATTAAATACTTATCAAATATATATATAAACCGAGAGAGGGCGGCACCCAGGTTGTTGGCTCAACGGTAGGGTTCTCTCCCTCTGTTCCTATGAGCCGAGAGTTTGATTCCCATGGGTGCATATGTTAGGCTTTGACCTCCTGTAACAAAAAAAAAATTGAGAGAGGGTTCTTCCTTGTGACTGCTATATATATATATATATATATATATATATATATAAACTTGATAAATACGAACCCTTCATTAAGATTTCCATAGGAACAGACCAAAAAGTATATATATATATATAAACTTGATAAATACGAACCCTTCATTAAGATTTCCATAGGAACAGACCAAAAAGTATAATAGTACTTTTTGCAGTGGTACTATTTTTTGCCTAGTGCGAACTGAAAAATAATGAAACAGGGTAACCCCTTCCCCATTCAGGACGGGTTGGGTCGGTTCATGGGTCATGGCGATATTCCCATCCCTATCTGCATTTAAGAGAGGGTTGGCCAGATTAACAATAGTATCTTCCCTAATTGGTTGTTATGGGGGCTCCTTTGAACAAGGTTGATTTTGGAGCGTTCACTGTTGCCTATAGTTATGGGTCTGGTCCATCTGGATCAATGGATCCGGCACGAGTCCTAGGGATCTAGATCTGCCTTGTGGTCTTCCCCATGCTAAGGGACGGACAC
Organism: Brasenia schreberi; assembly: GCA_036023115.1. Classification (NCBI taxonomy): domain Eukaryota; kingdom Viridiplantae; phylum Streptophyta; class Magnoliopsida; order Nymphaeales; family Cabombaceae; genus Brasenia; species Brasenia schreberi. The sequence continues at coordinate 7,547,564 of JAYKKT010000078.1, read as the reverse complement.
AACCCTTCCATGGTCAACATGTTATCATTGTTTACAATAACTTTCAAAAGATTTGCTAATTATTGCAATAAAATCATGACAAGTTAGGTTGGGACCAAGGTTGTTTAGATTGTAGATCCAACCCAAGTTGCATTTGAAGATCATGGGAATGAATCAGGATTCAATCTTACCCTCTTATCTATACATATAATTCATGAGAATCATATAATTCTGTAGATTTGTATCGTTTTAACCTAAAGATATGCTAGCAGTTGGCACTGACAGACCCTCGAAAGCACCCTTTGATGCACCCGTTCTTTTCAAGACGAAGAAGCACGATGGCTCGAAATGGTTCTGTCTAGACTATTAGGCCATCAACAAGATCACTGTGAAGAATAAGTATCCACTTTCTTTGATTGCAAACTTATTCGATCAACTCAGGCATTTTCGAGTCTTCTCCTAGCTAAACTTGCATTTGGGTTGCTAGCAGTTGCAAATTGCAGAAATGATTGTTCTCATATTAATGTCTAATATGATAGTTTAGCATATGCTTCATCAAATTCACATCTAAGAAAATAACTATCATATACTATATGGTGGGATTATAGGGAGCTCACGATCAAGATCAAGATCTCACCAAGATCAATCCATAATGGAATCATTCACTTGGGATCCACCACTTTCAAGCTTCATATGAGGGATTGCAAGGTCGTAGAATTTCAGGATCCAACTCCGGATCTATCTTATGCTTCATCAAATTCACATCTAAGAAAATAACTATCATATACTATATGGTGCGATTATAGGGAGATCACGATGAAGATATAGATCTCACCAAGATCAATCCATAATGGAATCCTTCACTTGGGATCCACCACTTTCAAGCTTCATATGAGGGATTGCAAGGTCGAAGAATTTCAGGATCCAACTCCGGATCTTGACAACCATGGTTTAGGCACAGAGTTATCGAGACAAAATCATTTATTCGTCTTATTAATAATCTACTAAGATGTCAGATCACATGTCCAAATTGAATGGAGACATGACCGGTTTTGGGTAAATCAAAATTGACAGTTTCAAACCACCCGTTTTTGGTTTTTCTGTAATGAGGAACTGGAATCAAACCAGAATCAGGACAGTTCCAATTCGAGTTTGAGTCATGAACTGGCGGTTTGGAACCTCTGCTTCCGGTTTCAACATGGTTCTAGTTCCGTAGAAGGTGGAACTAGAACCGAACTTATTCAGAGTCTGATTTGACGGTTCTGGTTTCAACAAGTTTCTTGCGTACCTCAGTTCCGGTTAGACCGCTAGGTTGGTTCCAAACCGACCATCTCTAACTGAGTGTGCTAAATCCAACCCACATTTGAGTCCTTGCTAATATAAAGATGAAAGGGCTAACGGCATTCAATCCGTATTGTTTCTTTTTATTGGGATGGCAGAAGATAGATGCACACACACACACACACGTATTGAATTCATGATCTCCAACTTGTGAGTCTACCCCCTAACCAGATGAACTATTGCCCTATGTGAAACTTCGGTGGGCTTCTTCTTCCCATCTGAATGCTACTTGTTATACAGCAACTTTTGATGCCAAGGAATCCCTTGTCAATGCATAACAGTGTGTGTGTGCGCGCACGCCAGTGTGCATGAGAGAGAGAGAGAGATTGCAAAAGCAAGTCACAGAAGTTTATGTATTCTGCCAACCCATAGGTCAACAAAAATTAAATGTGATCCAACAAATAAGTGCCATAAGAAATACGAAGATGCAGAAATTCACATACACACACACACACACACATCATCATCATCATCAATCGCAGCATGACTCCACATTCAATTCATCTTACTCCTTCCTTTCTAACTCTGCACTCACACGATCAAACATGCAGCCTAATCCCATGAGCACCAACAAGCTCCCCTTCAAACCCCACCCCTGGCGAACACTTTTAGCTCCTGAAGCTGGAGTGGTGGTTGAACCTTTAGGGGACGATGCCGCAGAAGCCGGCGTAGTCGTAGTCGTTCCGCTGCTTGCTGCCGGAGCCGGTGCCTCAGCAAGCTTCCCGCTGAACTTATCGGCCGGCAATAGAACCTTATCAATCTGATAGACTGCTATAGGTTTTGTCAAATTGAGTGCATTAGTGAACGTGGTCTCCACCAAACCAGAACTCACATTCACTTGTTGGTTAGCAACAAAGGTGAAATTAAGCCCATAAGGCCCATTAGGCCCAGAAGCTTGTGTGATCACAGGATTGCTGATAGTTCGAAAATCATCCCAAACGATGAATTTGGAAACTATATGGAAATTCACAAGTTTAACCTGCTGCTCCTGCGTGAGGCCGTTGAGAAAGCCCGTCGGAAGGTTGTCGAAGGCATTGTCTGTGGGAGCAAACATAGTGAGGCTGTTCTGTGAGTTGTTGAGCTCATTGATGAGCTGAATTTCAACTTGTGTCTCCTTGAAGAGGCGAACGAGCATCGTGTACTGGCCGGCTTTGTCGAGGATTCCAGTCACATTGAACGGCGACAGAGCTGCATTGGTGGTGGTGGTGGTGGTGGTGGTGAGGAAGACAAGAGAGAGGGATAGGGAGAGAATGAGCAGAGATGAAGTGTGAGATGACTCCATTTCTTTCTTGTTTATTTGATTTTGGAGAGAGAAGGGGAGTGCCTTTATAGAGTGAGTGGAGTGTGGGGGTAAGATAATTGCTGGCATTAGCTGTCTAAAGTTGGAATAAAGAGGGAGAAGTTGAGACAAGTGAGTGTGACATTATACCTGTTAGGATGATATTCAAATCTGATTGGCTACACAAAGGAGAACTCAACAACCAATAATAGCATGTAAGACTAAAGATCTGGAACTAACATATTTACTCCAAAATTGTTATATATATATTTTTAAAAAGGAAAATCTATCTTTTTTTAATGATACAATAGGGAGGTAGAACCCACATGCCCTAGGTACTGAACTCTTGACCTTCCGTTTGTGAGTTAACCCCCTAGTGCAAATCTACCATGTTTTTATGTAGTAATGTGAAAGTTTTCTTCTTCATTACTAGATCCAGAGTCAAGAACATTTCAAAGTGTTGCTTGGAATACTCAGAGGTACTTCACATGGTGGATCCAGAAAAATCTGTTGGGGTGAGCAAAATGGCCAATGTATGGTGGGGTTTGTGTTATAGCATATGGATCCAGAGTCAAGAACACTTCAAAGTGTTGCTTGGAATACTCTCTTTTTATATTTTCATTATTTAGTTTTTCAAATCATTTTACTAGAGCTTTCTTCAATCTATTTTTTCATGGGTTTAAATCATCTTAAATGATTACGGTCTTTCTTTGTGTGATCATACATTTGTCTTAGCTACAAACATTTTTTATTCACGTTGGAGGTTAATTGCCTAACACTCATTCATTGTATTAATAGCCATTATGAGAAAAAAATAGCTTCTCTTAGTGGTAAGAATTTATTCAACCCCAGATTTCCTAAATAAGCGTATAAATAAATTTTAAAAATTAGTAAGCATCTTTATAAGTTTTTAAGGAGGATTTCATCTTTTTTGCTTGAGGTGGTGGGCTTCGTTTGATACATTATGAATTTAACTAAAAGCGGTATTTTCTTTTTCAGATTTTCCAAATTTTGGATGGGGCAGAGGCAGGCCTTACCTCACCTCAATGTAAATCCACCGCTGGGATTCGCTCATGGGACGACCTTTGTCTTATTAGCTTGCTCAATAGAGCAAACATCAATAAGGTGTGCATCCTTGGTTTCGAACTCACTACCACCTTCAACATGAAACCTTTTCGTATTAATCTTTTTATTTTTGTTATAAGCAAGGCCGAAGCCGGGTATGCATGCCCCGGGAGTTGAACTTGCGGGCAACCATCATGTGAGTCAAGAGCCCTGCCAGATGCGCTAATGCCCTGAGTGCACCAAGGTTTGTAACAAAGAAAAATTCTCTTAATTATCGAGGTCAAACCACAACCTAATGGAAATTTATGGCTCATAAGATTTCTCAACAAGTGTTGTTTAAAATAAATTTTCAATACAAAATCATAAAAATTACTTTTTGTGTATGATTTTCTATACAACCTACGTTTGGTTTGTCAAGTGCCAGACCTTATTGACTTGGATTTAGATTTTATACTCGCATCTAAAACTTGGACTTGGACCTCAAGGAACCTGGACTTATTGCATGTCACAAACTACCCTTATTTGTAGTCTGTGGTGGACCTATTCATGGGCGAGATGATGCCGCCACTTATCCAAAATCGAAAAGAAATTCAAAAATCAATACAAGTAGTTTAATAATACATGTATATATGTGTGTATATATAGAGAGAAATTGAATGTTGTCATCATTGTTTTTCTGAGATATTAATACAATAACATTATCCTTTATATTTAGTCAAAGTCCTTAAAATTATAAAATTACACTCATGCCACCAAAAAATAATGGGTACGACATGAGTAGATATGTTAGAGGTGGATCGGATCCAATTTATATATATATAAGCCACTCCACCTGAATTTCACAGGACCGGACTTTGCATCACCCGAAAACTTTCTAGGTCCGCAACTGAGTCTAATTCATCACTACCGACAGCCGCAGTCCGCGAGACTAAGCCATCTTGAGGTAGTACGTGACATATCATCAATCTAGAATAATAATGGGAAGATACCTAAGGCCACTGCTATTAGAATTGGTTTTAAATCAAATAGTTAATCGTAAATACTTATTAGCAAATCGACAGAATGAAAGCATGTAGAGTACGAAAGCAAGCTTAAATTTCAACAAAAGAAGATTAATAATATACCATCCATAAAATTTTCAACACATTCAGGCCCAAATCAATGCAATTCTATTGGAACCAGATTGATTCAAGTTCGACCGAAAGTGGATTTGAGTCGACTCGCCAAACCAGCATCCTGAGTTGGATCGGAACCTGACTGATTTGATTCGGTTTCATTTAGAAGCCTCAAATTAAACATATACGGTTCCGGCTAAACCGGAATCAGCAGTTTCAAACTGTCCCTTTTGATTGGCCTGGAATATGACGGGACCGATTCCGATTCCGGTTCCGGTTTTGGAGCTACCAGTTTTGGAATGATTGTGATAAAATACCGGACAGTCGGTCAAACCGGCTTAATGAGGCAAATTGGAGAGCATCAAATTAATTAGAATTTTTTTTTTGAACCGGTTGAGATCGGGCTGACCGCTTGTGCTCTTAATGGGGGCGAACCAGCAAGCGCCAAGTGGTGCTCCTGATTTTCAAAAAAACATTTTTGGGTTATATGAGCAAGCCAAGCATACACCCTCTCTCTATGAGTTTTAACTCCCCACCAACAACAACAATAGGGAGTGCTCTGCCATTGAGCTAACGGTTTGGTTTGTGTCCAAACCATTTTGAAAGTATATCGGGTTCTAGGTGGTTTGGAACTGCCGGTTTCCGAAGAACGTGAACCGATTCTGGTTATGGTTCTATGCCAGTTTCGGTTACCTCCGGTTCGGTTCCGGTTCAAACCAGTCATGTCTATCTTTAAAGTTAGCATCTGTACTCATGTCGGTAATTATACACTAGCATATCGGTGCTATCTCCTGTTTCCGTCTTTCAAATCTTTAATATGATATGCTTTTCAATAAAATAGCTATTCCAATGAAAATATTCAGAATGGTGAGACGGGTAATTAATCATATTCAGTAATTACCACTGCTTATCATACCATTTGCTAATTTCTGAAGAGGGACACACGCGTATACACACAGAATCATGCATGCCCAACCAATGCTTTTGGTTGATATAAATGTAGTTTAAATTTTTTTAAAGGGTTTTAAAAAGTATGAAAACATTGTTATTATACTAATACCACCCAAAAAAAATTAGTGGGTGTTATTCATATATATATAAAGAGAGAGAGAGAGAGTGATTGAACCTACCCATCATTGACATCTATCTACCTTTTAGGTGGCATGAGTGAAATAAAAATATCTTTCATACTTTTTTAAAGTTTCTTAAAAAATTTAAATTATACTCCACAAAACAATGGATAAAGATGTTAAAAGTGCATAGAATATGTATGTGTGTTGGAGTATGTAGCATTAATGGAAGACGAAAATGGGAAAGGAATGTTTAAGGTGGTTTGGGTATTGCCATATTGGAGGTCCAGCCACTTAAAGCTGGGTGAGAAGGTTTGATAAATGGCAAGGTTAACAAGAGTCAAAAATATTAAAAGGAAATAATGGAACATGATCTTTTTTTCTTGAGTTAATGTTACTGAAAGTACAACGCGTATATCAAGCTTAATCTTTACTAAGTGGAAGGGTTGTTTTGGTCTCGATTTTTGGCAATGTCCCGTTGAACAAGGGATAACAAATTTTAAAATCAAATTTTAAAAAATGATATTTTTAAAAGTTTTTCAATGTTTTTCTACAATTATGCTTTTTTGTTGGCAACAAAAGTTGAGGTGAAGCATAACCCTAAGAGTGTTTGATTCATGGTACTAAGCTTTTAGTGCTCCAACTGCAGCCTTAGACTCACATGAGCTTGTAATCATAGTTTCGAGGTTTCGTATTTGATCCGAAAATCGTTAAGATCATTAGATTTTCGAACAAGATAAGATAGATACATGGGAGAAAATGGGGCAATTGGTTTTCAAACTATTATTTGAAAGAAATTCAATAACTAAAGAACATGAAAAATAAAGAACTAAATGACTACTAATTAGGATGTCCATTTAAAGTACAAGGGTCCGCCCATCTTACCCACCATGCGAATCAACAAACAAGAGAATGCTCTACGACTCCCCGTATGGCGTGGGTTGTGAGTTCAATTCCTGGGGCTGTCATGGGTGCGTGTGTTAGGCTTCGGCGTCCCGTTGTAAATAAAAACACTGTTGTATGTTTAAGAAAATAAATAGAAGAAAGGGGACAAGGAACTTGAAGCCATTGATCGTCCATCTAATTGACAATGCTAAAGTTGATAGCCTACCAACTGGAAAGAGCCGCCAATTGTGTATAATAATTCAATTTGTACCAAACACCATACTTTAGTAGACTTTGATCACACACAATGCACTTTTCTATCTTAAATTCGAGCATTAGTTACTATACAAATAATGCTACAGTTAAGATAGAATTTAATTTGCTGCTAATGGTTTGACGTAAGAACAATCTTGTTGGTGAAGTTAATTAATTTGGCACAAAACACCCTCGGCCTTAAGATTTGATTCAAAACATCGTCGACATTATCAAACTAATCCACTTTAGATAAAGTGTTAAACTTCGGTCAAGATTATCGATGGGCACCTTATTCAACAGACGGATATAGAATGGAATGGAGTTGTCCTCTACGTGATTCCTGCATCCACAAGTAGACATGGCCGGTCTGGAACCAGCTCGGCTGTTTGACATGGAGCATACTGCCTCTAGAACTGGCAGTAACCGGAATCAGTCGAATCGGACCTAAAACCATAACAGGAACTGGGGATCCCTCAATTCGGTTATGCTTCATGGTCTCTGAAAACCAATCCGGAACTGGAACCAGCAGTTCCAAAAACCGCCACTAACTATGGTTTACATATTTTTTCAAAACCTTTTATCAGAAAAAGATCGGTAACTCAATTAGGGTAGGGCTCCCTACCGTAGGTTATGCTGCCCTTGTTTTTCAAAAAATATTTTAAAATCTCGCCGGCAGTTCCGAAACCGAAATTGGTCCCTAGACAGTTCAGTTCTAGTTCCTAGTAAACCAGAACCAGTCATTACAACAAGACATGCCTATCCATAAGTATTGCCACAGCAACATTTGCATAGACATGCGAATTGATATCCTTTGCAAGCTTCATAATAGAGCTTAGTGATGGCAATGCAATCAGGGACGGGTATACCTATACCCAGTCCCAACCCGAACCTTAAAGAGGAGAGTATGGTACAAAACTAGGTATATGTAGGTCTCTCTTTATATATATATATATATATATATATATATATATATATATATATATATATATATATATATATATATATATATATATATATATGTGTGTGTGTGTGTGTGTGTGTGTGTGTGTGTGTGTGTATGTGTTGTACCTTAGAGGTCGAATTTTATATTGAAGGAAAAATTGCTCTTAGATCAAAACATTATGGGTGAAATTGCAACTTGTTCCTATTATTGGCGCAACAAGATGAGCCACTACTCTTGTGGTGGCACTCAGTTGCTATTAGTTTAGACATGAAACTTGGCACATATCTTAATTTACAAGCTTAATCTATGGTCAAGTATGAGTACTGTGAGGGTTATCTTTATTCTTCACATGGCCGTCAACCAGGAAAAAGCATTATAGAAATAAATGGTTTAATGGGAATATACTATATTGGAAGATTAATGAATACTTTATATTATTTAAAGATTGACCCTCACATGTATGAAATGGATTACCACCCCTTGAAGTTGATAAGCACTTCAAAAGATCCATCGAGGGTTCTTACTAGGGGTGTTCGTGAGACGGGTCCCCATCCCCGACCCTCTTTAAGAACCCACTCCCCATTCCGGTCTTGCACTCCTGCCAGGCCCGTTTCTACAAACAAACCTAAAGAACTTCACAATCATTATTGGCTGCAGCAGGTTCGCAGTCTCCACCCGAAGATTTTTTCAGCTCCCCCATTCCATCCCCGGCATCTGAACGTCCCCGAATTCGCTCCATCCGGGGCGGAGTCCCGCGGGCAGCTGGAGATCCCTGCCCATGAACGTCCCCCAGCTTTCTAATTCTTGAGAATTTTGTTATTACATTACTTGCACAGCATTCCTTTATTATGAGAATTAGTTAAATTAATGTAAGATGTAGCAGTAGAATTTACTATTGTAAATCTCTCTCTCTCTCATTTTAATTTGCTCCGTGGCCTGGTGTGGTCATGCCTCCCATTGGAAGCGTAGTTTGTATTCTTTTTAGGTTAATTTTTTATTGTAAAAACCTTAATAATTGTTGATAAAAATAATAAATATGATCTTATCATATCAAATCAAACTCAGCAACAACCAATGTCTCCATGTAGGTGGCGTTATACACACGCAGAGAGAGAGAGAGAGAGAGAGAGAGAGAGAGAGAGAGAGAGGAATAACAGTGCAAAGAAGAAAACTTTATTTAAACTTGGCATCTAACAGAGTGCATGCATTAGTTTACATTATTTGAAAGCCTTTAGCTTACCCACAATATTTACAAGGATCCATGCACTAATATTTGAACTTCAGGGTAATGTTAAGCACCCAGTTGCACCCCAAATGAGATCTCTCCATCAAAGGTCTCATTGGTCTCATCTGTTGGGTGGTTGGTGGAAGTACCCTCCTGATGATCAGAGGCATCCACTTCCTTTATTTCAAGTTTAGAAGCATCAATTGACACAAAATCAAGCGCCGAGACTGTGCTCGGCGTGAATGAATCACTGCCTAGAGAGTTAGTAGTTGAAAGCAGGTATCTGGGTGAGAGGCTAGGTGAGAAGCTGCCATAGCCACTGAGCTTGCCCTTCTTCACATTCTTGCATGCTCTTTGATGCCAACTTCTCAAGCCATTGGCGACTCGCTCCGGGAACACCGCCTTCTTTATCCGGCTGCCCATCTGAGTTTATAGTTCAACGAATTGGTAAACCATATTGAAAGAGAACAAAATCCTTTCCTGGAGCTGGGGTTCAACCCCACGAGATATCGACACCCCAAGTAGCGAACTCAAGACCATCGACTTAAAGGAACTTACTAGTTGATCCCCTAGCCAGAAGATCCGTGGCTCATTGTGCATCTAAAACAATGATAATCAAAGTGATTCATATAGTCACGGAAGGCTACCTAGGGTGGAAAATTGGGTCAAACGGGTCAGGTTACTTCAAGTTCAGGTCAGAAGTAGATGATCCTGACCTGACTGATTTTTTCCTCGGGGCTTTTTCCTGTAACCCAGATAAAATCTAATGGTTCAGGTTGGGTCTGGGTTGACCCGACTGTCACCACAATGTAAAGTCTATATCTATGTAACATAATATGTAGTATGTACAGTATATAATATAGATATTACATATTTATAATATATTATCATACATGGTATAATCTCATTGGTTAGGATTTGGGTCTGAATGCAGATCCAAACTGGGATCTGTAAACCCTTTACGAGATCCGGCATTTTTGGGTTGAAGTTGTGTTGAATACAAAATTACCAACCCTACAGAAGGCTTTACCATATTATATTTACTGTTTCGGGGTTTGATTTGTATAATACATTAATTTAACTATCGAACGTCTGGTTTACATATTTTTTTTCATAAAATGAAAACTTCCTACTAATCCTTCAAAATTACCACCTTAAAGATACCCATATATGTTGCCATAGTGGGAGATGGCTCTCGCTGTCTCATACAGGCCGTCGGGGGTTCTATTCTCATTGTTATCTGTGCTTATGTCCAAGTGCAGTATGGGCTCGAGCCGAGAACCCTAAACTCGGAGCTTAATTAGCTCACTTAACAGCAATAAGCTGGTGAAAATGTATATATACCTGTGTGACTAACGCATAGAGAGGCAGAGTTACATAGCCGCTTATGAATTGTACACTTATGCCTAATACGATCTTCAGTATAACACTTATTTCTTTCTCATACAAGCACGATCTCGTCCCGAACTCGAACTGCACAGAAGCAAAACTGGTCACTAGTTGAGCTTATGCTTCCCTAAATTGAAACAAATGATCTAAACTTAGTTATAGCACTCACAGTTTTCCATGTAAAGTATGCAAGTTGGAAGGAATTCTGCAAGAATCAAAAGGAAGAAATCAGCCAGCTGTAGGTTTAAAGATAAAGATTCAGAATTCAAGGCTTTCTATTTCACCCTTCCATGCTACAAATTAAAAGGTAATTGGGGAGAGAACAAGTGATCTCGTTTGTTTAGAGATTAAAAGGAAAAGATAAACAATCAGGTGTGTTGTCTTGTAAATGAAAAAGGAAGGCATTAAGTTTTTGCCGTCGGTAGCAGACAGTCGACATAAAACGCCGACGGACTTTATACCGGAGGGTGAAATCTTTCAATCACTAATAGAATTGGTTAAGTGTGTTTGGGTGAGAATAGTATTATAGTTCACCTTTCAGGAAGCCCTTGTGTTAAACCCTTTGGCCAACCCTGCTTGCTGTAAATAATTAGGTTCAGGTGAGGTTATGGCAGACATGTCCGGATCCAGTTTTCCTAGAATTAAGAATTGGAATCAAACCATGACCGTGACAGTTTTGGTTCTGGTTTGCGGCCTAAACTGCCCATAACCAAAAGACAGAAAACTATTAGAAATTTTGAAGTTCAAAACAAAATTAGAAAAATATACGAAAACGCCAGTTCTAGTTTCGACTCGGTTCAAGTATATGAAAGGTGGAACCGAAACTAAACTGGGTGATCTCCGGTTTCAGTTCTTGGCCGAGTTCGGTTACAGTTGAAACTGCTGAGCCGGTTTGGAACTGGCCATGTCTAGGCTAGGGTCTCTATATTTTCTCACCTTTGTGTTTTCCCTAGCGGTAGACGTGGTTACTTGGGTGGTAGACTTGTTCATGATCCCCTCCCCACAATGCAGAACTCAGTTGAAGACCGTCAGTAGGGTCTATGCAAGTCTATAATGGCTTTCATCAAGTATCAAGAGAGATTTTTAAGTTCTATATTCCATGGTAAGAAGATCTAACTGAGTTTTTTGCGCACTGGGGCACTAAGGCAGCCACCCTAGGCCTTGAATTTTAAGCTTGTTAAATTATGGTGAAACAAAAATATATTGGCTCCACTACTGAAACTTTGATAAGTCGCCAAATTGTCAGATAATCATTCCCCTCATATTATTCCCAATTTAAAAGAAAGATATGGTGAAACAAAAATATATTGACTCCACTATCTATATACACATTTACTTATAGTGTTAGTCATTTATTAACTCTAAAAGAATTATATAATATAAAAAATACAACTGCCTCCACTATAGGGAGGACTGCCTGTGGTACTGTTAATTGGGATAGAAGGAAGCACTCCTAAAACTTCATAATATATATATATATATATATATATATATATATATATATATATATATATATATGTGTATGTGTGTGTGTGTGTGTGTGAGAGAGAGAGAGAGAGAGAGAAAGAGATAGTGGTATGTGCTCAATTCATTTCATGCTTAAAACTACTAAAACATCTTTATCATTTAATCGATGTGATCAATAGTGAAGATTTGAAGTGAAAAGCATATTATATCAATGTGTATTAAATGTGAATACGGAAAGTACAATGGTAGGATGGGGATTGAATACAGACCGGTATATATATATATATATATATATATATATATATATATATATATATATATATATATATATATATATATATATATATGAATTTAGATTTGGATCAGATTATTTTAGGTCTGACCCATATATGGAGAAAGAAGCTTACCTGAAAGAGGATGAAGTGAATGAGGTAGAGAAGGAATTGAGGCCGGCCGAACCAAAAGAGTTTGTCATCGGGCTTAACTAACAAGGTCCCTCCAACTACTCTTGATTCTTGGTTACCCTCAACACACATTCTAGTGATGATCAC